>JAVLUX010000040.1:16119173-16454173 GCA_032164185.1 Moxostoma hubbsi
CAATCTGTGTCTCTCCATTCAGGAAGGCCTGGAAATGTTCCTTCACCACCTGTAACTGCTGCTTGTTCAGCTGAAGAAACAGAGAAGAGTCAAAGTGTAACTAAAATTGTGAAGGTGTATTTGAGGTGTCACTTCTAATTTTAGTGACAATATGGCCAGAAACATATGAAAGTATGATGACACTAATCCCAAAGCATTGCAAGTCTATACTCAATGTGCATTCTTGCATTACTGTGGTAATAACAAAACTCAGTGCTCAATTGGGTGACATAGTTACCATTGAATGTCTGTGACAATTAGGGCTACCCTCTGATAGTCGACCAAACGTTAGTCGATAAGAAGCATCTTGGTCAACCAAATTTTGATTGGACGGTTGGTCGCAGGAAAAAAAAAAAAACAGCAGGGAAATGACGAACACCGGTATTACCACTGGTTGGACGCAAGGTGGTACTATGGGGTAATTTTCGTTAAGCAGGGTTAGGGTTAAGCCTACACAAAGCAAGACACCTTGATTTCAAACTTTGAACTTTATTTTTTATTTATTTTAACAAAGTTTATATGGACCAGTGAATATTCTTGCTTTACTGATTTTGCATTGAAAATTCATTTATTTAAAAAATAACAGCGAACTGAACTCTAAGGACCACCTTGACATTATAAAAGGCATCAGCTATTGGCGATCACTCTGACCATTGTCGATCCCCGATACCATTGACTGTCGTCGATCATAATGTGCATTTCTCCCTATAAATTAACAAAATGTTCAGACAGTCTCCTTGCTTGTTTTCCCGACACATTCAGAATCCTTACCGATTTTGCTAGTGTCGCTGCAGCTCGCTTTGTGCATGCGCTTGTAAAACGTATATTGTAAAGGCTCATTATTATGGTTTAATATTTCTTAGAACAGTGTTAGCAATATTACTTATAACATTCTTTCTCAGCCCTGGAACTCAACCCATTTTCTGATGCCCCCCAAAATATCTATATTTAAGTAATTAAAATAATATCATAAACGTGCGACAACTAGTCGATTAATGGCTTAAACTAACTCCTACTAGTCCACTAGGAAAATCTTTGGTCGGGGGGAGCCCTAGTGCCAGTATGTGTTTTTATGCAAGCAGCAAGCTTTAAACATGTCAACAAACATTATTAACCTGCTCAGCAAGATTGTGGCCAAAATTTTTCTCTCCCATGACAGTAGATGGAAAAGAAAAAGAGAAATAGAGAAAACTGAAAAAGATGTTAATGCCAAGACAATCACTTTAGAAAGCACCAATGCCTGGTATAGTGCCCCTAGTAGCAAAACTGAGAATTAAATGCAGAATTGCGCTACAGTATGAACTGCGCTTAAGGGTGCCTTCACACTGGCAATTTAGTTTGAAACAGAGCACGGTTCGCTTGAAAAACTGGTAATGTGAAAGCTGTCATCCGGACCGGGGTGCGCACCGCCATACCAATCCGCACAAACAAATCTCACTCGGAATCGGACAGCAGCAAACGTGCCCAGTGGGAAAGCCCCCTTGGTCACATTTCAGAAGGCGGCACATGAAATTGAGCTTGCGTAACTAGATTTGTTTGCATTCACATGCTTGTACATTTCAGGCCTAAATCAACCATGTTGCTGAGCATATTTGCGTACGGAAAAATACCAGAGAGCTAGAAACATGATGTAAAAAAATTGTCTCTCCATGAAAAAACTATCCTTGTTTACTTGCTAATATATACAAATGTTCCTTTTCAGTGTTACTTGTGCTTTGGTAATGAAGAGTGAAAAATTACATTATTTTTACATCCTTGTGTATGCTTCAGTAATCGGGGCTATTACCTGCTTTTCCTAGTCATAATCATAGTTTTGACTCATCATAAACTGACAATCAGGACAGGCATTTAAAAAAAAAAAAAGGCTTTGGCAGAGGCCATGTGTTGGGCTGGACATTCTTAAACAGAAGGAAACATTGGGTAGCTGTGCAGCAAAACAGGAACATATATGCCAGCAGTTCATATCTCACACCGAAACGGTATTGACACACTTCTCTTTTCATATAAACAATATTTCCTTGCAAAATACACATAAATACTGTGCTTAAGAGTGGCATGCATGCTTTTCAGAGCTGTGTAGCAAACCTTTGGGTTTAATTTACAGGATCTGTTGGAGAGAGCCCTTAGGCAAATGTAACAGACATTAAACATGCACGACTATTTGTTGCTCAAATGTTATAGCCATTGTAATTCAAATATTACTGCCGAATAGCATCTACCTACAGGAGATGCTTGATTTGAAAGCATAAATCTGTCTAAAATCTGAAGTTATGCCTCAGGAAATCTTTGAATTTGCATTCTACCACACAAGAGTTCCAGATTTCAAGACTGGGGCTGGCCTTACTTGTTTATCATGCTGTTGAGAATTGGTCTCTGGTTGTAAACATTAGTACTGTAACCACAGGCTGTAATTAAAAAGTGCAATAGAACACTCATTTGTGATCAGCTCCCAGCAACAACATGTCGACACATATCTCTCATATCTATATACACCGATCAGCCACAACATTAAAACCACCTGCCTAATACTGTGTAGGTCCCTCTGGTGCTGCCAAAACAGCACCGAACCGCATCTCAGAATAGCATTTGCTATTCTTCTCACCACAATTGTTTAGTGTGGTTATCTGTGTTACCATAGACATTGTCAGTTCGAACCAGTCTGGCCATTCTCTGTTGACCTCTCTCATCAACATGGCATTGCCATCCACAGAACTGCCCC
Organism: Moxostoma hubbsi; assembly: GCA_032164185.1. Lineage (NCBI taxonomy): Eukaryota > Metazoa > Chordata > Actinopteri > Cypriniformes > Catostomidae > Moxostoma > Moxostoma hubbsi. The sequence goes on from JAVLUX010000040.1 coordinate 16,121,932, forward strand.
TCAATGGATGTATTTTGTTTTTGAGTAAATTCTAGAGAATGTTGTTTGTGAAAATCACAGGAGATTGGCAGTTACAGAAATACTCAAACCAACCCATCTGGCACTAACAATCATTCCATGGTGCAAATCACCAAGATCAATTTTTTTCCCCTTTTCTGATGGTTGATGTAACATTGACTGAAGCACCTGACCCGTATCTGCATGATTTTATGCACTGCAGCCACATAATTGGCTGCTCGGATAATGTCATGGATGATTGTGGTGCCAGACGGGCTGGTGTATTTAAATTTTTAATGATTTTTAATTTTTTTGTGATATATTGCTTATTAAAACAAGAAGCCTTCACGTGATTCGTTCGTTGCATTGTCCAAAATTATCTCAAATGCACAAGGTCTAGTGTGACCGCCCCTTTAGCTCTCTTGAGAGCACTTAAAGATGAACCACATCTCAATCGCTCTGATGTGCGTGCAGTCTACAGAGGCAAATGACAAACCCCCGCATAAATATTAGTGAGGTATAAACTTAGCAAATATAAACTTTAAAAGTGAAAAAGCACTCCAGTTTCACTTTAATTTAACAACTGTGTAATGGCGAATATCCATGGTCATTCACGCATTGTTAAACTGTGCCCCATCAAACAGCGAGGGAATAATGTATAATTGCGCAGTGTACGCATGTCATAAGATCAATTCAGATTTGATACTTTTGACATATAGACACACACATCAACCCGATCACTTTATTTGGCATTCATGTAAACAGTACGTTCGGAATCATCGATCGGATTGATTTAATTCTGATTAAAAATAAACACAGCTAGTAATTTTCCTATTAAAATCATGGTTATGTTTAGGGTTTGGTTTATGGGTAAAATCAGGAAAAAAAATCATGATAATGTCCAATGTTTTTTTTTTCTCTCTCTATTCAAACTCAAGTTATGATAAAGCAATTGAACAAAGTGCTAAAACAGTCCAGAATGGCATATTTGGTGGGAGGGGTTATTCAAATGAAATAGATGAAAAAAAATCAAAAGTTCATTGGCTCCTGGCTCTAATATTATTATAGAAATGAGTGTTCCACAAAATCAGCTCAAGGACAATCTCCCATAAAACTCAATGGGTTGCTGTGCTGAGAGGAGACATTTTAGCCTTTCGGTACAGGCTTGCTCTGGTTCACACACGCACACAGAAAACAAGACATAAGCACTTGATAAACAATGCTCTAAAGTGAGTCGGATGGGGTGAACCACCTCATCTGCTCAAATAGTACAGGTTTGTGGAGCACTTCTGCATTTGATCGACATTTTTGCACTTAGCTTTTTTTGTTTGTATCACAAGCCTTTCTCTCAAGTTGTCTCTTGTTTCTCGTTCTTAAAATGCATTTCCTTTTGTTCATCCTTTTTGCAATTTCCCATTGATGGTGTTGTCTTTGCCACTCCCTGAGCATGACAACTACTTCACATCGTCATGGCAACATCATCTACAGTGTGGCAAGAGTTGGCTTACAAGGACCAGCCTGGCTGCTGCAGCAATTCAGCTGCAGAAAGTAATAATCTTTCTTTCTTTATTTTTTTACACTATACACATCAAAAGCTAAAGCACTAATGATGAAACAAATCCTAACTGTCTCTGTTCCTCGATAAGAGCTGAAAACATCAAAATAAGCTAAATGCTATATTAAACTAGAAATCTACATACTGTATAAATTACTTATATTTTACACTTTTTAATGACTTAGATTAAGGGTATAATATTAGCGGTTGGACATCTGTCAGTGAAATCAGACTCTAAAGCTGTCCTAGACATGATATCCATTACTGTTCCGACTTTGGCTATGTTCGGAAAACAATACAAGCGTATTGTTTATTGCATACTGCACAGTGTGTACTGTATCCTACAGCCTAGAATTTCCTTTAAAAATGTATGTGAAACAAACAGATATATGATAAGCATTTTGGGCTGTATAATGCTATACCATCACATGGCCACAGAATGTTTATGTTTAATTTTGTGAGTTGCACCCATTTTTCACCTCAGAAATAAGTTTATGTATAAGTTTTTTATATATTATTTATAAATCTATAAATCAGCCCGATCAAACAGAGACCATGTTTACACCTGGTATTAAGATGTGTTTTTAGTGATCTGATCACATGTGGTTTAGCACTAAATACAGGTGTAAATGGGGTATAAAACGTTTTGTGATCAGATCACAAAAACTACATATGTTGTCAAAAACGCATGTAATCGCATCTCATTTGAGGTGGAAACACTAATTTGCCCTGAATGCATCCCAGAAAGCAGTGGAGCATCACCCCTCACCTGTCAATCACCCGCTAACACAAGAGTTTAAACTTTGACGGTTAAGAGCGGTTTAAAAAGAAAAGACCATCCGATTGGAATATTCCAGATCCGGATCCAAACAAAACACGAGAACATTACAGAACTTCTTCAGTGTGTCTAAAATCAACATGTGAAGAAAATCAAGCAAATCTGCAGCTCTGGTTAATACAGGTAATCCACTAAAGTAACTGACAATTCTACTCAAAATGTTGCTTTTGTGCTAAGATTACATTTCAGATGCATATGCGTGCCTTTTTTTTTTTTTTTGCACTTTCTTTGCCTTTTCTGACTTTGTTGCGGTTTATTATCATCCAGTAACACACTGCTGATCACAAGTGATGTCTTTAAAGGTGCAAAAACTATAAAAAGCATTGTGTGTTCACTATCAAAGTTAATATTTGTTTGTTCATATTTTCCCGGGAGTTTGGCGCAAGCCTCTGCTGGCATGTGCAACATAGCGCTTGAGAAGCACTTCTCGACATGTGCTCTTAAGGACAGGAGCTGCTCCGGTTGATGTCATCAGTGCAGCTCAGAGTTCAACTGAATGACACACAAATGCACTGTTCATGGCATTTATGCTGTATGGATTCACTTAAAATTCCCTTATTTGGTCATTAAGAAATTATTGGAATTTCTCTAGCATTTTATCTAAAAACATGTCCGCAATAGTGATACTAAAGTGACTCTCGTAGGCGTAAATGGACGCAGACATTTTGAGTTTAGAAGGATTGACGCCAGTTGGCGCTGTCGTGCATGGGGTTAATGCGAACATTTTACTTTTTTCTGTTTGTTTTGTTCAGGTGGGATTTTCAGGGTTTGATTGTTGCACTGATGCTGAAATGTCGTCTTTATAATTTTGTTTTTGACACACAATTAATTTTTTCTATTATATCAAAATGTCAAACATTCATATGAAAAGGTTATCTCTCTCCACATGGAATGTAAATGGCACCCAATAAAAGGAAGGTTATTTCCTTTCTTAAACGTAAGAAATATGACATTGTGTTTCTTTAAGAAACTCATCTTTCCCCACAGGAAGCTGGAAAATTTGGGAGGATATAGGGTGGACATATTTTTTTTTAGTGCTGGCTCAGTAAAAGCAAGGGAGTCAATATATTGACAAATAAACATCTCTACAGTGTGTCTTTATTCATACACACAGTATGAATAAAAAGGTTTTCGAACAATGTGATCAGGTGGGCTTCATTACATTTATCTATGATTAGGAAGGATAATGTTATCAAAATGAATTGTATTCCAAAATTCAACTACCTGTTACAGTCTCTCCCTGTAGAGGTCCCCCTCTCTTATTTCAAGCAATATGACAGCATAGCGAAGTTTTTCATTTGGAATGGTAAGCGTTTCAGGTTAAATTTCAATAAGTTACATTAGCCGATTGACAAAGGTGGGTTAGGCCTACCCAAGATTTTGTTTTATTATTATGCATTCGGTCTCAGACATTTGGCTCATTGGTCACTTCCACCTGAGAGAGCCCATCCCTGGTTAACTCTTAACAGAGAGGTTAAGTTACACCCCGTTATTTCGCATTTGCACTCAGTACGCACAAAGGGGTCCAGAGTGTTTAATTCAAATATTTATCTAAATGTAGCCTCAAGCTTATGGCTAAACCACAAACTATATTAATAGGTACCCTTTTTGTTGGTCAGAGTGGATTGGGAGTAGGGTTAATACACTTGGTGACCTATATGAGAGTCGTATTCTGAGATCCTTTGAAAATTTGGCTCAATATATTGGGATCCCCAGATTTTTTAGGTATTTACAGTTATGCCACATGATTTGTCCTATTTTTGGGAATAGCCTACACCCCCCTAAAGCAGCAGATACTCTGGGAGAGGTGATCACTGCTTTTGGAAAAGGTCATAAGTGTATTACTTATAATTCAGAGTCTGGGGGATGGAGTCTTGACCACTCTCAAGAGATAATGGGAGAAAGATTTAAATTTGGAACTGGAGGAGGGAGAATGGGCTAAGATAAAAAAAAAAAAAAAAAATGAAAAAAATAAAAACTGCATCTAGAGACACAAGTGTACGCCTTATACAATTTAAGATTTTACATCGGTTCTATTGGACCTCCTCTAAATTGTATAGGTTTGATCTTAAGAACACCTGCTGGCAATGCCGGCAATTGAAATTATACTTGATTAATGTATTTTCCATTTATGTTGTTGTTTTAGTATTGTGTTTTTTTATGTGTGTTTCTATATTCTATTGACCACAGGGGTGTTCATCGGGGGGTTGGGGGGGGGGGGGGGGTTAATGTTAAAAGTGATTGATTCACTAATATATACAGTGAGGGAAATAAGTATTTGAACACCCTGCTATTTTGAAGTTCTCCCACTTAGAAATCACGGAGAGGTCTGAAATTGTCATCGTAGGTGCATGTCCACTGTGAGAGACAATCTAAAAAAAAATCCAGAAATCACAATGTATGATTTTTTTAACTATTTATTTGTATGATACAGCTGCAAATAAGTATTTGAACACCTGAGAAAATCAATGTTAATAGGTCAAACGTTTCCTGTAGTTTTTCACCAGGTTTGCACACACTGCAGGAGGGATTTTGGCCCACTCCTCCACACAGATCTTCTCTAGATCAGTCAGGTTTCTGGGCTGTCGCTGAGAAACACGGAGTTTGAGCTCCCTCCAAAGATTCTCTATTGGGTTTAGGTCTGGAGACTGGCTAGGCCACGCCAGAACCTTGATATGCTTCTTACAGAGCCACTCCTTGGTTATCCTGGCTGTGTGCTTCGGGTCATTGTCATGTTGGAAGACCCAGCCTCGACCCATCTTCAATGCTCTAACTGAGGGAAGGAGGTTGTTCCCCAAAATCTCGCAATACATGGCCCCGGTCATCCTCTCCTTAATACAGTGCAGTCGCCCTGTCCCATGTGCAGAAAAACACCCCCAAAGCATGATGCTACCACCCCCATGCTTCACAGTAGGGATGGTGTTCTTGGGATGGTACTCATCATTCTTCTTCCTCCAAACACGGTTAGTGGAATTATGACCAAAAAGTTCTATTTTGGTCTCATCTGACCACATGACTTTCTCCAATGACTCCTCTGGATCATCCAAATGGTCATTGGCAAACTTAAGACGGGCCTTGACATGTGCTGATTTAAGCAGGGGAACCTTCCGTGCCATGCATGATTTCAAACCATGACGTCTTAGTGTATTACCAACAGTAACCTTGGAAACGGTGGTCCCAGCTCTTTTCAGGTCATTGACCAGCTCCTCCCGTGTAGTTCTGGGCTGATTTCTCACCTTTCTTAGGATCATTGAGACCCCACGAGGTGAGATCTTGCATGGAGCCCCAGTCCGAGGGAGATTGACAGTCATGTTTAGCTTCTTCCATTTTCTAATGATTGCTCCAACAGTGGACCTTTTTTCACCAAGCTGCTTGGCAATTTCCCCGTAGCCCTTTCCAGCCTTGTGGAGGTGTACAATTTTGTCTCTAGTGTCTTTGGACAGCTCTTTGGTCTTGGCCATGTTAGTAGTTGGATTCTTACTGATTGTATGGGGTGGACAGGTGTCTTTATGCAGCTAACGACCTCAAACAGGTGCATCTAATTTAGGATAATAAATGGAGTGGAGGTGGACATTTTAAAGGCAGACTAACAGGTCTTTGAGGGTCAGAATTCTAGCTGATAGACAGGTGTTCAAATACTTATTTGCAGCTGTATCATAAAAATAAATAGTTAAAAAATCATATATTGTGATTTCTGGATTTTTTTTTTTAGATTATGTCTCTCACAGTGGACATGCACCTACGATGACAATTTCAGACCCCTCCATGATTTCCAAGTGGGAGAACTTGCAAAATAGCAGGGTGTTCAAATACTTATTTTCCTCACCATATATATAAAAAAAATTTTCCTTCTTCTTTGTGTTCTTATGAATGAATAAATATTTTAACCAAAAAAAAAAAAAGAGAATGTGAAATGTCAGAATAATAATTATTTGAGCTTGTATTTATTTCATCACATTCCCAGAGGGTTAGAAGTTTACATACACTTTTGCTTCTCACAATAAGTTGCTGGAATTTTGGCCCATTCCTCCAGTCAGAACTGATGTAACTGAGTCAGGTTTGTAGGACTCCTGCTCGCACAAGTTTTTTCAGTTCTGCTCACAAATTTTCTATCGGATTGAGGTCAGGGCTTTGTGATGGCCACTGCAATACCTTGACTTTGTTGTCCTTAATCCATTTTTCCACAACTTTGAAGGTATGCTTGGGGTCATTGTCCATTTGGAAGAAGGCCCATTTGCGACAAAGCTTTAAATTCCTGGCTGAGATTTTGCTGTAATCTGGCTTTTTTATGGCAGTTTTTGAGCAGTGGCTTCTTCCTTGCCGAGCAGTCTTTACGTTAAGGTCCTTTGCTGTTGTTCTGGGATTGATTTGCACTTTTTGCACCAAACTACGTTCATCTCTTGGAGACAGAATGCATCTCCTTCCTGAGCGGTATGATGGCTGTGCAGTCCCATGGTGTTTATACTTGCGTACTATTATTTGTACAGATGAACGTGGTACCTTTGGGCATTTGGAAATTGCTCCCAAGGCTGAGCCAGACTTGTGGAGGTCCATAATTTATTTCTGAGGTCTTGGCTGATTTCTTTTGAATTTCCCATTATGTAAAGTAAAAAACTGCATTTGAAAGTAGGCCTTAAAATACATCCACAGGTACATCTCCAATTGACTCCAATTAGCAAATTGGTTAAGGCCAATATGGCTTGGCATAATTTTCTGGAATTTTCCAAGCTGCTTAAAAGGCAGTATGTAAACTTCTGACCCACTGGAATTGTGAGTCAATTAAAAGTGAAACAATCTGTCTGTAAACAATTGTTGGAGAAATAGATGTAGATGTCCTAAACAACTTGCAAAAACTATAGTTTGCTAATATGAAAAATGTGGAGTGGTTAAAAAATGTGTTTTAAATGACTTCAACCTAAGTGTATGTAAACTTCTAACTTCAACTGTAAATATATGTATGATTATATTAATGTTTGCTTTACTGTACCATGTACCACATGATTAAATACAGAAAACTTTGCAATAAAGTAAAATGTTTTTAATTGATTCACAGCCCTAATATACAGTATTAGTCAAATACTCTAATATACCTCAGTTGCGTTGTGTATTCTTCATGAGTTAAAAGCAGCTATTACATTCATTTAGATGATCATATGTGTTTTGTAATACTGTGACCAAATAAGAGCAGAAAACACAAACATATGTAACTTCTGAATGATAGATGTTTATGGTGATAGGCATGTGTACTCTGGTCACAACAGACTTGCTGGCATATGGAGATAAATCAAGTTTAAAATATATTTAAATGTATTAAATTTGTACTGTCTTCAGACCTGTACACACCTTTCCTGGGACCTGACATGGATCAAAAGATATTTTTTATGTTTTTCTTGATATCGTTTTGTGTGTTGTTTCCTCCCGCTGATGGTCACAAATATGGCGGCTGCGGGGGAAAATGTGACGTCACTGCAACAGGTTAATACAAAATTTTATTTGACCTCAGGCTGTGCGTGCTTCTTCACTTTCTCACTTTCGGCCCGTGCAGCAAAATGTCCTCTCTCAAGATGAGCTGCTATCACTTCGGTGGTGGTGTGGGAAGCAGATTTCCGAAACGTTGCTTGCTAAATGTTTCTTCGGATGTTTTCATATTTGAGTTTTCTGTGCATGCTTGCAAGTTATTTTCCTGCCAAGCTGGCTTTTTTTGAGTGCAGGATAATCGTCTCAGGTGAGTCAGGTCTCATCTTTCACCGGAACATGTTGACATGTTAATTTTGCTCATCAAAAATGAATGCTCTGATTAAATAGACAATTTGAGGCTAGGTATGCCAATTCTTATCAAATTACTTTTACCGTGCTGATCAAGAATGCCATTTTCAATGAGGTGCCAAATGCTTAAGTGGTAAAACTCTTTTTTTTCTGTGTGCACAACATGTTTAGAATAATACATTTGGTTTATTTCTCACAGGCCTTTTTTATTTTCTTTTTAAAATCGGAACTTTATTGGTAAATGTTCTTATCTTAACAGCTGTCATATTAGATCACAGGCTAATGCACGTTGTGAAATACATGCAATTTTTCAGTGCATTTTTTTTCTCATAGACTTGACTTATCTGTTAATTATTTTCAACAGTGTGCTGACTGTTTTAATATGTTAAGTAACTTAAGTAATCCATTTAGAACAGGCTATTAGGGTCGGTCTATTGGTTCTGCAATATTCATAAAAACAATTTCAATAAAAATGCCTGTATTCGCTCACGTTGATTCAGTGAATGCATGTCACGTTCCATATATTTAAAATATATTATCATAATGCAAGGCAAGCATGTCGCAGATAAATACCCCTTTTCAGAAGAATTTATTGTCAGATTTGGCTGTTGGAATAAATTAGTATTTTAAATGGGTCACATAAACCCAAAATTTTTTAAAGTGTTTTCTGAGGGTTTCTTTCCGCTTAGACTAGCCAACTAAAAAAAAAATTACGTTAAACGTCAGTCAATTCAGTCGTTCCGCACATGCCTAATATACACTGGAGTATTATAGTATGCTATTTCGAACATGGCTCAGAATTCAAACTTAGAAACCCATCATCTGAGCAATCGATAAAGACTCACTGGGGGGGTTCAATTTGACCTTGTTAGGGACATAAAAAAATGGTTCACCCCAACAGTAAGCTGTCATCACTCTATAAAGTCACCATATACACTCATGGTAGTAATTAGATTTTTTTTTTCCCAAATAAACAAACACTAGCAATTGTTGGATGGATTAATATGAGAGAACAAAAAATGAGAGTAATAAAGAGGAAACTGTGGTGATAGTGTGCGTATGTGTACAAGATAGTGATTCCTACAGGCACCATTGGAAGCTAATGGAGAAGAAACGCTGCATACATTTATCACAGAACAACACGAAGTGCTAACAAACCTGATGGCTGCTCCTGCCTCTGCCACCAGCCTTTGTTCAAACCCATTAGTGAAAATGCAATGCAATAGCAATGAAATAGCCACTCAAGCCCAAGCGTGGTTTATAAGATTTGTGAAAAAAAAAAAAACATTTGGAGAGCTCTGAATTTTAGTTTTTGAAGTGAAAGCTATCATTATCCCTTACTGTCAGAAACTTTAAGCCAGGAAGGATAATCAGACTTGCTGCTTCATATTGCGTGGGGGGGGGGGGGGGGGGGGGGTTGCACACCGGACGTGTCTAGGTAATTCGAAACAACTGTTTTCAATGAAGGTACGCACACCAGTGTTTGAAACCTGTGCCGTGTCCTAGCCGCAACGCGGCACTTCTCGTCCAGTGTGCGACCACCTTTATTCAGCCATTTACGGTTATTGTAATATGAGGCCTTGACTTTTACGTCAACCTGAAAAACATTTGCAACCCCCTTTATTAATGTATTAATTTATTTTAAGTGAAACTTAAAGTAGGACTGCACATTATCAATCAGGAATTAATTCAGTTTGCAAAAACTGGGCATCAGACCTTATTGGACAACTACCTGATTGAAACACAAAATGCACCTTCTTTGGAGGAGGCTTTTTGATCTGTATATGGATGCTGATGGTCAAGATCATCTTAACATTGGTAACATTTCTATTTTTTTTTTTATTGATCATTATTTGCATTATTGCTGCAACCTTTACCACATGAACTATAGGCAGTATTTTAAAAAGGCTACACTTCAGAGGTGGAGCAAGTTATAACATTTTAAGACAAGGAATGGGCATTAATGTTGCTTTCCATTCAACTCGGACGTGTGATATTCCTAATTGATATATCTGATCACCGACCATATAGGCATTCCGTTGCCAGATGTTCGGAAGATGACGTGTAAGGAAAAAAAAGTGCAATGCTCTCATTAGCTTAGCAGGTTTTGATTGTAACTAGAGACGTCTCCTAGCAACCAACTGATTAACAATGCTTCAAAGCTAGCATTTGTGCTACAGATGTACAATTATGAGTATAACATACCATGTTTTATACACCTGTTTCTGCAGACATTATTTAAACAAGCTTTAATATTATGTAATGTAGTAACTGACTAATTTTTTGATATTACTTAATGAAAGTGAATGTTTATAATTTTCTTTGTACATCTCCCCGAGTGTTGACATGTTTGGTGACATCACGCAACTGCATCTCTGCGCAATCAGAGTTGAAAACAACTGCACGTGTTTCACAGTTGGAATTCCAACTTCAAGCACTTGCACTTTTCCTAGAAGGAAGTTGGAGAATCTGACTTTCTGCGTTGAATGCAATGCAGCATTAGAAATTAAATGAGGACCATTTTGATTCCATTTGAATCAAAGAAAATGAACAAGGACAGGGTTTGGAAGATGAGGTTGGAAGTGACGTGCAAAAAGAAAGTTAAATACATTTTAGGAGAAAAGAAGACAGCGGGGAACAAAGACTAAGAAGATCAGATGTTCAGACTAGGTAAGCGCCATGCTGAATGATTTTGAAGATGGAAAAAAAGGAAAACATCTCCCCATAGTTATTCTTTCAGAGATGGAGACACTACATGAAAAAGAATAGCACTATAGGCCAGCAATATGAACCAATGACACAAATGATAGGAGCCCACACAAATGCCTGATTGAAAATAGCTCAACCATTTGAACGGAGTGGGTGGACAACCAAGAAATTTAAGTATAGAAACAAATCTATTCATAGATTATACAATTTTGTTAAGCAGTAAACCTTTAATATCGGAGAGTTTATCATATAAAATGATGAATGCGGACAGGATATGACGTCTCGACAGACTCACACTTGGCCAAATACTCCTGAGGAAATTCCAGTGGTGTCATCCTAATAAGTCTGTTAAATGACTGTTAATTCAAAACCAATTTCGTCTAATTGTCTGGTCTTTTTGCAAAATGGTCATCCATTCCCATTGCGTTCCGTCATCTGCCAAGTTGAAAACACTGATTTCTCATGTCATGTTTGGATCTCGCTTGTCCTTTCCATGGGAATTCACTGTAAACATCAAGAGAATAGAAGGGAGAAGTACCAAGCAGCAGCTCACTGCCCTACAGGTCTGTCACGACTCCTGCTGCCCTAAAGCTCCTCTCTGCTCTATGCTGATAAAGAGCTGCATGCTGTGAGTGTATATGCGTTTACACACCCCCACCATGTTTTCAGCTACTCCTGCTAATTTCCGAACGCTTATACTGCTTTAAGAATGTATAATAACATGTTCTCAGAAGGCTCTGCACTTGTCTGTATGACTGAAGCACCGGAAACATTTTGATTAACACAGTGATAGTATCAGACACAGCCCATCAGAGAGCAAGAGTCTTTTTCCTTATCCTATTATTTTTGTAAACTTGTTGGTGATGAAAGAAAATTCTTTGATTCTGCCTGTATACTCTGTTTTCATTTATTCGGTTTATGCCATATTTGATGCATTGCATAAGAAATATCAGAGACATAGGTTTCGGTCACATGTAAACCAGAAAGTAATTGCTTTAAATGAATCATCGATGAGTGCAATTTTGAGGTTGCATTTTCCCTCTAAGATTGCATTTTTACTCCACTGTCGGTTAGGTTCAGAGTTGGGGTTTTGGTAATGGCATCTGATTAGTAAAATATGCATTCCTAATGCCTGTGTTACAACATTTACAACTAAGAACAACTCACTTTTAGCAGCATTCTGTGGACATTTTAACTGGAAACTGGAGCTCACTTGTGTTCAACAACACTTCTAGCTTCGGTGACTGGAGGCAGTGATTTGAATTTTGGTAAGCAAAACACGATTTCAGCTTTAGAACTTTTGACCTACTGTCGCTGAATTCACAATGAGATCAGCTTATTAAAGTGTTTAAAAAAGGGATGAGCCCTACAATAAGTCCAGGCCAAACATCTGGTTTATATTGGAACAAAGTCAATAAAGGACAGAAAACTGTGCTCGTCAAGAGATTTCATGGGATTGTTAAGATGGCAAAGCACATTGAACAGACTGTCCTACCAGCCTTATTTTTTTTTGGCATCAAATTAAAATAGCATCCATTTTGCCTCTAATGTCTACATACTTGGGGAATCAATGGGACTTGCATAATTACTGTAGTTGAGAAGCTGAGCAGTACATTACTTTCTCTTCTAGGGTGGACAGCCTCAAATGAAACTCTCCCAGCTCATTGGTTTCCACCATCTCATCACAAGTGATTGTCCCTCAATCACCTTTTCGCCTATGTATTTTTAATCGCTTTCCACTCTTAATTTATCTAAAAACAAATAGAGAAAAACGAAGTTTATCCATTCAGAATTTATTCCTCGATGCTTACAAGTGAAGCATGAAAACCGTTTCATAAATCGCTTGCCCAAAGCAGTGCGCGAGACTGAGCTCCACCCCCTCAGGCCTTCAGAATTTCTACAGAATCCCTCAACAGTTCAAATGAATGAGCAACTAAAGTCAGATTGTCAGATTCATCAGCCAATCAGATTGATTTATTTGTTTGTTCTTGGTGGGTGTGATCTTGGATGTCCTGGTCGAGGCATTAATCAACATAATGTATGATGCCCAAAGACATAGGGTGTCTTATTCATTGTGAAACTCTGTTTTCATAATGACATGAATCACACTGAAGGCCTAGACTCTTAATGCACGCCTGCCACTGCTTGTAAGGGTATATATGTGGGTGACTGAGGTGCATATATCTGCATACTTTACAGGCAAATGCTCACTTTCACAGACTCTCATTGAACAGCATCTGCATTCTCAATCTCTTCACTCCTTGAGTTCCTCTCTGAGTCACACAAAAACTTTAGAGGTAAAGGGTGGCTTCAGGCAAAAAATGGGGAACCCTTAAGTGTGGGAGAACCATTACCCATGTAAGGGGCTTGCAATTATGCTTTCAACCAAAGCCTCTTGTCAATCTCCTCTTCTTCCACATACTCTAGACCTTCTCTCATTCTTCAAAGTGGCCAATTCAACCTCTCAATCTCCTGTTATGCACTCTCCTCATATCTCAAGCCCTCTCTGAAGCCTTGAATCTCCAGGTCTTCACTTAATCAGAGCTCAAGAGACTCAAAGCTCTCCACTCTAGTTTGGTAATCTAAGGAAAAAAATTATTTAGATTTATTCTCATAGTCTTGTATATTAGCTAAATTCAAAAGACTAGAAATGTTGCTGTAAAAAAACAAACAAATATAAAAGAGTAAAATAATTGTTCATTTCATTTGCAATCATTAATCTTCATTATAAAAAAATCTGTATATTATACGCAAAGTAGGTTAACCAATTTCAGTGGGCAAGCTGGCTCGCCACCTTAGTCTTATAAATGGGGCACATTTTTTGTCATAAGGGGGCATGAAAAGGGCTCATCATATACGATTACCTGTGACTGAGAGATGCACATAAGAAAAGAGGCAAGCATTTTTTGAAGTGGAGGCCAACTTCCTTCGAAGGATCTAAGCAAAGCTGAAGCTGGCAAAGAGAAACCCACTAAGCTACCTCAGCCTTATAGAGTTGGGGAAACTGCAAAAAAGGACCAGCATGATATGTCCCTGCACTTTTTATTGTTGAAACTTTGAATGTGGAATATTGCCTTAGTGGTGAAAGGCACAAGAAATGTACCTTTGGAAGCTGTAAACTTTTAATTTGTTCAGATCCACCCCAATGATTCAACTTGACCCCATGAATTCCTTCTACATATTTGTATGACCATATGACACTTTCTTCTCATTTTAGTTGATAGCTGGCATCCTGAATTATAACCTCATGAGTTTTTATCACATTTCTCTATGCCTATAGGACACCTTTAGTAAAAAGTGGTGCAGCCTACACCAATCTGCCCTATTTGTCGCATTGAATTGGGCATTGTCTGTCCCAAACTGGTCAATCAGCAAATATAAAGCATTGTCACATTCACATTAGTGAACAATTTCCAACATTGGGAGGCAAAATTAGTCAGCATCTACTTGAACATAATAATTTAGAAAGGAACAGTTCAAAACATACACTGTAACACATGCACACGAACACAAAATTCTATCTGAGAATGCAGCAAGCTGATGGATGAGGCATGAAAGTCAGAAAGATCGCTTATATAAAGTGTCATTCCCAATTTAACACAAAAGGATCTACCTAACCAGGCACAGTTTATTCAATTAGAAACACAAGAGCACACACACACACTTGCAAACTCACACTGGGAAGCTGGTTAATGACTTTTAATGCTGTAAGATCTTAATGTTACAATCCAATGTTCTCATATTCCCTTAGATCATACATGTCAACACTCCAGTTTTTCCCGGGAGTCTCCCGTATTTCAAACCGATCTCCTGCCCCCCTACCGTTTTGTTATTTCTCCCGGGAAACTCCTGTAATTGTATGGCCCAAACCTCATTATATGAATAATCACATCAATATATTATTCTAAGGTTGTCCAGTTGCCAGATCTTGTATGAAACGCATCCTAATCGCACAATCGACACATCATACAAATTAAGTAATTTAAGTAAAGCAGGAGAAGATTCAGGTGGTGCTCTGGCAAAAAAAATAAAATAATTATATACATGTACATTTAACAACAGCTGTACGGAAGAATTTAATTTAATATCTTGAAGCCATATCGACAATGCCCACGCCTTTTCCAAAGTGTGTCGCACTGATTTTAATATCGGACACGGTGGAGAAAATTACGTTACTCAGCACATTAAATCACAGCGGCACTATTTTATGTATTTAGCCTGCCTCTGCTAGGGATGGGCAGATCGATACTAAAGTATTAGTAATACTACCGATACTGATGTGGTATTAAGAATATCGATCCTCACATTAAAATAACGATTCTGAAGGGTTTTTTTTAACTAGTGATCTTATTATTAAGATAACATGAATATCAATGCATCTCATAAGCTTCAACTGGAAAATAAGAATTATATGAGCGAATTGCTGCATGGCACCAGAACTAATACAGTGAGGAAAATAAGTATTTGAACACCCTGCTATTTTGCAAGTTCTCCCACTTAGAAATCATGGAGGGGTCTGAAATTGTCATCGTAGGTGCATGTCCACTGTGAGAGACATAATCTAAAAAAAAAAAATCCAGAAATCACAATGTATGATTTTTTTAACTATTTATTTGTATGATACAGCTGCAAATAAGTATTTGAACACCTGAGAAAATCAATGTTAATATTTGGTACAGTAGCCTTTGTTTGCAATTACAGAGGTCAAACGTTTCCTGTAGTTTTTCACCAGGTTTGCACACACTGCAGGAGGGATTTTGGCCCACTCCTCCACACAGATCTTCTCTAGATCAGTCAGGTTTCTGGGCTGTCGCTGAGAAACACGGAGTTTGAGCTCCCTCCAAAGATTCTCTATTGGGTTTAGGTCTGGAGACTGGCTAGGCCACGCCAGAACCTTGATATGCTTCTTACAGAGCCACTCCTTGGTTATCCTGGCTGTGTGCTTCGGGTCATTGTCATGTTGGAAGACCCAACCTCGACCCATCTTCAATGCTCTAACTGAGGGAAGGAGGTTGTTCCCCAAAATCTCGCAATACATGGCCCTGGTCATCCTCTCCTTAATACAGTGCAGTCACCCTGTCCCATGTGCAGAAAAACACCCTCAAAGCATGATGCTACCACCCCCATGCTTCACAGTAGGGATGGTGTTCTTGGGATGGTACTCATCATTCTTCTTCCTCCAAACACGGTTAGTGGAATTATGACCAAAAAGTTCTATTTTGGTCTCATCTGACCACATGACTTTCTCCCATGACTCCTCTGGATCATCCAAATGGTCATTGGCAAACTTAAGACAGGCCTTGACATGTGCTGGTTTAAGCAGGGGAACCTTCCGTGCCATGCATGATTTCAAACCATGACGTCTTAGTGTATTACCAACAGTAACCTTGGAAACGGTGGTCCCAGCTCTTTTCAGGTCATTGACCAGCTCCTCCCATGTAGTTCTTGGCTGATTTCTCACCTTTCTTAGGATCATTGAGACCCCACGAGGTGAGATCTTGCATGGAGCCCCAGTCCGAGGGAGATTGACAGTCATGTTTAGCTTCTTCCATTTTCTAATGATTGCTTCAACAGTGGACCTTTTTTCACCAAGCTGCTTGGCAATTTCCCCGTAGCCCTTTCCAGCCTTGTGGAGGTGTACAATTTTGTCTCTAGTGTCTTTGGACAGCTCTTTGGTCTTGGCCATGTTAGTAGTTGGATTCTTACTGATTGTATGGGGTGGACAGGTGTCTTTATGCAGCTAACGACCTCAAACAGGTGCATCTAATTTAGGATAATAAATGGAGTTGAGGTGGACATTTTAAAGGCAGACTAACAGGTCTTTGAGGGTCAGAATTCTAGCTGATAGACAGGTGTTCAAATACTTATTTGCAGCTCTATCATACAAATAAATAGTTAAAAAATCATATATTGTGATTTCTGGATTTTTTTTTTTTTTAGATTATGTCTCTCACAGTGGAAATGCACCTACGATGACAATTTCAGACCCCTCCATGATTTCCAAGTAGGAGAACTTGCAAAATAGCAGGGTGTTCAAATACTTATTTTCCTCACTGTATGTATATATATTTATTATTTTTTATTTATTTATTTTTTTTTGCTCATCGTAACATGCAGAAATGCTAAAATACACCAGCAAACAGAGCTCACCCTTTCAGTCATAGCGCTTGTTCAAAGAGGGAGCAATGTTTTCCTGAGGTAATGACAGAAAAACAGCATCTGGAGTTATTCACACCAAGTAACGACAAACCTATTATAATTTAGAATGGGCTTGTGTGACCATTTATACAGGTTTATTTAAATTCAGGTGTTAAAACATTGGCAATGATCTTTAATCTTCATTAATAAATGGTATTAACCATGACTAGTAACCACGACTGTAGTAAACGTGTTTTTGTTTTTAGGCAGTAAGCAAAGTTTTGATACAATAAACCATGGTTTTACTACAGCATTACTGTAGTATCCATATGGTAACATGGTTTTAGTAATAGTAACCATATAATAATATCTATTGTTAATTTTGTGGATTTATATGTTACTTATACTTACAAATTTTAAAAAGTTAAACAAAGCAGCCTAATAATTTTCTGCTTAGACCTATAAATAAATAATTAAAAAAATGTAAGTAATAATTTTATCATTTTATCCAAAGAATTAGTAAAAATGTAATTAATTAGCGGAATCAGTATTGATATCTGCGATACTGGCCTTAAAGTACTTGGTATCGGATCGCCCATCCATAGCCCCTGCCACCCACACCCCACCCCCGCCACTCCCCCCGCTCAGAGGTCTCCTGGATTTTGGAACCCAAATGTTGACAGGTATGCCTTAGATACAACAACAACAAAAAAACATTTATTTGACGAGTCATTTTTTTCGGTACAAAACAGGACTGGAAATATAGCTCATTACAGAGCTATAGCTTTAAGACAACAGGTGCTCTGGGAGCAGTTTGTCCAATTAAACGAGCACTGGCTTCTTTACAGCACCTGTTAATGCTCCGATTTATTTAGCACGTCAACTATGAAATAACTGAGACCAACTTTTATATGCAGAAATATATAATCTCTACAAATGCTTGTGATGTTTGAACAGGTCCCATGTTCATATCACATTACATCACTCAACCAAATGTTTGCAAATCCAAATAAAACAATCATTTAATGCAAAAGTTAAATGGAATCCCACAAGGCTGTGGCTAAATAAGTGCTGAGTGGTAAAAAACCCTATGGGCATCATTAGTGAGAGAACTCACTGACTGAAATTAAATGGACCATGGTATGATTGGAGATTGATGACGACAGACGCATATTCAGATAACATTGTCAACAGGACAAACAAATTATCGGCATCCAGCTAAATAAAGAGAAGATAGAAAAGATGCTAGATTGTATTTGCTCTGCATTACGTTTTGCCACTTTTGCCTCTAAAGTTCCTGCTTGGCTTCTGGTGCTAGAGCATAAACCTTTTCAGGAGGAGGCAGAGATTACATGGGTAGGTGGATAATAGAATTATCCCATACAAGAGATGTCGGCAAGCAAAACAATTGCATTTTGGAGTTGTCACCGATCCAAAGTCTCATTACACATCTGCTGTTCCCAAAAGATTTTCACAAAGTTGATTTTTCTGCAAGGCACCTGCTTTAGGTCATAACCTCTATGCAGACTCTACTACTTTATAGTTTGGGAACTTCAAATGTGTTCCTCACAAGTAGACAATGTTTGAATATCCAATTTCTAGCAAGAGGATCCACATTCTTTAATTCAATTGACCTCGACTTGAGCATTGAGATTCATGGAGCAGAATGCAAAGTGAGGGTAGCACACACTGAATCTTGCTGTGACTTCCTATCGCTTCACTGCAAAGAGGTGGCCTTACATAATGGAGAAATGCATCTCATGGAGAGCAAAAGTGACAAGGGAAGGGAAATATGACAGAGAAGATGGGAATCTGCCTCCAGCGAGGCAGCTGCCTGCCTATCTCCCCCACAGAGTCAGGACTTTTCTCCCTGGAGAAACACAGGAAAGTCAACTTGCATAAACAATCTTGGAATGGAAAAAAAAGACAAAAAAATAAACACAAGATTCTTGTGCCAGGGGATTAGACATGTGAAAGGCATGGGTGGGACATCATCAGTTTCCAGGCTGCTGTTCTCTGTCAGCTGCATTCAAAAACATGAGCACATAAGTGCAACGCGTTGAGGCTGCTCTTCAGATAACTGAAAAACTATGGACAGATGAAAATGATGAAGGCACAAAAAGGGACAGATAAAAATAAAATGATGAAAGTGAGGAAGAGAATAGGTAAGAGATAAAGGGAGAGTGCCAGAGAAAGAGAGAATGCTTCAACCCACTTGTCAGTCAGCATAAAAGAAGGAATGCAAAAAATTGTAAGCACAGTACTTCTCATCTGCAGGGAATCTGGCTCATAAACAATGATTAGTCTCCCAGTAGGCAGATATTCACATTTAGATTTAATTCAACAGACATACCTACTGTATACTTACTAACAGTAAACAAATATACTGTACAAGTAGACATGCCTATAATTTTTATTGTCCCTACAAATAGTGTGCAACTTACATCATCAAATCAAACTAATGAAACAAATCTGTGAGTTCCAGACAAGTCAAGGCTTTGCTAGGTTGCAAACAATGTAGATATTTTTAATTTGACTTCACCAATTGCGATTGTCAACTTCTGATTATTTAATGTCTGATCAGGCTCAGGACCAGAAAGTGGGTAATCAGGGTTGTAATAAATGTAAATAATATCAAATAAATAATTAGATATTCCTGGAACTAAAACGGTCCCACTAACTTTTATCTCAGGCTCAGATTTGCTCAAAGATCAAATGTTGCATTTAAGAACATATTTTAAAACATGTTAGTTAAATGAAACTTTGTCCTATTTGTTAACTGTTAATTTAAAAGTTAATATGCAGGCTGTTAAATTGGGTGCTTATTAGAAAAAAGTAGCTTGATTTGTCGAAATTTGCAAGGTTCATACCATTGTGGCAAATTAATTTAGCAAAAAACATTAATTTCTTGGCTTATATATATACACACACACACACACACACACATACACACACACACACACACACACACACACTCAGCAAAAAAAAGAAACATCCCATTTTGAGTATACTGCATTTTTAAAGATAATTTTCTACAAATCCATATAACTTTACAGATCTTTGTTGTAAAGGGTTTCAACAATGTTTTCCATGCTTTTCCAATGAACCATAAACAATTAATGAACATGCACCTGTGAAATGGACGTTAAGACACTAACAGTTTACAGATGGTAGGCAATTTAGGTCACAGTTATAAAAACTTAGGACACTAAAGAGACCTATCTACGGACTCTGAAAAATACCAGAAGAAAGATGCCCAGGGTCCCTGCTCATCAGCGTGAACGTGTCTTAGGCATGCTGCATGTAGGCATGAGGACTGCAGATGTGGCCAGGGCAATAAATTGCAATGTCTGTACTGCGAGATGCCTAACATAGTGCTACAGGGAGACAGGAAGGACAGCTGATTGTCCTCGCAGTGGCAGACCACAAGTAACAACACCTGCACAGAATCACTACATCCAATTATCACACATGTGGGACAGGTACAGGATAGCATCGGCAACTGCCCGTGTTACACCAGGAATGCACAATCCCTCAATCTGTGCTCAGACTGTCCACAATAGGCTGAGAGAGGCTGGACTGAGGGCTTGTAGGCCTGTTGTAAGGCAGGTCCTTACCAGACATCACCGGCAACATCCCCTATGGGCACAAACCCACCTTTGCTGGACCAGACAGGACTGGCAAAAAGTGCTCTTCACTGATGAGTTGCGGTTTTGTCTCACCAGGGGTGATGGTCGGACTTGCGTTTATCGTCGAAGGAATAAGCTTTACACCGAGGCCTGTATTTTGGAGCGGGATCGATTTGGAGGTGGAGGGTACGTCATGGTCTGGTGTGTCACAGCATCATCGGACTGAGCTTGTTGTCACTGCAGGCAATCTCAATGCTGTGCTTTACAGGGAAGACATCCTCCTCCTTCATGTGGTATCCTTCCTGCAGGCTCATTCTGAAATGCTCATTCTGTGTGTGATTTCCTGCAAGACAGGAATATCAGTGTTCTGCCATGGCCAGCGAAGAGCCCGGATCTCAATCACATTAAGCACATATAGTACCTGTTGGATCGGATGGTGAGGGATAGGCCCATTGCCCCCAGAAATGTCCGGGAACGTTGAAGTGCCTTGGTGGAAGAGTGTGGTAACATCTCACAGCAAGAACTAGCAAATTTGGTGCAGTCCATGAGGAGGATGCACTGCAGTACTCATATATATATATATATATATATATATATATCTCTCTCACACAGACACATTTTATAATAATAGTAAAGTCATCAAAGCTATGGAATAACATAAATGGAACCATGTTTTGATTAAACAGAATCCAAAATAAATACAAAAATGTGTTATATTTCAGCATCTTCAAAATAGTCACCATTTGCCTAGAATTTGCAGACATGCACTCTTGACATTTTCTCAACCAACTTCTTGAGGCATCGCCCTGGGATGTTTTTTAAATTGTACTGAAGGTGTTCCAATCTATGTTGGGCACTTATTGGCTGCTTTTCTTTATTATTTGGTCCATGAATTCAAATTCAAAAACGTTTTTATTATTACATCTTTGTTTTATAATGAAAAACATTAATATGGTGGTACAATTATATTTTTGTCTACAAAACTAATTTCAAATATAAGCATACGCCTTCAGATCAAAAGATTTATAAGATCACAAGACATAGTTTAGTCAAGTGTTTCAAAACTTTTGACTGGTAGTATATATATATATATATATATATATATATATATATATATATATATATATATACACACACACACACACACACACACACACACACACACACATATATAGAGGGTGGGGGGTACTTTCTGACAGAATCTCTTATACGCAAGTAGAAAAGGCTTTTCCATATTGTAGTGCACATCTAAATGCGTTCAGCGGGAGAGGTGAATATTAACATGGAGATAAGAGAGTGAAAGCCGCCAGGGTAGTGCACATTGATGGAATAACTGTCAGCACACTTTTTATTTTAGTATTAGCTTGGTAACAAAGTACTGGTACTTTTGACATCCCTAGTACACAGCTACATTAAATACTTCCAACAGATGAGGATATAATTTTATGTGCGAGTTTCTTTATAACTTCACTTCCAGATTATTCCCCTTATTCAGCCCCACCCCTTTTCCACACTCCGCTTTTCTGAATTTTGTCATCTAAATTCCTGTTCGTATTGAAGCTTCTGAGAAGTGTCGCTCAAAATTTATTTTTGTGTGAGAGCACAGAAAGTTAAGGTATGAGTCTCACCAAGATTTAATGGTGTGAGTGCTAGTGGTGTTTTTTCTGTCACTCTAAATGTGTTTTTTCAAGACCCGCAGATGAAAATTGGACCTGGCAGATCACATTCAAACAGCTACACTGCACTTTTGCATAGTAATGTTTCAATGTAATTCAGCTTAATTTTTAGGTTTCAACTTGTTAATAATTTGTTAAAATGTGTAGTCGATATGAAATTTCTAACAGTGACAGCTCCAATTATTACTCATGCAAATTCAACATTAAAGAAAATTACAATTGTACTTTTTTTAATTAATTTGTCACCCTACATTTTTTTGAGATTTAAATGTGATTAAAATTGTTGTATACAGAATCAAGGTTTAATGCTCAAAAAAATCTGCATACCTTAACTATAACACGATGGGTGAATGGCATGAGAAGATGGTCAGAGATGGCATATGAGACTTTATGACTTTGAGTTGTATCTTGAAGTTTCATTAGCAAAGAGGCATATCAGTTCGTCCACAGCATGAATGTAGAATCTTGTGTTTAGGAAGTGCTCTTGTTTTAAATTCTCCCCGTTCATCTTCCAGATCTTATGACATCCCCTGAACACTTTAAAATACTCATGATAGCTTTTGATAACTCTATAACCTGTAAATCCACTTTGCTAGCTAATTACACTTTGACATCATCACCATAGAAATCTATAGAGAACCGCTAGAACGGAAGTTCTGAGACAACATTTTCAAGATGGCTGCACGCTAGATTCTCTGGTATATAAGGTGAATAAAGTGTGACATAAATAACAAGGCTGCTTGACAATTAGTTTTTGCAGGTTTCCCACTCGCTGAACTTCCAGCCACACCAGAAAATTCCACTTCTTCACCAGTGGAATTTTGCCATAAAAAGGTAATAGCCTTTGCTGGTCAATATCAAGGTGTGTTCACACTAGAGAAATGGCAAAGAAATTAATTGTGACAGTCTTTAGCAGCCCAAACTGTGAAACAAAAACAAGGATTGAATAAATATATTACACTAATATAGTAACAAAGACAAAACACAAGAATATGTATAATTATTCTTTAACTCAGTTTTGTTGTCTGGGGGAGGTCTTGAAAGAAAGACTTATCAGTATATTAAATATTCCCCACACTGGCATTTTATATATTTGCTTCGATGTGGTGATCCCTGAAATATGCTAACAAGGAAGTGAACAGATGCATGAGGGGCTTTCCTGGTTCTCCAACACTCTATCATCTGAGTAATCCATTAAGAATGAGTACACAAAATCTGATTAACAATAGATTACCTTCACCTCTCTATTAAATTGGAATTTTAATTACCTTCTAATCTAATGACTGTGTATTTACGCAATGAGAAGGAAATGTGTCATAACAATCTTCCTATAAAAAACACCTGACTTGACTATAGCCCTTATGCAAGAAAAGCACTTTAGAATCAATTCATATAGCCAACTATGAATCAATGTGTTGATTTAAACATTATTTTTGAATGCTTAATCCAAATGAGGCTTATAAAAAATATTCAAGGTGCCCACATCTAAACCCATTGTTTGTTAGCACTGAATTTCATCTTAGGATCAAAGCTCTGCTATGCACTTGAATAACACAAACAGCATGCTTTGGGGGAATAACTATACTACCGTACAATGTAAATGCACTGTAGTTTTGATAGAATGCAAACAGACTTTGAAAGTAACACAAAGGCACTGTTACTTGACAGTGTAGCAGAGATTAAAGAAGCACTTTGAGATCATGCCTAATAATGCATACATGGCACGCACACACAAGCGATCTTACACAAAGTCACCCTGATGCTCTGAACATCTCAAAAGACGAAAGATCTGTATACAAATCTCAAGTGATTGTAAAAGGCTAACAAGCAGCACTTACACTGACTCCCTTACAGTATATTATTTAGAGTGGCATATCAGAAGGGAATGATGGCTGATCATTTGTAGGGCAATAAGGGGTTTACTTCACTAGCTGGATTACATCTAGGATGAAAAAAATGCCTCAAGGTATTTGCTTGAATATCACCTGATCAGATCTGCAAAGCCAGGAAGGTTACCTTCTCATTTAGGTGGCAAAGCTATTTCTATGAACCATGACAGAAAAATCAATAATATGCCTCTGGCAACTCTCAAGATCTCCACCTGAGAATATATATATATATATTCACAAAGACTAAGGATAGATTTATTTCTTTTCCATTTTACATATAAATAAGGGTAAGACTTGTGTAATCTGACTTTTATAGGGAGGCTACGGTTGTGCCCTCAAGCATCTCATCAAACATTAGGAAATAATTCAAAAATTCAGGAGGTCATAAGGTTTTATTGTATATGCTTAATTTAGCATTCATCTGCACCATTTTAAGGACTTAATACAATACACAAATCTTGTAACCTGAAAGATCATATAGATTTGTATATAGATTTGTAAGACAAAGACATGCAAGGCTTGTGACATGTTTTCTAAATCCACAGTGTCACAGTGTCTAAATGTCCAAATTAAAGAATCATTGCCTAGACATTTAATGTGAGGGGGCTTTAAGATATACTGCCATTTGCCATAACTGACATTTCTGTATTGCACCCACCATGTCATCGAAAACCACACAAAGGGTAAAACAGATATCATAACTAGAATGTAACGGATGGTGAGCCAGAGCCTTAAGCATAACAATCTCACAACATAACTTTGAGAATCTTTGAGAACTGTTCACCATTTTAAATCACCTGGAACTGGAATGCAATTTACAGGTCCACAGGTGCAAAGTTGATAACAAGATATCATCACAGGTAGAGTCTTATAAAATTACAGTTGCATTGAGGACATTTCCACTTTTAGATGTGTGATTTAGCAGACCTTAAAAATGCTTAATAGGTTGTGTCCAAAAACTGCATATGTTAGAGCTAGTGGGTGTGTGTTGGTACAATTAGGAGCTGTACTTGTTTCCACAAGTGATTCTGCAATAGACCAAGAGAAGAGCAATAATATAAATTCACAACTGAACAATAGTATACATAGAAGATCATGAACTCGTGTACAAATAAAATAAATTGCATGCACCATATTAATCAATGCAATATACATTAATATTTGGATTCAAAATGGATGAAACCATCTCTAGATGTATGATAAATAACAGGTCAATATAAAAAAAATTATCTCCTTTTAATACTGTATATGTACACTTTTTAACTACTGAACCTAACCCAGGCTTTCAAACACCCTTTGAACAATACATTTCCATTAATTGTCCAATCGTTCATGATAACTTGATACGTTTTTTCTTTTATTTTAATTGTACATAGATTGTATGCAGTGCAAATTCTAGCAAATTAAACATTTTAGAGCAAAGCGTATGCTGGTATGCTTATATATGAATTTTATGTTCAATTTTCAACTGTATGGCTATCATTCTCTTGCATGGAAATCACAATTTTATTTTTCTTTTCGCCATGGGAGCCCTAACAAACCCGAGTAATGTGCTGGAAGTACATATGAAGAAACGACAGAAGTTTGCAGGATCTCATGAAAGCGTTTGGAAGCTGCAGTTGATTGATTGACAGGAGATGAGTGAAGCACGCGCGCATGATTTTAAAGCGCGAAATAAAATTCGAAGCAGCGATTTAACGGTCACTCACCTTCTGCTGACGTCGAGCCATATCTGTGGGCTGTTTGGCGTTAAACGGGTACGCGATACACCTCAATACAAACAAGTAAATCTGTAGTTTAGTTTTCCTCTCCGTCTCGTCTTTCTGAAGTCTCTCCTGCTCTGTTTTGTTCACCTCAGCGGGAGAGGGGGCCGGCTCCTTGGTTTGGGTTCGCGGGGCATCCGACGTCTTTTCAGTTTTGGGACTTTTTTTAACGGGTTTCCCTGTTTTAACGGGCGGTTCGTCCTCGGGTAGTAGTTCCCCCTCAGATTCGTCGCTGGAGGACGGGTCCAGCATAGTCGACACTCAAGAGGCGATAAGTCCTCACAGCTGTGAGAGCACGAGAAAACCCCGAGAGGTGTCTGACGACCTCGAAGAGAAAAGGGGAGTTTTTTTTTCTTTTCTATCTGAGAATGTCAAATGTGTCAGTCTCAAGAGTCGAGACTTTAGAGGCGGAGTCAAATCGTGAGCAATTCGTTGACGGTTGAATTGAGGCTCATTCTTCTCTTTTCTGGTGAGCGAGAGGAGGTTTTTTTTTCTGTCAGAGACAGGTAGGCAACCTGTGGCATGGACAACATGCAACACGTGGGAGGTTCCCTTCTTAAAGGTGCAGTCTGTAGATACCGATGCAACTTTTCATTATAAAATAGCCTTCGTTCATGATAAATACGGTTCACTAAAAGTTAAAATTAGTATAAAATTTCAGGAACTCAGCATTATAATTTAAGAGAGCAAAAATAAACCAAAGGCAAAGACTGATTTAAGAAATGCAAAATAACACATGCTGCGTCCCAATTCGCATACTATCCGTCCTAAATAGTATTCGAAAATAGAATTAGTACGTCCCAAATCGTAGTATGTTGAAATGAGTGTTCCAAAGATACCCGGATGGTCTACTATTTCCGGTCAGAATCCGAAGTGCAGATCGATGCACACTCTAACGGCTAATATTGCCCACAACCCATTGCGTGCGGGAGGGAGGAGCTTTGAGATGATGCAAACATGGCGGCCGGATGCGGAAGCGGAGATGCGCCCTCAGTTTTTAAGTGTAAGAACTTAAACGTTTAGCGCTAATTAAAGTTATATTTTATTGTCTCATAATATTAATGGATTTGTGTTGTGCAAAAAAAGTACCATGTTTATCTTGTAGGGTCCGATGAAGACACTGAGCGCCTCATTAACTGGCGCATTGCCAACGACGATGTTTGTTTAACTGTCGCGGTGTGAGTAACTAGGCAACCACGTTCTCTTCCATTGCATGACGTCTTCGTAGTATGTCCCAGAACGTGCATACTCTTTTGCTACACACTCAAAAGTATGTACATTTTCTTCAAAAAAAGAGTACATACTTTTAGGTCGTAGTATAAGTAGGCGAATTGGGACGCAGCAACAGTCTTCAAGCATCAGGGGCGGAGTTACTATTTTCGAGGCTATATATATATATATATACTCGAAAATAGTAAATAGTAACTCCGCCCCTGATGTAGGCTATATATATAGAAGTGGAAGAGATGTGGATCAGTTGAATGTCACTTTGATGAATAAAAGTACCAATTTTACGATTTTTGAGGCACCAAGCAACCGTCCAATTTGAAAGTGACATTCAACTGATCACAATGTATAGTCAGGACATTAATAACGTGAAATATTACTATTACAATTTGATTATTTTTTTTAAACTACTTCAAACAGTTCTCATCCAAAAATCCTCATGTACAGCAATTACAGCTTTACAGATCCTTGGCATTCTAGCTGTCAGTTTGTCCTGGTACTAAGGTGACATTTCACCCCACACTTCCTGTAACATTTGCCATAGATGTGGCTGCCTTGTCAGACACTTCTCACACATCTTATTGTCTAGCTGATCCCACAAAAGCTCAATGGGGGGCTCAATGATCCATAACACTCTTTTCCAATTATATTGTCCAATGTATGTTTCTTTTCCCACTCTAACCTTTTCTTTTTCTGTTTCAAAAGTGACTTTTTCTTTGCAATTCTTCCCATAATGCCTGTCTGTTGTACATGAAACTGGTGTTGAATTTAATGAAGCTGTCAGCTGATGACATGTGAGGCGTCTATTCCTCAAACTAAAGACACTGATGTACTTATCCTCTTGTTTAGATGTACATCTGGCCTTCCACATCTCTTTCTGTCCTTGTTAGAGCCAGTTGTCCTTTGTCTTTGAAGACTGTAGTGTACACCTTTGTAAGAAATCTTTTTTTATTGTTTTGTTTTGGAATGCTCAAATAGAGTTAGGGTGCTCTGCCTTAGCCGTACGTCAAAATGAAGTTACTGTGCCGGCATAAAGTACACTGCCTTTGTTTTTACATTAAAGTTTGCCGTGTTTAAATTACGGTGAATCCTGTGAAATGTCATACATCTGTAATTGAAGCAATCTGACACACACGATACCTATAAAAGTGTAGTAAACAAATATTGTTTAGTGATTTTAGCGTTTAACTCTCTGGGGTCGCGTCCTGCAGGAGTTTTTACTCATAACAGCGGAAACAACTTAAAATACTCTGTCATTTTTAGGCATACAGATAAGTGTAAGACATTGTTAGAAACTACAAAGGCTCTACTTCTATTTGTGTACACTCACAATAACAACAAAACCTTGTGTTTTTGTAAAATAAAGAAAATATAAAGGGTGAGCTGTCAGCAGTCTCTGTCCCCGCGAGCTGGGGGAACACGTCACAAAAAAGAACTGAAACTCCGCGAAAACTTATCACACAAACATGAAACGTATGTCTAAAGAAAGCATATGAAAGCAAATCTAAAACAAATATCCTCCTGCAGTGTAATCTGTATGAAACAAAGCAATGTACAGTTTCTCCTGGCTCCGCTAAATATCCCTAATTGTGATCACACCCACAGATATCGCGATATTATTTAAGGTAATTATCGCTAAAATATTTTTTGCATATCACCCAGCCCTAGCTGAAAGCAGGGCTCGAAAATAAGGACTGCCCAATGGCCCGAGCCCAGTGTGAGATTCGGGCCAGTTGCTAGAACTGTCACTTGCCCGATCGGGCCAGCAAAGCAAACAACAAGCTAGAGAGCACAAAAATGACACCGAGTGAACAAAAGTCTTCTAACCGAGGAGCGAACGCGAGTATGTTTATCTCGCAAAGATGCGCAAATGCATAATGTATTGGACGCGCCAAGGCACAGTCGCGTGCACGCACAAGATCATGCAGACACCGAGCGCACTCCCCTATCACTGTCTTCGCTCTTTTCCAAGTGTCTTAGCAGCAGCTATTATCAATGTGTAGAAAATTGCAGGAAAAAAAACAACTTTATGAATTTCGTAGTGGGATTTAACGTCTTGTGCAACATTTGAAGTATTCCTTTATATTCCGTGTTCACTGTGCACGAAATCCTCACATTTTTAGTTTTTACATGTTGGCAAAAATTTGTAATCCACACATTGGAACACAAGAAATCAACAGTTTCTTTCTATAGGACTGAAAATCCATGTCTCTCCGTGCATATGTCCCTCATTAACATCTCTATCCGTGCAGTCTAGACTGTTTAACATGCATGCGCTCTCCTAAAGGGACAGAGTGCTAGTTTTATTCCCACTGTAAAAAAAAAAAAAAAAAGAGCATTGGGTATATTTTTTCTTCTCCACTTTTTCTCCCCAAATTAGAATGCCCAATTCCCAATGCGCTCTAAGTCCTCATGGTGACGTAGTGACTCAATCTGGGTGATGAAGGACGTATCTCAGTTGCCTCTGCTCTGAGACCATCAATCCATGCATCCTATCACATGGCTTGTTGAGCGCGTTACTGCAGAGGTGTAGCATGTGGTGAGGCCCTTGCTATTCTCCACAGCATCCACACACAACTTGCCACATGCCCCACTGAGAGCGAGAACCACACATTATAGCAACCACAAGTTTACCCCATGTGACTCTCCCCTCCCTAGCAACAAGGACAATTTGGTTGCTTAGGAGGCCTGGCTGGAGTCACTCAGAACGCCCTGGATTCAAACTCGCGACTTCAGGAGTGGTAGTCAGCGTCTGTACTTGCTTAGCTACCCAGGCCCCAGTTGGACATTGTATTAAAAATATAATTTATGTAAAAAAATATTTATCTTCGGACATATTTTTTACAGCCATGATTGTAAAAACAGCTATTTGTTATTTTTGTGTTGGGGCCAGTGAAATTTTAGCAGGGCCAGTAAAAATCTGGTTGGGCCAGTAGAAAATATTCTTAGTGTTGAGTCCTGCTGAAAGTACACTGCAGTGTCAGTGTATATATGGTTTATCAAGTTCCTTATTACAATATCTGGTGAAATGCTGTCACGGCCACTATTTCTGTGGTATTGTGTCACATTTGTAAAATAAATGTAAAGGAATAGTTCACCCAAAAATGAAAATTTGCTGATAATTTACTCACCCTCAGGCCTTCCAAGATGTATCAGAGTTTCTTTCTTCGTCAAAACAGAATTTTTCAAAAAAAAATTAACAAGATATTTAGGATTTCATTTCAGGCCTCCTCCTTTAAACAATGCAAGAGCAAAATAAATATTTGGGGTGCATCAAAATAATCCACACAACTCCAGTCGACAAATAAAGTTCTTCTGAACCCAAACTATTGATTATTTTTAGAAACAAAACAATACTTATATAATTTTTAACTACAAATGTTAGGTTCCCTACATCTCTATGATGCGCACTCATGAAAGGGATGACACAAGCTCGTTGGTAAGGTCACGCAATACGTAGAAGAGGAGACAGGAAGAACGTCATTGTTTAAAAGAGGAGCACTGTACAGAAGTTTAATAGTCTTTGCTGTAGATAAATGTATTGTTCAAAATGGTCCTTTAGCGTGTGTATCCTGGATGCTTCAGCCTTCAGAAACCCCAAAAGAAAATGCATGCCAGGAAAAATATAAACTTTTCATCGATTGCCTATACTTGATCATGACTTATCGCACTGAAACTGGTTATCAGTACACCCCTACATTCTCTCAAATATTGGAGGGTGTGCAGTGAACATTTTACCGCTGAGGATTTCAGAGCATCGAAAGTAACAAAGGGTCGATATCTGAATTTATCAGCTGTGCCCTTGCTGTTTTTCCAGCAAACTCAGGTATGTGTGAAAACTTTGTCAATGTCACGCTTCTTCTTCTACTTTTCGTAGTTTTATGGTGGTTGGCAAACCAGCTAAAAGGTGCATTTACCACCACCAAATGGACAGGAGTGTGAAGCATTAACCGAATGAATCAAATTATCAAATTATACTAACCTATATTCTGTTAACCAATCCTGTTTCCCTTAGATACCTCATTAAAGCACTATACACCCTTTTCTCTTTCTGTGCGTTTTGAAATATGCTATTTACTGACAATGTATTTATACCTATGTAGCTTAATGATTCTGCAAAATTGATTCTTTCCCTGTCGTATTCTGTGCAATGAATCAACACATGTTCAACTGTTTCTGACAAGCCACATTTATCACAATTTACAGATTCTCTTTCCCCTATGATAAACATTGAGTAATTTAGGCATGTATGCCCTATTCGAACCCTAGATATTATGGTATCTTCCTTTCTGCTTCCGTATTTATTTCTCTCAACCCCAACTTTATTTTGAATTTTATACAGATGTCTTCCTTTTGTCTCTTTGTCCCATTTCTGTTGCCACATCTTGTTTAGAGCAGATTTTATTATTGCTTTGACTTCAATTTTACTCAGTGATACATTAATGTCTATTACATTTCGCTTCAAAGATCTCTTTGCTAACTGATCACCTCCTCATTACCCTCTACCCCCACATGTGCTGGAACCCATAAATGTTTACTCCAATTCTGTATATTCTGTACAGATTTTGTAGTATTTCATACAAGATATCCAGCCTAGACGCTGACTTTCCACTATTTATACACATTAAAGCTGAAAAGGAATCTGAGCAAATCACTACATCCATAGGATGAACGTCTTCCACCCATTGAAGTGCCATTCAAATTCCAATCATCTCTGCGGTATATACTGAGACATGATCTGTAATTCTTTTTTCAATAAGGAGTCTATACTATATTTAAAATGGGGAATGTCACGCTTCCCTCAGCTCTCTGCTCCTCATCACACGATTTCTAATTCACTGCACCTGCACTCAATTCATCCACTCATCACTGCCTGCATAAATAAATCACCTTCATGCCACTTCACTGTTAAGTCTCACACAAAGGACTCTAGTTTGACCGTCTCTCTCTCTCTCTCTCTCTCTCTCTCTCTCTCTCTCTCTCTCACTCACTCACTCACTCACTCACTCACACACTCACTCACACACACACACACACACACACACACACACACAATCTTTGTCGATTATCTGTTTAGTGCTTACTCTGCTGTTTTACCTGTTACCTCTTCAGTTTGTGAAGCTTTTCTTTTGTGTGATCTAACTGTGTAAACCCTGTAAATACTATGAATCAAGTAAGTAAACGGAGTAAACTCTCTCTTGCACTTGGATTCACTAGATACAACTTGTGTGGCTTGAATTCCTGACAGTCATATAGCCTATAAATTTCTGCTAAAGAAAAAGCACAAGTAGATTGGATGGAATTGCTCCAAAATAAAGGATGGTTATTTACTGCACTAATGTTTTTAATGAATAGAATATATATATATATATTGTTTTTGGGTTGTTAACTGCACTTGGTCTGTGCAAGTTTCTCTTGTAAATAATGACACGCTTCCTGTCTCCTCCTCCACGCATGACCTTACCGTCAAGCTTACGTCATCCCTCTCTTGAGCGCATGTCACAAGAGATGTACGGAAGCGAACATTTGTAGTTAAAAAGTATATACAGTAAGTATTAGAGGTGTGAATCTTCACTGTCCTCGCGATTCAATTATAAAACGATTCTCGATGCATCTTGTCATTCAATATCTTTTTTCAGTTTCTTCAAAATGTATTTTTTACTCTTTTTCGTTTCAGCTTTTTATTTAGCAGCTGTTTTAAAAATCAGAACGAGTCACATTGCATAAACTGGCCTTTTACATTCAGTAAGAGCTGTGAACAAAACATGGAGCATCCACAAGATTAAATAAATATTTATATTAAAATAAATATTAAATAAATGCTTCTATAGTGTAAGTGTATCTCCGTTTTCGTTCTTTAGAACCTTCTATAAATATCTTAAAAGCACCCAAAAAATTGTTGGTTCTCCAAAACACACGGAATACTATTACTTCAACTGATTCTATTATTTTTTTTATTGTTTAAGCATTGTAAATAATTTAATAGTATTTAATTATTATTCAAAATTAATCTATGCCATGCTATTCATTTTAATTATTAGCACAAATGGAAGTTGCTCTTTGATAAGTCTGCCACCCAGACTAGATTTGCCAAAACATTTCATTCTGGGCTATAATATTTAGATCCACTCAGAGCACAGCTCAATTCACATTGATACAGATGGCAGTTTCACCAAACTATTGTTTATTAAAATCACCACAAACTACTGCCAGCACATGATGCTATGAATGTTTTTGTTCTTCTTTGGGGGGGGGGGGCAAAAAACAGCTAAACACATGTTCAGTCTAGAACAACATACAGTATCCTTGCACTGTAGCCATGACTTTAAGCCATGGCTTAAAGTCAGTAAGACAAATAGGCAACTCCAGAGTTAATGTTAGTTAATGTCACCTCATGACATTGGGGGGACAACAAAAAAAGAATAGTAAAAAAGAGATATCATATATGACAAAACTGATATTAAGTTTCCATTTATAAACACTCATGTCAGGTGATTTTTAAAGGCAGTTAGGCAATACATTATTTGGTGAGAATATGAAAAACAAACACAATAAATAGCATAAATAAAAATTAAACATATCTTTTGTTATTTGTGTTAAAAATTCAATTTACAAATCTAACAGTCATAGTCTTACTAATGCCCCTAAAACCAACTCAAGAGGAGCAAAATAATATTGTTCATACTGTGCTGCATCTTATTACTGTTCATAAGAGCTTTTGCTGACCACTAGAGGGAGTATTGTATGCAAAGGCAAGTTTTTTAAAGTCAGTGCCGAATCTAAATTTCCAAATAAACTTATGAAAATGTTGTCTGTTATCAGCTCTGTCTATTAACTCTTTTGGTCTCCTTTCTTTACAAGCAATTTCAGTATTCTTCTACTAAAGAAATTCACTTAAATGCATGCTACAGTATAACAATGTGTACATTTAAGCATCCTTTAACAGCTTTTACCACTCGCCATGTTTCACAACCAGCCCACCGGGAAAAGACCTGTTCTCCCTATGGCCAGTACATCCTTGCTGTACAGAACTATAGGACATCATTTGTCCTTAAGGCAATTATCTCAAAGATTATTACAAAAGTGTTTATAATAAAAAAACAAATAGTGATGATCAGGCAGAACATCTCCTGGAGCTCCTTTAACTTTACAGCTTTCTGTTTTACTGTTTGATGCAAGCTGGCCATACCTCTTTGTAGGACGTTCAGGATGTCAACTGACAGAATGTCCTAAGAATGCATTGCACTTTTAACTATTCAGCTGACAGAAGGGAATTCCATATAATTTAGAAACTAAGTAATAAATTGTCATATTTCTAACATATTTACAATAATGGTCATACTCCAGTGACATTTCTCACTGGTGCCCAGTCAGGGTATGTGTCCAGGTTAAGCAGAGGCGTTGCCCATGTTGTGAGAGCTAATATGACTGTAAGAACACCTATAAGGTTAACACCCAGCCCAGCCTTCACCTACAATGAGAAGAAAACCATATTAGCTTTGTCACTGTACAAAATAAACTTACATTATCTATCATAATTGCAATGCAAAATGACTTTTGAGGAAGACTATTGAACACAAAAATGAACTTTTAAACAGCATACTGATTCTGTCTCACCATGTCCATGCTTGAAAGATGGCCATAAGTGAAGACAATGGCATTAGGAGGATTAGAAACTGGAAGCAGAAAGGAAAAAGAAACACAGAGGGCTGTGGGAATCAGCATGTACAGAGGGTTCACTCCAATTGCCTCGGCCTGGAAAAGATAATTTGTGATGAGAATAGATCACAGTAGTAAAAATAAATAAATAACATTATAGAGGGTCATTTCATGAGGCATCAAATTTCCCTTGATCTTTTGACATTCAATAGTCTATTGTACTATAAAAACATACAGTTCATTTCAAAACTTAAAACATCCTCCCTAGTCCAAAAGAGCATTTATTGACACCAAGCTGAAAAAAACCCTCATTCTGGTTACTTCGTAAAATCCGTTCCCTGATGGAGGGAACAAGACGTTGTGTCGATGTCCCGAGACACCTCTGATCTTTGATAAAAGGCCAATGGGAATTGGCGAGTGGTATTTGCATGCCCCTCCCCCTAGACATATGGGTATAAAGGAGGGGGACGTACATACCGCTCATTCAGGTTTTGTGCTGAGAAGCCAAGAATATGTTTGTGTCACTCCCAAGGGGAAGACACCGTGGAGACCACACTCTGCCCAGAGAGAGAGGAGGGGGAATATTAAAAGGAAATATGTCACATGGACTTGCCAAGTCTAGTCAGAAGTATGTCATATGGAGAAGTCCCATGGTAGGTCCTGCCCAATGAGGGAGGAGGCTCCACAAGCATGGAGAAGGTGTTGGGTGTAGCCCAGCCCCCTGCTCTGCAAATGTCAGCTAGAGAGGCACCACTGGTCAGAGCCCTGGAGGCTGCCACACACCTGGAGGAATGGGCTCGTAGCCCTGTAGGGGGCGGCACATGCTGAGCCTGGTAGGCAACAGCTATGGCGTCGATGATCCACTGTCCACCAAAGCAGATAAACAGCTGCTCAGAGATCCTAAAGCTCTGCGTGCGATCCAAATATATATGTAAAAGGTGCACCGGACACAGCAACACTAAGGCTGGGTCTGCCTCCTCCTGGGGTAGCGCTTGCAGGTTCACCACTTGATCCCTGAATGGACATAGCCCGGTTGTGCTCTCAGGATCACATGAGAGTTGCCCGGACTGAACACCATGCAGGTCCCCAACCCTCTTGATGGAGGTGAGTGTCGTCAGGTGGGCAGTCATCAAGGAGAGTACCTTAAGCTCTACTGACTCTAAAGGCTCGAAGGGAGCCCATCGCAGGCCATGCAGTCTACTTGCTTAGTTCAGGCGGCCAGCTGAGTGCCAATGCGTCTATACCGAGGGGAGCCTCGGTCAGGTCATACCAGAACGGGCAATGGGAGGATTCCGGGGAGGCAAACAGGTCTACCTGTGCCTGCCCATATCGACTCCAGATTAGCTGAACCACCTGAGGATGAAGTCTCCACTATCCATTGCAGGTGACCTGTGGTGACAGCACGTCCGCCATGGTGTTGAGGTCACCCGGGATGTGAGTGGCTCGCAGCGACTTGAGGTGCTGCTGACTCCAGAGTAGGAGATGGCGGGCAAGTTGTGACTTGCGAGGGGAGCGTAACGCGCTTTGGAGGTTGATATATGCTACCGTTGCTGTGTTGTCTGTTCGAATCAACACGTGCTTGCCCTGGATCAATGGCCGGAACCTATGCAGGGCGAGCAGTATTGCCAACAACTCGAGGCAGTTGATCTGCCAACGTAGCCTTGGGCCCGTCCAGAAGCCAGCGGCTGCGTGCCCATTGCATACAGTGTCCCAGCCCGTCTTGGAGGCATTGGTTGTTACCACGATGGACCTGGAGACCTGTTCTAGGGGAACCCCTGCCCATAAAAATACGAGGTCGTTCCAAGGTGTGAAAAGGTTTCGACAGATCGTCGGGACTCGTGTCCGGAGCCAGTGCTGAAGTGGTCTCATATGCATCAACCCAAGCGGTATGGCCACCGCCGAGGATGCCATTTGCCCCAGGAGCCTCTGAAATAGTTTCAGTGGGACCGCAGTCTTCTGTCTACACGCCTTCAAACAGGTCAGCACTGACTGGATGAACACACCAGTTATGTGACCCAGGGACTGAGGAAACTGCTCTTTTGTTGAATGTTTGGATACTGCAGCTCCTGGAGTGTGCAGCAAAACAAAATGAAAAGGAAACAAAAGATTCTCCTTCTGGCCCTTCACCGGGGGATGGAGTGGTCTGCTTACCAGCTCCAAGGCAGTGGATCCTCTTTTCCCTGGGTCGCCCATCTCAGTGGCTCTTCGAAGTTTCTTCTTAGTGGACAGCCGTGAGACGGGTGGCTTCTGCTTCCTTCGGGGGGCTCAACGGCAAGGCAGGGAGACGCCGTTGGTGACGAGCAGACGGGTTACGGGATCTTGAGCCATGCCAGGGCAGGATGTGCTGAATAGCCTCCATCTGCTGCTTCACCGCTGAGAACTGCTGGGCAAAGTCCCCGACGGTGTTGCTGAATAGGCCAGCCTGGGAGATGGGGGTGTTCAAGAAGCGTGTCTTGTCAGCCTCGTGCATCTCAACCAGGTTAAGCCACAGATGGCGCTCCTAGACCAACAAAGTGGACATCGTCCGCCCAAGAGACCGCCTTTAGCCCGTGACCTTCGTTGCCCAAAGTGCAAGTTCAGTCGGCGAGCGCAGCTCCTGCATCAATCCCGGGGCGGAACTACCCTCGTGCAGTCCTTTCAGCACCTTGGCTTCATGTACTTGCAGGAGATCCATGGCGTATAGGGCGGAGGATGCTAGTCCGGCAGCACCGTAGGCTCTGGCCGTCAGGGACAACGTGAGGCAGCGCCCAGGCATGAAAGACAGCGATCGTGGCCATCAGAAGGCGAGAGATATCGACCGCAACCAGGAATAACACACAATCGAAAAGGCATCTTTAGAAAGATGCATCTTGAAAATGACGTTTTCTAATATACTCTTTTGTGAGGGAAAACACTAAATGTGAGGGAAAACACTAGAATATACTCTGGTGATCTTCTGAAACGCCCATGGGCGATCTCTGTAGTGCAACCGTGCAGAGAGGGGAAAAAGCTGCTGTAATGTGCCGTAAGGATCCAGCAGAGGCGAGGGATGGCAATAGCTTGCTCAGCTTGAACCATTGAACGTTCGGCTCTGAAGAGAAAATCTGAATGAGTGGTATGCACGTCCCCCTCCTTTATACCCATATGTCCGGGGGAGGGGCATACAAATACCACTCGCCAATTCCCATTGGCCTTTTTTGAGAGTGACCCCTAATGTCACTACATCTACACAATGTCGAGTGAGTGACATATAGGCAACGCTTCACATACTCAGCACATGTTTTCAGTGTTATATAGCATTATTATATCATAAAATCAAGTATGCCTAATAATATAAGTATTGGGGAGCAACATTGCAACCATTTTCAAATGTTATTTCAGTCAGAACTGAAACTGTAGTAGTTTGATTTGGTGCTTCACATAAATTGGAACATTTAGCTATTAATGATTTCCTGGACTGAGTGCTTTCAGGTGACTTTGTAAATCGTTTCCACATTCTCGTTCTTTAATTCTTGGTTCCACGAGTGTTGGTGGGGGTATTTGCGCTTCAAATATGTTAGCCAGTAATAGCACAGTGGGCATGTATATTGAAGTCTTAAAGGGGACAGCACAGAAAACAGAGCATTTCAGAGAGAGGGCCAGAAACAGGATGGGCATTTTTTTTTATAATACATTAAGATTTACAACATTTACTAACATCATAAGTAAACCTCAAGGAAAATCCAAAAGTATAAAAAAGAAAATGCATGACATGACCCCTTTACATGACATTGCGGAAAGAAGATTTTTTTTTCCTCTGAGAATCTGACTTACCAAGGGTGCCAATATAGGCATAAAGATTGTGATTGTGGCCGCATTGCTGGCCACCTCTGTGATAGAGGTGACAATAAGGCAGGCGATGGTGACGGTGGCTAAAGGAGGAAGATTTCCCAAAGGGGTCAGCAATTCAGCTACCCATGATGATAAACCAGAAATCTGATGGAAAAATGAAAAAAATTGAAAAAGTCAGATCATCTTTGAAAAACAGAAGGTGAGTGAAAGTATCAAACTGTAACATTGCAAACATGAGCTTGTATGATATTTATGAACTCAAACAAAAGCCCCACAAGCACAATATTCCCATTAATATTGGAAGATCTTGCATTCATAAATGTACTGACATTTCTTTATATGATTGTCGACAGAGACTGGAGTCCTAATTTAGCAGTTTGTCAAGATACGAGATCCCGAAAGCCAAATATTGAATATGGAGAATGCAGCGCGGCAGTCACCATTTCTGCTTTGAAGATCTTAACGACTGGACTTGCCATGACATTTGGGTGTCTGGATCAAAACAGAGCTGAAGCCTTGGTGATAAGACCCCAGCCCAGCCCACCTACACCAGAAGAATTTTAAGAATTTTAATGCTCTTGTTTCTAGTCTGTGCAACTGACATGAGGAAGGAGCTGTTTGTTATACTGAAAATTATGTCCTGCCTTCCCTCAGTGCCAGTCATATAATGGAGGCATGTAATTAGACAGACAGAGACTGACAATGTGGAATTGTTTTTCTCTGTGAAATGTTAATGAGCTGCATGCTGTTAGAAGTCTTTGGTGTGATCTGTCTTTTTGTTTATTTCATTTAAAAGGAAATTCATGTTTAAGATTAAATGATGACCTTTTGATCCTACCTTTGTGCCTTCAGCCAAAGCAAAACCCCCACCCACAAGGAGACAGATCTCCCATGGCATGCAGGCCTGAAAATCCTTCCACGTTATCAAGGCATCTGTCACAGGAATTGAGAACATTACTCAATTAATTGTCAGCACCAACTGACAAATGAAAATGTATTTGAAATGTTGCTGTGCAGATTATGAGTCTAAGGAATCATTTTAAATGTTTTCGCACATTCAGAAAATAAAAGATGAATAGCAAGTACCGTAGCGATCTGCATTTGGTTTGTGCGAGGGGATGATAAAAAACATTACACCCAGCAACAGTGCTACAGTGGCATCAGAAGCATAGCCTTGGTAACTGGACAGATAACAACATAGAAAAGCATAAATTAAAACTTTTGTTTTTGTAAATTTAGTTTTAAATAATTTGAAGGGAATATTAAAATTCAGTCATTATTTATTTGCGCTTGTGTTGTTTTAAAGCCATTTGACTTTTTTTCTTTTTTGGTACTCAAAGGGAGATTTTGAAATAAAAAAATCTGCTTACAGATGTCATTCATTGGCAGTGGATGATGACCACCACTTCAAGCTTCAAACGGACGCAAAAGTATAATTCAGAAGTCTATTAAACTATTCCATGCAACTCTTGCCTTGTTTTGAAGACATACAATAATGTTTTAACAAACTGAAATCTAATTTATTATTTTGTGAAAATCTTTACTAACCAGTGCTCTTCTATGTGTTCATTTATGTGAGTGCACAAGAGCAGAAAATCACACAAGATGGGGCATTCATGCAAGAACTTGCTTTGTTGTTGCTATAAACAGAGATGATATCTGTATGAACCAGAATACTCAGAAATTGGGCTGAGAGAGACAGGAGGGCTTAAGGCAGCTACAGTAACACTATGTCCTAACCAGAGATGACACAGCATGCGATAAAATTTATCTTTTCTATGTTACTCAGTGTTTGTCCTAATCAACCACAACAAGCAACAGGACATTCTATCGATCCCTTGGTATCTATTTCTGCGTCACACCGGGTAGCCCCGTGTGCTGTGAACTGTAATTCATCCAAAGTCTTTCTTATAACAGTATATTGAAACAGCATCTCACTAGCCGGTAAAAAACAACTTGATTTTGGCTGATCTACCGACTTGTCACACACATCGGTTCAGAATGGACAAGAGGTGACAGACATACCGGCTTCCTCTTTCGTTAAACAAAAAATACAAAACTTCAAAAACACTGCAGTCTACTGTACTATTTGTTTGACTGAAACTTCTGACTATATATATGCAGACTCCTCAGTCTCCATCTATCTCAGTTCGATTTCCAAATACTCAGAGTATCAAAGATTTCTATTAGATAATACATTTGATTTCAGTTTGTTCCTCACCAAAACTAA
Source organism: Moxostoma hubbsi (assembly GCA_032164185.1). NCBI lineage: Eukaryota > Metazoa > Chordata > Actinopteri > Cypriniformes > Catostomidae > Moxostoma > Moxostoma hubbsi. Next base: position 16,162,818 of record JAVLUX010000040.1, read on the forward strand.
TCATGTGACTCATGTTATTAAGCATGAGTCGCATGGAATAATTTATTAGACTTTTGCATCTTGGAGGGGATCCCCCTCCACTGCCATTGTATGACAAGTGTGAGCAGAACGTATAATTATTGTTTATGTAAATTATTTTATAATTAATTTTTTTATAATTTGGAATTCCCAATGTGCTCTTAAGTCCTCATGGTGACTTCTCTCAATCCAGGTGGCAGAGGACAATTCCCAGCTGCCTCCACATCTGAGTCCGTCAACCTGTGCATCTTATCACGTGGCTTGTTGAGTGTGTTACCGCGGAGATATAGCACATGTGGAGGCTTCACGCCATCCACTGCGGCGTTCACTCACAACTCACCATGCACCCCACCGAGAGCGAACCACATTATAGCGATAACGAGGAGGTTACCCCATGTGAATCTACCCTCCCTAGCAACTGGGTCAATTTGGTTGCTTAGGAGACCCGGCTAGAGTCACTCAGCACACTCTGGGATTAGAACTAGCGAACTCCAGGGGTGGTAGCCAGCATCTTAACCCCTGAGCTACCCAGGCCCCTGAGCTATCCCTTTAAATCACTGGTCACTGGTCACTGGTATTGAAGACAACAATGACACCAGATATGCAATAGTTGTTACACTGGATCTCTATTTATTCATAATATTTAATTAATTTTACAACACTCACTCAGCGAACAGTGATGACCAGCCTGGCATGAAACCTGGCTCTCGCATGAACCATAAAACAGCCATCAGAATGAAGATAACCAAGATGATAATCTCCTGGGGTCTGTATCAGAAACAGAAAAATGGAAACTTAGGAATTCTTTTTTTTTTTTAATTGCCCTAAAATACATATATGATGTAATCATGTCCTGTAATCATTCTAACTTTGCAAACAAGAGTCAAAATAAAATAATATGCATAAAATACATAAATGTTTAGCACTTTAAATTTGTATGTCTCCAGTGGCAAATCAACCAAATCAAACCCTCCCTGGAAAATTGTGTTTTCTAAAAGGTTTCCCATACAGTCATACCCACCCCTGTCTGCTACAAAAATAGATAGCCCTGCCGCAAAACATACCACTGGTTGAGCGAAAAATCAACATGTCTGACAGCTCAGACAAACAGAGCAATCTTTTGAATTACCCTGTAATTGTGGATTTTTACTTGCAAAATCAATAAATCATGGATGATAGCAAATGGCATCGTTAAACGAGTGCTTCTTTTATCTGTGATCTACTGTACACCACTAGGTTCAGTGCAAATTAAACAGCAATAATAATGAGTGCACCTTTAACCTAATTCAAATAAATTTAAACGACACATATCTGATCTTTGGCGTGTTATAGAAAGAAAAAAAATCTAACCTTATGGGCCCCAGTGACTTGTACTGATTCTTCAGCAATTTGGCAGTGTTTTTTTCCACCTCTGACTGTTCTCTGGAGCACAGACTGGCACGAAAGCTATGAATACATAGAGAATAAGAGATGCACTTATTGTTCAGTTAATTTACTGTAATTTCAAGGCACTCATTTAGTTAATTTTTCCTGTTGAGTGGATTAATTGACTGAAATATGGAGAAGAAAAATGACTTGCATGTTCTGCAAGTGATTCTTCATCAGAGCAAGAAGGAAATCTTGATAGTGGTGAGAGGAAGAATTCTGCTTGATAAAACATGATTATTCTGGAGATCTGAGAAAGATGGATGATGAGTGAGAGAGTGAGTGAGCATGAGGAAGAAGACTGAAGACAGATAGAGGAAACCGAAGTGGTAATGAAGGAAAAATGCAAATGACAGTCTGATTTGAAATTATGAATTTAAATGAAATTTTACGAGGTAGAGTAATAGAGAAAATGATAGACAGAGAGGGGTCAGGGTACGGCTTATGGAATAGAAGACATAATGATCACTTACTTGGTTCCTAGGAACATCCAGTGCAGGAATATCCATGACAAAACAAGCATAATTATGCAGATGGGAAGACAAAGCAAAAACCAGTTCCCAAAATTAATGGTCTTGCATTCTGGATAGTACCTGACAACACAACAAGCACAGTTTAGATATATTGATACATTGGCCAAATCAGATACTAGAAAAAGGTAGAAATAATGCAATGTTTCATTCATTATTAGTACAAATATAATGTGTGTGTAGTGAACTCACTGATAAATATATTCAGAAAAGATGAGGTTTGTAGAGGTCCCTGGCAGGGTGGTCAACCCTCCAATGGATGAGGAGTAGGCGATGCAAAGAGACAAGCCTTTGCACATCATGTGATCTTCACGGGTCCTGTATTTTCCATTTGACTGTTGAGTTGGTGCCTAACAAACATCCAGTAGCACGGATTTATATATTCAGTATATATAAATTAGAGTAGGATGTGGGATTTTGCATGTATTATTTTTACTGTAAAGTATGATCAGGGGTTTTATTTACATTAACAGTTTCAGGTTCCTCGGGAGCTTCAGTCTGGACTGTTTGAATTGGCTCCACAATGCATGCTTCAATGCTATAAGTATACAAACAACTTGTTCAGTTTTGCATTAAAACACTGCACTATATTCCCTTGCAAATTTTTCTTTTGCAGTCGCGTGCATGGTCACCTTTTTATCTTTTCAGTTTCCTCATACTGGGCCTCAATATCTGTGAAAACAATTTAAACGTTGACATTTTACAAGGTTAACGATTAAAAATTATCATTCATCTCATGTAGTTTAAAGAAGCAGTGTCAACTTACCTTCAAGCTGTAGGGCAGGGTTGGCGATGCCATTTAACGCCCCCTTGTGGTCTTTGCTGGACTCTTCTCCTGCATCCAATACCTGCTGTATCACAGCTTCCACAATTGGCATCACCATAGCCACAGTTGAAGTATTGCTCAACCACATGGACAGGAAAGCACAGCCAACCATGAACCCCAACATCAACCTGTGAAGGCACATTTCACAAAATATGAGCTGTACATCAAATACAAGAAAAAGATCTGCAATATGTCCACCTACTATATTCATCAAAACAGTGCATATCTTAATATCTGTTTGATGATTAATTACAGGTCTCACATGCCAGGGTTGACTCCAATCGCAGTAACCAATCTGAGAGCAATTCTTCGGTGAAGACCCCACTTCTCAATGGCAGTTGCAAGGCAAATGACTCCAAGCAGCAACAAATGGAAGTCTTTAAAATACACGGCTGCAACCTAAAGAGGGATAATAACTAAATGAAATCCTTTGTTAATACGAAGAATAATCCACATTCGTTTTCCAAGAATAAAGTGACGAAGACAGGCAAGTGTACCTGGGAGGACTTCATGATTCCAAACAGAGGGAAAAGTAGGGCAGGGAGTAAGGCTGTTATGGACAAAGGCAAGACCTCTGTCATCCAGTAAACAGCCATTATTATCAGGATGTATGCACATTCTGCTTCCTGATGGACATGAAATCAGTGGTGACATTCATTAAGATAAGACAAAACAAATAATCAGTACTAAGTCTTGAGCTCTATAATTCAAAACCACATTTACATTATCAATCTATAGGGAAAACTCCATAATTTAAAAGACATAAAATAACACAACTGTGCTTTTTTTTAAAATAAATTAAATTAAGAGAACTTGAAATTTCACATAAATCAATTATCTTCTTTAAATGCATCTTAAAACTTTAAAAATGAAAACAGATTAAAGGATATTGAACAAAAGTTATGCCTTATAATTTCCAGTCTCAACAATGATATTAACAACATTAATTAACATTCAGATTATTATAATTCTAATCTGGCATGATGGACTAAATTATCTTAAAGAATCCGCAGAAGTGGATGTTCTTGTCATGTTATGTATACATGTGTTTGTAGCAAGTCTAACCTTTTTTTTGATGACCAGTGGAAGCGGTAGCAATGACAGTGGCGTGAGGATGATGATTAGGGGTTTCACGCAGCTCCAAGAACATCTTAGCCTCCTCATTCTGTGGACGAAACAGAGTCAATTTAGGGACTTTGCCTTATGATGGCCTTTAAATAATCTGCCGCTGATTAATCTTTGCCCTGGTGCCATCAGCATCCAATGTTACTGGTCCAGTCCAGGCATGTCATAAAGATTTATGGCCATGGAGATTAAGCTTTTAGATTAGACTCCCACCAGTCATAGCTCATGTAAATCCACCTCGACTTGATCCACTTATATTTACATTTTATGAGCAAAATTACCAGCAAATTCACACATAAGGTTATAAAAGCAAGACTGTTATAAACATGAACCAATTGACACGAGACATTGGCACAGAAAGTGACCTGGAATTCACAACTTTTCCTCCTTACAACAAATGTCACTGACTGTTTCCCTTATTAGGCCCTAATCTGGTACTGCACATGGGTCTGTTAAACAACAACCTGTGAGACTTCAAAAACTCAAACTCTAAGAAATCACACAGCAGGCGATAATTCTTACAAGGATTTATTTCCAAAAGAATGAGAAGTTGGTTTGCAAAAAAAATAAAAAAAAAATATGTATGGAACCTTTAAGGAATAACCAGAAAGATAGATTCAAACGAAAAATACTTCAAACTCAAACTCTTAATTCAAAAGTTCTCATTGGTGCATGCAAGTTTTCAAATAAGTTTGCGTATCATGTAAAATAAAAGTCAATGGACAACCTGTGAGGATTAAATGGAAAAAAGTCACCAGGAGTTGGCCTATGGCCAGCTGTAATATCAACTCTCTCTCAAGGTGTCGATGCTGGTTCTCTACACTCAAAGTCATTTTGTCTTCTTGACCTCGCTTATGATTGTCATTTCACAGCCATGACTACCAGGGATTTGATATGGAGAATGGGGATTATTCGAAATATCACTGGATAACTTGACTCATTGGTTTTACAGAACCCTCACTTTATCCTCGAACGGTATGTGCTATTACACACGAATCCAAATCAACACCCTTCTCAAGCTTTCTCAAGACAGTCAAAGACAGAACAGCTCTATTACATAAAACAGTAACACTATATAATAAGGTTCCTTTCATTAAAATTAATGCATTAGGTATCATGAACAATGAACAGTATATTTTTACAGCAAGTTAGTGATAGTTAATAAAAATACAACTGTTCATTGTTAATTCTTTTTAGTTCCTCGTGCATTAACTAATTATAACAAATGCAAATTTTGATTAAAAAAAAAAAAAAAAAAAAAACAGTAAGCGAGATTAATAAATGCTGTAAAAGTATTGTTTGTTGTTAGTTCATGTTAACTAATGTAGTTAACTAATGTTAACAAATGAACCATTATTGCAAACTGTTACCCATAAAACAAATGAGTAATCAATATCAGCATAATAAAGATTAAAGCTTTTCTAGTGTCCAAAGATAACAAAAGATTGCACAATATCATGGGGGAAATAATGCAGGATAATACTGCTAAAAATCTAGTCTTACTTTTATACTGTACATATTCATACAGACAACTTTTGAGACAAGATCAAACAATAACCTAACAATTACCTAATGTCAGTTCCTTTCAGGGACCACCAGGGTTTTCATAATATTTTTCCACCTCACTAACTGGATATTTTTTTCTTATGACAGATTTAAAGCAGGATTACAGTGGCATTTACAGTTTTAAAGACATAGGGACCTGCAATTAAAGATTTATGGTTTCTTGATTTTTCTTATTAACTTTTAAACTCATATGTTCCTCTGGTTTTCAACAAAAAGTTTATAAATTGATCATTTAAAATAATTAAAAGTTTATGAAGTTCTTTCAGGAAGACTCACAAATTGCATCTAGATCATAACAACCAACCAACACACCAAACAAATGCATAATTTATCAGTCTGACCCAACATTTATGTTTCACCGTGCCCGTTAAACTTGTTTTTCACATTTTCCCTCCTATTTGTTTACTTGTTGTGATCCCATTCTGTCTAGTTTTGCAGTTTGACTCTGTCTGCTTAGTCACCACACTTTGCGGTTATGATACTTTTGTAACAAACATGATGATGGTTCATTATAAGATCACAGAGAATGACAGCGATAGGGCCTGTGCCAAATAACACATGTGATAAGCAGCATCTCTAATTAACCCATTCATTAGACTCTAAATCTAATAAAAACCTATAAAATAATATAAAGCTCAAACCTCTTTCTTCACTCTATCAGGTGTCTACAGGCTTTCTTTTGAGCCATTAGTCTTGCGGTGCTTGTGGTTTCGATCACATTTGTTGAAAAGGAACCGCAGGAGGAGGTTCTTGACCTTTTCCTCTAATTATCTTACATAGCTCACCTCCTGATTAGAACTAGGGCTATATATAACTTGCAAGTGCCTAATTAGAACCTCTCGAACTTGTGCTTTTTAGGACGCGTAAGTGCTCCAGGAAATTGCAATTCAAGATTCTTGTGTGGCATCATGGAGTTAAGGACTGATTTGGTAATCACGGATAATCTACTTGGGTCTGTCTAACCTCACTTTGAGTATTGTTTTATTGTTTTTTTTATACAGCTTTCCTTGAACTCACGTACTGCTAAAGACTTGTAACACTCAGAAACATGCTAAAGCTGCATTTTACAGGATTTTAGTGTGCTGTTCCTGTTACCAATTTTTTTTTTTTACTAAATACCAATAAGGTTGACAGCAAATGAAAACAGAATAAGAATGAAAAATCGAAATGGCATAACTGTTAGATAATAGTTTCCTCATTACAGGCTACTGATAATTCATTAACATTAATGAATGATCCTAATGAATAGAAAACATTTTAATGATGAGTCCAATTTGCACAGCACAGTGGAGACAGAAATGGCTGGTAAACATGGTTTTAATTAACATATATGATATTCAAATTCAATAAATCATCTTAAAGGGGTAGTTCATCCAAAAATGTAAATCCAGTCATAATTTCCTTGCCCTCGTGTTATTCCAAACTTGTATGACTTTACTTATTCTCTGGAACCCAAATAAGTTAAACAGCATGTTAGCGTCTGACATAATCAGTCACCTATCACTTTCAATGTATGGACAAAAGATGCAATGAAAGTTAATGGTAACAGAGGCTAACATTTTGCATAACATAAAAGAAAGAAGTCAAAGATTTCGAACAACACGAGGGAGAGTAGATGATGACAGAATTTTAGTTTTTGGTGAAATATCCCATTAATGAATAGCATATGCTAAAAGCAACACAAATCCATAAACAACACAGATGCGATCTCAGAACTAAGGGACTAGCGACACAGCAGATTCCCTGAGCACCTGCAGAATTGTGTGTGGCCTCTTAGCAATTCTACTTGGTCGCCTTGGTGATGGGCTTGGAGACCAGCAGGTTGTCGAGGGCAGTGGGCTGAATTACAGCATCATGCAGATATTCAGCCATCGCATCAATATCTGGGAGAAGCACTTCCTGGCCAGTTGCATGATTTTGTTTGACATTATGGATAACTACCACATCGTAGGCCTATGCCTGCAAGGAAAACCGTGAGCAAATGAGATCTCTTTCAGCTGGCGGCATAGGCGATGTTTATGCATGACATTCAAAAAAACATAGATGAGTTTGTCTTTGGAAAGAAGTTTTAAATCTTCACTTATATGAGAGACTTAAAGGAATATTCCGTGTTCAATATAAAAGTTAAGCTCAATCGACAACATTTGTGGCATAATGTTGATTACCACAAAAATTAATTTAGACTCGTTCCTCCTTTTCTTAAAAAATAAAATAAAAATCCACTTACAATGGATGTGAATGGATCCATTCCGTAAATGTAAAAATAATCACCGTTTCAAAAGTTTAGCCACATGATGTAAACAATATTCACGTTAACATAATTTTTGTGTGATAAAGTCGCTTACTAACCTTTTTTGTGTAAAGTTATATCCAATTTAATGACTTTGTTGCCATGGCAACATAATGCAGTAAACACTAAAAACCCCCAAATGTCCGTAAAAACAATTTAAACAACTTTACAGCTCAAATAATAAAACGTTTTACCAGGATATTTCAAGTGCTGTTATAAAATTTGAAGCTTCACATTTCTGCTTTAAAACCCTTTAAAAATTGGCCCCATTTGTGTCCATTGTTAGTGCCTTACTGTTACTTTTTTTTTTTCCTCACTGTTACTTTGATTTTGCCTCAATTAAACTTCCTAGCATAATCAAACACTAGGAAGTGAAATCATGATGCCTATAGACTGCAACGTCAAGATACACGGTGAAATTATTTTTACATTTTGGTCTGTTCTTACTCAAAATTGATTAAATTGCTTCTGAAAACATGGATTATACCACTGGAGTCACGCGGATTACTTTAATGCTGCATTTATTTGCTTTTTGGAGCTTCAAAGTTCTGGTCACTATTCACTTGCATTGTATGGACCTACAGAGATTAAATATTCTTCTAAAGATCTTCATTTTTGTTTTGCAGAAGACAAAAAAATCATATACATCTGGGTTGGCATGAGGGTGAGTAAATGATGAGAGAATTTACATTTTTGGGTGAACTGTCCCTTTAAGTCTAAAGGATTAGGATTTATATTATGCTTAAGCCTAACCATGTGAGTTATGAGTTATACTTTTATCTGTTTTTTATTGTTTTATTTATTTATTGAACTTTATTATGTATTACACTATTGTGCTCATACCAAATGCTTGTCACACAGCGAGAGGGAAACAAAGAGACCCAAGAGCAGAGGAACAGTTCAAAGGATTTATTAACAATAAATAGCAACTTAAGCTGTGCTGGTGAAGAGTGGAGGACCAGGCACCGGCTGCAGTAGCAGGGGGAGAAGTTTGTGGATGTGTGAATAAGTAGCCAGTCCACCTGACAGAGCAACGCTGTCTCAAATAAAGGTGTGAGTTTTGGCAGTACTGTCTGTTTGTACAACCAATGGATGAAGGGGGAGCTTTCTGAGCTCTGTGATGGAACATTCGGACATTCAAAGATGTCTCTCAGTGTGCAGAAAAGACATTCTAGAAGACTCCAGAGATTGTGATCGCAGTACTGTGCCTTATCGATTCTTTCCACTTTGATGTGTGTAGCCGCCCCATCCTTTGTGAGGAGGATGCAGTTCCAGGGGCTCCAGTCCCAGTGCTTCTCCCAGTATACAAGCAGCAAATAATGCAGGTCGTTCCAGCCGCTCAGAGCAGACTGAGCTCCCCACAGCACATCCACCAGAAACTGCATGTCTTTCTCCTCATGTGATCATAAACAGGTAAACTAGGCCTTGTAAGTTCTGTTTAACTTTTTCTAATCCTGTTAATTGGTCTCATTCCTCCACAAAGACTGTGACGATTAGTGTGACTTAAATGGGCTTACTGTACAGTAAATATACAGTAAATGAATAAAGTGGCTACTCCAGCCTAATACACACACACTGAATACGTGAGCACCCTCATCAGTCTCTCTAAAAATATACAGTTCTGAATGTAACTTTACATACCCCTGTTGTTCCACACCCATATGACATTTTACTCATCGCTAATTTTAATTGTATGGAAAACAAGAATGGCGACTGAGGCTGTCGGTTCCAAATATCCTGCTTAACTTCTCCTTTTATACTTCATGGAAGAAAGTCATATTGGTTTGGAACAACAATGAAAGTGAATCAATGATACATTACCACTAGAGAGAATTTCATTTTTAACAGTGGTTCCATAGTTTGGGTTACAGTTCTGGAACTGACCTTTACAGTGTGCTTGAGAGTGAGCAGCACATCCAGGCATTCAACCCTGGTAAATTGAGCCTGGGTGATGCTGCTGTACAGATCCTGCAGCCCCTTCGCTCTATTGGTGAACTGTGAGTCCATATCCGTCACCTTGCCATCAAATGTACACCATCTTTTTGGCTCTGCACAGTAAGGGTCAAATGAAATGGAAGATCGGGAGTCAAAAAATCTTTGCAGATTTCTCTCTGTCTTGCATTTAAAGGGACTTCATACAACATTATGAATAACTGCATTAGTCTGAAGGAACACAAATGAAATCATAAAGTTTGTTTGTAGGGTGTAGGTGCAGACTTTTGATCTAGCTTGTTATCAGTTAGTTATGTCGTTTATCAGATACTCCCAAATGGCCAAATTTAATAACCAAATGTTCCTTTGCAAGAACAGTAGTTTCACCACTAAACTAACAAATTAGACAACTTATATGGAAGAATAAATATAAGTGCTTTGACAATAATATGAGCTGCACATTTCTGTTTTTAAATCCTCTGGAAATGCCTTGACCCATAGACTTCCAATGTACATGCATTATTGTAAACACGATATTGGTGAATATTTATAGGATAAGGGACAAATCAAATTATTTCCTGTGGTAATCAACAGCACACCACAGATGTTGTTGATAGAGCTTAACTTGTATTGAAACCAGAACATTACTTCACACTAGTTCACACTGCCAGCTACCTTGTCGCTGCATGTTGCCAGTGGCTGGCGGTTAGGTCGCTAGTGGTGTGTATGGAGAGTCTAAACAGCACTGTGGGAATGCAGTGACATCATTCTTCTAGTGCTGTGAATGAACTATGGCTTTGCTTTAAAGCAATATATTCATGCTCGTGAGGAGACAACCGATTGGCTAAGATTGAAACTTTGTTGAGGAAGGCATGGATAGCCTTATCCTGGTTCCTCTCGCCTGAAGCTATTTTCTTGCTCCAGTAGAGCGCACAGCACTGGCCTCCTCTCAGCACCAGATAAAGTTCCATTATTGTGTTCCACCAACTCGATCCTCCATTCTGACCCAACCCAAAAGAGATGGAGAATGAGGAACATCACACTTACTTATATCCAAATCATTGCACAAGTTGCAAACTTATATCTCCATCTCAATAAATGCACAATTACATTCAACACGAATAAACATGGTCTCAATAGAGCTTTCACAGGCCTAAACGCATTCAAATAAATACATGCATACAGTCAGTCAGTTTCATCCAACAGATGCTCCATAAGGGAAATATATAAGGGAAACTGTATTTCTTAGACCCCAACAATAAATAGTCTAAAAGCAGTGGCGATTTCTCAGGGCCAGAAAAGCCTTCTCTGCTGGCGTAGCATGCCTAATATCATCCTTTCATTCTCAATCACCTTTTTGCCTGTGTATTTACAATCGCTTTCCACTCCTAATTACGTGACGCAATCACGCGTTAAGTGATGTACGTACTTTGAAAGCAAACTTTAAATCACAAATATTATTAGAGAGCTTTTTCTTGGTTTTGGACCTCCTTGGTTCTGCCGTTCATGCATGGACATGTTTTTAAAATGTCAATTGGAATTATTAGTTGACTGCCACGTAATGTATGATTCATTATGATCTGTGTTTTCTCAATGGCATGAATTACACTGAAGGCCTAGAGTTAAGTTGCACAGGCCGCGGCTGTCCAAAAGTAATCAGATTACCTATATGTATAATCTAAAAGATTAGGATGAACCTGGATGTCCCCAAAAGGAGGTTTGGTCAGATTAAGCTCAACTTCTGTGGACAAATTTATACTCAAAGTAATAGCTAAGTAAACGCACACACACTCTAGCTCACATTTCAAGGCATTATAAAGCAGATCAAACTCTTCCTTTTTCTCTGGATTTATCCTGCGTTGATACTTATCTCTGTTCTGATGCTCTTTCTTCTCATGCTTCCTTCATTTTTCATTCTCTTGCCAAACCCAGACGCAGCTCTTTAGCCTGTCTCAAGCTGTCTGTGAAACGCTTGGCTAGCCAGCGCCTTAAATATATCTGTAGTGTAATGACCTGAGAAAAACATATACACATAATCATCTGTCATAAAAGCAAATGCAGAAACAAATGATGTGCATAGAAACACCCCACCCACATAAAGCACTTAGTCTCTTGCTATGATCCTCTTCAGCAGTGATGTAGATTCGTGGTGTAATGAGCTTGACCTCCATGTTGGACACATAACAGACGATTTTGGTCATCTGAGTCGAGGCATTCTTGGAGCACTTCTGAGCATGGTTCTTCAACTCCACAATCTGTTTGAAAGTCAAAGAAAGACATAAATTCCAAATTATAGAGTTAAATATAAAGTTCCTTGGAATACAATTTCTTCGTAGCTGTGCTAATGATGAGTTATTAACATAATGGTTGTCAAAAGATATCAAAGGCCAAGGGAGTGAGAGTCCAGTCCAAACGCCAACTAAAAATGAAGGCTAGTTATCTAAAGGTTATGTTGGTTTCAGCTTTTAAACAGGTATATTTTAACATGATCATGCTTGGATCCGAATTTTCATGAACTCTGAAATCAACCCAGTCTGCCAAATTAATGAGAAGCGCCATCCACCATCAGACATTTTTGCATCAATTCAAAAGTTTCAAAAAGTTCAAAAGTGCCACTACTGATCCAACCTCAGCAATATGGTCCCATGTAAACAAGTAATCATGTTCACATAAATGATGGCAAAATTTTAAATTGAGTTTTCACCCTAAAATTTAATTTTTACTCCATTGCCATTTAGGTTTAGGGTTGGTATTTGGGTGAGGGGAAAGAGTTAATACAATACCCATTCCTGTTAACTGAATTACATAATTTATAACTCTAAAAAAACACGCTTTTGGCGCCACTCTGTGGACATATCGCCTCAACAAAATGTCCAGTGGTTCAAATTTCAGTAAGTACAGACCAATTTGAGCAGCAGAAGTTTCGACAAATTGTCTCCATATAAAAGGAATGTGCTGGGTTCAATACAAGTTAAGCTCAACCATTAGCATTTGTGGGATGTTGATTCCCACAAGAATTTATTTCGACTCATGCCTCTTTTTCTTTTAGAAGAGAACAAATCAAGGTTACAGTGAGGCACTTTCAATGGAAATGAATGGGGCCAATTTTCTGGAGGGTTTAAAAGCAGAAATATAAAGCTAATAATTTGATAAAAGCTATTAAATTAATTCTTCTGTCAAGACTTGTGTATTATTTGCACTGTAAAGTTGTTTAAATTGTCATTTGTACAGTCGTTTAAGGGTTTAGGGTTTGTTGACATTACATGGTCATGGCAACAAAGTTGTAACATTTGCTATAACTTTAAACAGAAAAGGTTAGTAAGTGATTTGATCAAACTAAAAGCATGTTAACACACATATTGTTTGTCTTGTGGCAGTACTTTTAGAACAGTGAGTATGTTTACGGATTGGCCCCATTCAAATCCATTAGAAGTGTCTCATACTGTAGATTTTTGCTTTTTTAATGAAAATGCGGGACGAGTTGAAATATTTTATTTTTGCTAATCAATATTATGCCTTTTATGCTGTCGATTGAACTTGTATTGAACCCGGAATATTCCTTTATTTTTTTGTCCTGTTGACTGTATTACATAATTTAGAACTGAAAAACTACATGCTTTTGGCGCCACTCTGTGGACAAATCGCCTCATCAACACTTCCAGCTATGGCCAGTGGGGGCAGTGGTTTGAATTTCAGTAAGCACAGACCAATTTCAGCAGGTACTGTCAAAATAAAAGCAGCAAAAAAAAAAAAAAAAAAAAACATTCCTTTAAGTTGAATTTGTGACAGGGCTCAAATTATTATTAAATGTAATTTTAGAAGATATAGTCCCGGACATGTACGGTAATTTAAGGTTAACAGTTGGCCTCTAAGAGTGCTCTGCAGTGACACACAGCACAAAGTACCAAGGTAAACAGATGTGTCATGTTACAGCAGTTACTACGATGTATTTTAGCATGGTGGTGAATACCTCATTGACCAACAAGCTTCCAGAACCTATCCATTTAATATTGTCCATTCACCTAAGCGTATCTGTGCAGAATGTCTTAATTCCTCTGTCAGGTCTCTTCTTAGGCATGGTCTAGACAGCACCATGATACTCTACCTTGGTGATTTTATGATGGTATCCTCCAAGAAACGCCTTTCCTTGAGTGGTTCTTTCTATCTCAACCACCTCATCCTGATATGCGTCAATTTTCACAAGTCTTTCCTAGGCTTTAATTTTGACTGTACCTGTTTTCACCCTGACAGTGATGACATCCAGCATGTTTCACTCATGTTAGGGATTGATTGGTTTAATAGGGTAATTCTCTAGGTCTAATGAGCTCATCTCAAATTGGACCATCTCATGTGGCTGTATGCCAATGTCCAGTAGTGTCTGGTGGTCAACTAAACTTTTTTTCGACATAAAATAAACCTAAACAAATATATTCAGTGAGAAAATTCCCAGAGAGCACACATACAGCTCCGATATGCTAGTTTAAGTTTCAGAAGTTGTTTCATCTGGAAAGCACCGCATTCTAATTAATATCTGATAAAAATCTTAAAAAGAGCAAATTTGCATACAATCTAAATAATAGTCATCTTAAAGACATTTGCTGAATGTCTTATTGACATGCGAGAGGAAACGTCTTATAGATGTATTTCAGTCGAGCATACAACCTAAAAAATACATTTTCCAGATGTATACACATACATCAAATAGAAGTCTGGTTGATGCAAGTGTGCTATCAGGGTTGAATGATCATATAAAAAAATATGATTTTATATAATGTTCTTACACTCACCTAAAGGATTATTAGGAACACCATACTAATACTGTGTTTGACCCCCTTTCACCTTCAGAACTGCCTTAATTCTACGTGGCATTGATTTAACAAGGTGCTGAAAGCATTCTTTAGAAATGTTGGCCTATATTGATAGGATAGCATCTTGCAGTTGATGGAGATTTGTGGGATGCACATCCAGGGCACGAAGCTCCCGTTCCACCACATCCCAAAGATGCTCTATTGGGTTGAGATCTGGTGACTGTGGGGGCCATTTTAGTACAGTGAACTCATTGTCATGTTCAAGAAACCAATTTGAAATGATTCGAGCTTTGTGAGCTGGTGCATTATCCTGCTGGAAGTAGCCATCAGAGGATGGGTACATGGTGGCCATAAAGGGATGGACATGGTCAGAAACAATGCTCAGGTAGGCTGTGGCATTTAAACGATGCCCAATTGGCACTAAGGGGCCTAAAGTGTGCCAAGAAAACATCCCCCACACCATTACACCACCACCACCAGCCTGCACAGTGGTAACAAGGCATGATGGATCCATGTTCTCATTCTGTTTACGCCAAATTCTGACTCTACCATCTGAATGTCTCAACAGAAATCGAGACTCATCAGATCAGGCAACATTTTTCCAGTCTTCAACTGTCCAATTTTGGTGAGCTCTTGCAAATTGTAGCCTCTTTTTCCTATTTGTAGTGGAGATGAGTGGTACCCGGTGGGGTCTTCTGCTGTTGTAGCCCATCCGCCTCAAGGTTGTGCGTGTTGTGGCTTCACAAATGCTTTGCTGCATACCTCGGTTGTAACGAGTGGTTATTTCAGTCAAAGTTGCTCTTCTATCAGCTTGAATCAGTCAGCCCATTCTCCTCTGACCTCTAGCTTCAACAAGGCATTTTCGCCCACAGGACTGCCACATACTGGATGTTTTTCCCTTTTCACACCATTCTTTGTAAACCCTAGAAATGGTTGTGCGTGAAAATCCCAGTAACTGAGCAGATTGTGAAATACTCAGACCGGCCCGTCTGGCACCAATGCTCAAAATTGATTAAATCACCTTTCTTTCCCATTCTGACATTCAGTTTGGAGTTCAGGAGATTGTCTTGACCAGGACCACACCCCTAAATGCATTGAAGCAACTGCCATGTGATTGGTTGATTAGATAATTGCATTAATGAGAAATTGAACAGGTGTTCCTAATAATCCTTTAGGTGAGTGTATATGTGTAATATAATGTAATGTATTATGTCATATAATTTTACATTATTATGTATTATTATTTACTATTTATATTTTACTATAGCTAATGCCAAACATAATATATTATCATGTCATGCTCATTATAAAGTATTACAGTGCCATCATACCATGGAGAAAAAAAAAAACATATTACCATGGTACAATTAAAAAAACCTCCTCCAACAACAACATGGTATTGGAATGTTCTTGGTGATAGAGCTGGTGTTGAGGGACAAGGTGAGGTTCTCCGCCAGGTGAACACCAAGGAATTTGGTGCTCTTGACGATCTCCACAGAGGGGCCATCGATGTTCAGCGGAGAGCGTTCACCTTTTGCTCTCCTAAAGTCAACAACCATCTCTTTTGTTTTGTCGACATTCAGGGACAGGTTGTTGGCTCTGCACCAGTCCGTAGGCCGCTGCACCTACTCTCTGTATGCTGACTCATCGTTCTTGCTGATGAGACCCACCGCGGTCGTGTCATCGGCGAACTTGATGATGTGATTCGAGCTGTGCATTGCTGCACAGTCGTGAGTCAGCAGAGTGAACAGCAGTGGACTTAGCACACAGCCCTGGGGGGCCCCACTGCTCAGTGTGGTGGTGGTGGAGATGCTGTTCCGATCCGAACTGACTGTGTCTCCCAGTCAGGAAGTCCAGGATCCAGTTGCAGATGGAGGTGTCCAGGCCCAGCAGGTTCAGCTTTCCAATCAGGTGCTGGGGAATTATTGTGTTGAATGCTGAGCTGAAGTCTATGAACAGCATTCGAACGTATGAATCCTTTTTGTCTAGGTGGGTGAGGGCCAGATGGAGGGTTGTGGCAATGGCGTCGTCCGTTGAACAGTTTGGACGATACACAAACTGCTGTGGGTCTAGTGAGGGGGGCAGCTGGGTCTTAATGTGCCTCATGACGAGCCTCTCGAAGCACTTCATGATGATTGGTGTGAGTGCAATGGGACGGTAGTCATTGAGGAAGGACACTGAAGACTTCTTTGGCATGGGGACAATGGTGGTGGCCTTGAAGCACGTTGGAACGACGGAGCTGCTCAGAGAGATGTTGAAGATGTCAGTAAGAACATCTGTCAGCTGGTCTGCACATCCTCTGAGCACTCTGCCAGGAATGTTGTCTGATCCAGTGGCATTCCGTGGGTTGACTCTACATAGAGTTTTCCTCACATCCGCCGTGGTGAGACAGAGCACCTGGTCGTTGGGAGGAGGGGTGGTCTTCCTCGCCACCACGTCCTTCTGCACTATAAAAACCGAGCGTAGAAGTCGTTCAGCACATCTGGAAGGGAGGCATCTTTGTCACAGGCAACGGATGTTGTCCTGTAGTTGGTGAAGGCCTGGATGCCCTGCCACATGCGCCGCATGTCATCACTGTCCTGGAAGTGACTGTGGATTCTCTGGGTGTGTGCGCGCTTTGCCTCTCTGATGGCCCGGGACAGTTTGGCCCTAGCTGTTCTTAGGGCTGCCTTATCGCCTGCTCTGAAGGCGGAGTCTCGGGTCTTCAGCAGCGTGCGCACCTCCACAGTCATCCACGGCTTCTGGTTGGAGCGTGTTGTGATGGTCTTGGAGAAAGTGACATCATCAATGCACTTGCTGATGTAGTTGGTCACTGATGCTGTGTATTCCTCCAAGTTGGTAGAATCGCCATATGTTGCAGCCTCCCTAAACATGTGCCAGTCAGTACACTCAAAACAGTCCTGAAGAGCAGGGATGGCTCCTGCTGGCCAGGTTTTCACCTGCTTCTGAAGCGGTTTTGTGCGTCTGACGAGCGGTCTGTATCCAGAGTACAATTATGAAGTCTGAGTGCCGTCTGTTATTCTATGTTTTACAGCTTTTAAACTCAAAGCCCTTATGGAGGCTTTGGAGTTATTTTTCATTATGTCCTATTGTCGTAACCACTATATAAGTGATTTCTGGGTGTTTCATTTATAAAAGCATCTTTAGGCTGTTGATTTGTAAACTCTGATTTATATTTGCGCTCACATTCTTCAAGTTTGTATCCTTCCATATTCCAAGTCCCATTTTTTATTTTTTTTCGTCATTTCCATTTGATCTTGCAGACTGATATCAAATATATCACACAAGACCTGTAAAAGCCTTGTTTCCAAGACCTCCACTCTTGAAGGTTATTCATTTATCATATGGTGACTATGCTTCTGTGTCTCTGGGCTTTCCCCAGTTTCAAAGTCATATTTGCACTGTATATACAGTATATCAGTAGCTGAACTCAACTGGGTCAATTACAGCACATTTATAGAAGGCTATAAACATTGCCTGAAGACTGAAGGATAAAATCAGTGTAATCAGGTCTTGTGTGTCTTCTGCTGCAGCTGTTTATTTTATTTTGTTTTATTTTGTCTAATTTTTATATTTATCATTAAAACAATGAAAGTAAATTGTGAATTTGGTTGTGATTTTTTTTAATTTTTTTGGATGAACTGACCTTGTAATTTCAGCCATCACATCAAATCAGAGTAAATTCTGGTGCTCATTTGCACAGCCTAAAATTTATATTTAAACATTATCATTTGAAAATGGGGTAAAGTTTGAGAAAGCTTACAGTACATTTGACTTGGTGTGCATGGCAGTAACCAGAGCATGTGAAAGCCAAATTTAGATACATGTGTGTTGCTGTTTTGAGCAAGGGGAAGGCAGCATTCTAAATTGAGTGCAGCTAAACTGGCACAGGACGTGTGATTTCACTGGAACTGTATTTCACAAGGTGAGACAAAAGCCTTTGTTTACTGTTCAGCGAAGCGTGAACAATTCAGTGGAAGTAGAAGGCAAGGTGTTGGTTGTGCATGCTCTAGTTCAGCATTTCCTTGAAACGCATGCAAACTTGTCCAAGTACTAGCAGTGTAAAGGTTGACATTTTTCTACTCTGCTGTTAGAACTGAAAAATTAAAACCCTGTTTCTGTGAAAACAATTACATTGAATGAGACATAAGAATTCCTCTTAAATGCTGCAGAATAATCTTTCTGGAAATTGACTGGTCACTTGAAATGCACCTTTCTGTGATTTTCAATATAGTGTACACTTTTAAAGAAGACTGTTATAACATAATCAGAACATAACATAAAGTCTTGAATATATCTGATTATTTACCCCCAGAAAAAAATGGATCCATCAGATGACCTAGATGAAGATGATGAGCTTCTTGATGCTGCTATCCAACTGAGCATTCAAGAATCATTTAATGATATTACCTCCCCTGGAAGGTGTGATGCCCAGAATAATACTTACAGAATTTTGAAATATATCAAACACAAGATAGAAAATTAATAAAATATATCACCCGTCATGCTCCCTCTAATTTTTATATCTTTCAAATAAATCCAGTATGGAATATGAAAAGATCTTGGATGCAATTTTTAGAGGTGAATACAAACGTTTTCTCCTAAATGTATGATTTTATTATAGTTTGATGTGCCACAAAATACAGTGAGGTCCAAAAGTCTAAGACAACTTAAACATTTTTCATTGCATTATGAAAATTGTGCATAATATTCAAAATTGCCAAAATTGATAATTTTGAAATTCAAAATTGATTAGATAATTTTACAAAGAGTATCTTGTGTGCTTCAAAGGAAGCAAAGAAATATGACCATTTGCACAAATGAGTTAACATGGTAAACATCACTTATTTGCTTACCTTTGATTAGTGACAAAGAAATAGGGCAGACTCTTAAATATATCTTAATGTCATAACTTTGCTTTATTTCATTGAAAAAAAAAAATCCTGGAAATTTGTTTATTTCAAAGTTTAAATGAAATTATGTATACCAGATTTTTCATGTAAGACTTTAGGACCCCACTATAAATCGAAAGTAAATTATTTATTGCATGTGAATTATACGTCAAATTAAATATACTATGCAAATATGTGCTTTTCATTTGGCTCCGCAGGTGACCTCGTTGCTCTTCAGGACCTGGCTGATTATCCTGCTGCGTTCACTGAGGTGGATAGCAGGGGCTGGTACCCATTGCATAGGGCTGCGGTTCAGCAATCTGTGCAGGTGTTGGAGATTGTAATTTATGGTGAGATAGAGTAGCAGTCCGCTGTCATAGCTTGCAAATGTCTTATATTCATTCATTATTGATGTTTCAGTCATGTATCCTTAATTCTTCAGGCATAAAGAAATGGTGAGATAACATATTATCACCGGCATCAAAGATTTAAATATTCTTTTTTAAAACTTTTACATACCGTTTGTTTTTGGAATTGTTCTGTATTGGTAACTATGTTGAATTGTAGTCATATAAATTCCTATGTTCAGTAGTTTGGTTGAAAATAGCTTCTTACAGGTTAACTTTAGAGGAGGAAACTGCAGATGGAGAGACGCCATTGATTTTGGCTATAAAAGCTGGGCTGGTGGAGATTGTTAGGACTCTGCTAGAGCATGGAGCTTCACCTAATAAGATGAATAGCAAGAACGAGTCTCCTCTATTGCTAGGTATTTTTCATTTGTAGTATTCTTATCAGAAGGTTTATTTTTTTACTGATAAAGAAACTCAAAGGCCTATATTATCACCATGGCTTTTAAAATGAGTTCACATGCTATATGCTGCAGCTGTAAGAACAGACTCATTTGAAATTGCTTATACACTTTTATCACGAGGAGTGAACCAAGCCTGCCTTAAAAAGGGGACAGCCATTCATGAGGTGGCCAAAGTTGGCTGCATTGACATCCTTCAGCTCCTGTTAAAACATGGAGGAAACGTCTCAGAGACAGACCAGAGCGGAGTGACGCCCATGGCCATTGCTGCAGAGTACGCCCAAGCAGAAGTTCTGGATATCCTGATTCAATATGGTAATACTAGTCGACCAGAGCAACAACAAAGTTAAATGCCATTAAATATTGGTAAAGGAAGTATGTATAGGAGAAAATGCAGATAATCATAGGATCATGTTGTCATTTAAGCCTAATTTATAGAAGAAGACAAACTTTTCTTCATTTTTTTAAAATGAGTTCTTTGAGGGTGACGTCACTGAGGTAATGCCAATAATGCAGATCTTTCCATATGTTGATTGTCAATTTCAGCGCTGTGATGCTTCTTTGCCTTTTTGCATTTGCCAAGTAGGCCTTACCACTTTTGCCAGAAAATTACCTGATCTAATTCCATAAACACCAAAATCAGTCCATGCATTTTTCATGGCCACGTTGTCTTTGTGAAGCTGATCATCATATAATAGTGTACTTTTGAACAACCTCATAGAGATGAGCTTTAAAGTAATACATGTTTATCATTAAGGTCACCTAGTTACAATCTCCTCAGCTTGCAAGCGCAATTGTAGCTTTTTTTTTTTTAGCTTTAGCCAATCATCAATACTCTTCAAATAGTCGAGTTCTCCATGGCCAAGACTGTAATGGATGTGCATGAACAGGAGAAATATCATCAAACAAACATCTAAAATGTCAAATGCACATTATAAATTAGCCTTTACTCACCCTCATTGTTCCAATCCCGTATGACTTACTTTATTCAGTGGAACACAAAAGAAGATCAACGTGATGATCTCGTTTTTGTTCCATGGTCAATGGGTTTGAAGTAATTTTGGTGAGTAAATGATGACAGAATGTTTATTTTTGGGTGATCTAACCGTTCAAACCTATCAGAATGATGTTCTCCCTGCAAATAGGTGGTGATGTAAATGCTCAGGCGCCAAATGGAGACAGTGTGCTGTATGATGCTGCTGGTTCTGGAAATCCTGACTGCATTAAGCTTCTTCTTCAACATGGGGCCAATCCCAACATTGCTAATCTCTCATCACAGCTTCCCATCCACCACGCAGCCTATGAAGGGCATTACCTGTAGGTTAAATAAAGATGCAAATCATCTATTATATTGCTAAATTTCTCACCCCAATCTTATTTATAATTCTGGAGATATCAAAAGAATTTGCTGGAGACATGATTAGCTTTGCAAGATTTGAATGGATGCCGTTCACAAAAATAGAATCAGGATTCACACCATAAGCAACATCCAAATTCACACAATCTTTTTTTAGGGTGCTGAGAATGCTAATCCCCATAACCACAAGTAAAGCTCTCCATCTCTCAGGCCAGAGCCCCATTCATTCAGCAGCAGATGGAGGCCACGTACAGTGCCTGGAGCTTCTGGTGGACAAAGGCTTTGATGTCAATGCACTCCTAGACACCCACATCTCTGAGAACTATGGAGACATGAGACGGACTGCCTTGTACTTTGCTGTCTCCAATGGAGATGTGACTTGCACCCAGATGTTGTTAAACACAGGAGCCCAAACTGAGCTGGATCCTCTGCGTTGCATCCTAGTGGCAGTGAGGGCTGGGAGGTACGAGATTGTCAAGATGCTCCTGGCCAAACAGGCAGATGTGAACTGTTACTTCACATTGGTCAATGACACAGTGTTCCCTACTGCATTACAATACTGCCTGAATGATGAAATGATGATGAGACTTCTGCTAAACAGTGGTTATAATGCTGAAAAATGCTTCAGTTGTCATCATGATTCAACATGGGATCACCACTCAGAACATACCAGCGAGAAGGTCCCAGTGAGTTCGCCACCTACATAATTGTTTTGGTCCAAAATCTAGTGAGCTACCTATGTAGACAGTATTTTAAGGTCTCTGCTAATAAAACCAGCTTAAGCTGTGTGTTGGTTTAAGGTAGTCTAACTGGTCTCCCAACCTGGCCAACCTGGTCTAAGATAGATAATATGTAAGGAATTATTATTATTATTAGTGTAGTTGGTCTCCCAGCCTGACAAGCTGAAGCCAGCATTCCAGCCTAAGCAGAAAGCATTGCGATTAGCTCCCTAAAAAATTCAAACCAAGACAAAGCAAGAGTAATATTGATTACAAATATACTTATATTTAAATCAATGCTGAAAAGTATAAGTAAAATATTTCAATTTAATCCAAAATTTGTTATTTTACCAAATTGTTTTGCATATTAGAGTATCCCAATGATAGCTTAGCAACATGCTAACGTGAAAATATTAAAATCATTCAAGCGAGGAGTTCTGTTTTATAATGTGCTGATGTTGTTGCCTATGCATTTTTGTTCATATTAGAATATCACAAAAATAGCTAAGAAACACGCTATCATCAAAATATTGAAATCAATAATATAAGGATTGCTGTTATCATGATGTGTGGATGCATATTAGAGTATCACTCTAATAGTTTAGGAACATGCTAACATCAAAATACTGAAATTAATCATGTTAGGAGTGTAATTTGTATGATGTGCGGATGCTGTTGCCTATGCCTATGTTGTTGCCTATTTTAGAGTATCATGGTGATAGCTTCTCAACATGCTAACATGAAAATATTTAGATCAATCATTTGAGGAGAGCTATTTGTATGGTGTGTGGATGTTTCCTATGCATTCGCTAGATTGCATAAAAACAAAAAATCTAGAATTCTGGCAAACTAGCCACAAACTTGACATAAATTTGCTGCAAATTTGCCACTCATTATTTTCACATGCCTAGGAGCCTTTGGCAACAATGGAACATTTGCTGCAAGGTTGTTGCAATGCTCATTTGCACGTGAAAATACTCAAGAGGCAAATTTGTGGCAAGTCATATTAGAATATCATGGAGATAGCTTAGCAAAATGCATGTGAGGAGTGCTATCTGTATGACCCATAGCAAGATGCTAATATCAAAATATTGAAATCAATCGGAGTGGTATTTGTATGATGTGTGGATGTCATTTCGGATGTCAATAGCTTAACATGTTAACGTAAAAATATTGATAACAATAACGTGAGTAAAAATACTGAAATCAATCACACTAGGAGTGCTATTTGAATGATGTGTGGATAAAGATGAGAGTATCATGGTGATAGCTTAGCAACATGTTAACGTCAAAAAAATTTAATCACGTGAGGAGTGTGTTTGATGTTCGGATGTTGTTGCCCATGTAGAGTGTACCAAATCACTTACAAGGTTCCAGTTAGGATCCTACCTTAGAAGGACACTGCCTATTTAGGCAGTTTGCATCGAGGCTGCTCATCAGGTTTTGGAACAATGTTAATGTTTGACTTACATCTGAAGGACATTTGTCACATGGCTGATAACTTCTTACTCATATCTCTATCCCCTGCTTCTTGTGTTTAGTTTTGTGATTTCATCAGCGTCTCTTGGCTTGTGCTGTTCTCAGGAAATGCCGTGCAGGTTCTCTTGGACTATGTCAGTCATATTCCCATCTGTTCAAAGCTAAAAATGGCATTGAAGGGGCATAAGGTGTGGCCTGAAATTTCAGAAAAATTGGGTGAGTAGCATAGACAATTACAGCATTCAGACACATGAATTTCTCTCTAGATGTTGATGAAGATTAATGAATACAGTGGCTACAGTATTTAGACACTTATGGCGCAGTTCAAAATGTATGAATACCAATGAGTTAGATAACAAAATATCAGACCAAGTGGCATTTCTTTGAAAGAATTAAAGCATAAGCACAAATACCTTTTGGGGGTACTGTATCTTAAATGAACCTGCTATATTGGTCAGAAATCCAGAGCACTGTAATATGATTTCTCATGGATATATGCATTTTTCAGGAAACCCTCGATCTCTGAAACACCTGTGCAGGATAGTTATCAGAAGAGAGATGACCTCATGCAGGCTGGGTGACCCAAAGTTCATAAACTCAGGTCCTTTCCCACCAGGACTGAAAAGCTACCTGATGTTCAAAGAGTATGATTTATATGGAAGAATTATATGTCAGGAGGAGTGATGTTTTCTTAAATTGAAAATGGAGGAAAAAAAGGGTACAGTTGTTTAAAGCCACTTTATTCAGAAATGAACATGTGGTTGACATAACCAGAGGTTTCACTAATATTCATCCATCATAATATTTGGGTTCCAATCACTTAAAATGTCAATGTGAATTTTCTGTTGCGTATAAGGACTTTGCCTCTGAAGCAATGTCTTGATGCCATTTGTGCAATAAAATTATGTTTATATGTTTTTTGGTCTTTTCTTATCAGATACATATAAAAAGGTGAATGCCTTTTCCATGAATTAAGGCTGCTTTCCACTGAGTGTCACCGACAAGAGTACATTCAAGATGCTCCATTTGATTTTGTGTTAAGTTTTAGTAAAGTATGCTGTGTGCTTCATTGTGCTGAGTCAGTCTGACATTAGACATTTGATTATACATCACATCTCTAAACTGTGGTACTGGAATGACCTGTATTATCACATTGGAAATCACAAAAGCAGGTCATAGTATCTATTTATTGCTTTATGTGCCATTAATATCAAAAAGCATGTTTGTTCACTTTTCAAGGAGACACCTTTGACTTATGCATTATTGCAATATTAACACCCACTAGCCTTATACTAAACTGATACAGATAGCATTGTTATTAGATGTATTTGTAGTTTATTATATGGCTAAGGCATTTTATTGGTTCCTGTTCAAGTTGTACTGATAAATTTATCTGATAGAAATGTTGACGGTAATGCACAAGTAAGCATATGATGACAGTGCAATGTTTGAGCACTGTTGTGTAATACACATACACTATATTAAAATGTTGTATGTGTCATTACATGGTACTTGCGGTCATGAACTGTTGATAGTTTCCTTTGTCATAACTGGTTACTAATTAAGAAGCTTCAATATTGCATATTTATAACTTCCATACAATCATTTTGAAAAGTTCAATTTGAAAAGAATAAAATAAATAATAAATTGATCAATTGTCACACATTATACATACATTTCTGCATATATACAGTGAAATTATTTATTTTTCACATATCCCAGCTAAGCTGGGGTCAGAGCGCAGGGTCAGCCATGATTCAGCACCCCTGGAGCAGATAGGATCAAGGGCCTTGCTCAAGGGTCACACAGTGGTGTCTTGGCGGTGCTGGGGCTTGAACCCCCGACCTTCTGGTCAGTAACCCAGAGCCTTAACCGCTGAGCCACCACTGCTAATTAACGTAGAGTTGATATGGTGATAGATTTACTACTGTCTGCACAACTGCTTTGGAGAATGGCCTGCACATTAAAGATAGTATTATACAAAAGGTATGAGTATACAGTGTGATATACAATGATCTGCCACAACAATAAAACCACCTGCCTAATATTGTGTAGGTCCCCCTCGTGCCAACAAAACAGCGCCAACCCGCATCTCAGTATAGCATTTGCTATTCTTCTCACCACAATTGTACAGAGCGGTTATCTGAGTTACCGTAGACTTTGTCAGTTTGAACCATTCTGGCCATTCTCTGTTGACCTCTCTCATCAACAAGGCGTTTCCATCCGCAGAACTGCCGCTCACTGCAGGGTGCAAATAGATATTTCCGAGCAGGTATGCAAAACTTAGGTTGAGCCGATTGCACCACCTTTACATGGCGCCCCATGCAGTGCATACCTTGCATCTATGGTTTTTGCGCCTCTGGCTCACTGGATGTTTTTTGTTTTTGGCACCAACAATCATTCCATGGTGCAAATCACTGAGATACATTTTTTTCCCCATTCTGATGGTTGATGTGAACATTAACTGAAGTTCCTGACCTGTATCTGCATGATTTTATGCACTGCTGATATAATTGCTGATCTCCTGGGATTTTACACATAACAGTCTCTAGAATTTACTCAGAATGGTGCCAAAAACAAAAAACATCCAGAGAGCAGCAGTTCTGTAGATGGAAATGCCTTGTTGGTGAGAGAGGTCAACAGAGAATGGCCAGACTGGTTCAAACTGACAATGTCTACTGTAACTCAAATAACCGCACTGAACAATTGTAGTGAGAAGAAAAGAAAACACTGTTCTGAGATGCGGGTTGGTGCTGTTTTAGCAGCACAAGGGGGACCTACACAATATTAGGCAGGTGGTTTTAATGTTGTGTCTGATTGGTGTATGGCTACTTTCACAATACAAGTCAAGGTGCTTCAAGTTGATCGCATGTCCTTTTAAATGTTGCCCATATTAAATATTGGGCATAATAATTTGCATGTACATCATAACATCCTACATTATCATAATATTGTGTAACATGATATCATAATTAGTTTTATATGAAATTAGAACTTTGGATTTATAGTCTCAAATCTACGGCATGCCTAAGCATTAACATCATCACTTTCTGTTCACAACATTTGAGACAAACTGAACATCAATATGTATTTTAAACCAAACATATTTTTGAAACTCTTTGTAATGTTTCATAAAAAAGTGCAATTCATTCATTATTAAGCATGCAATTATAATGAATATCAAGGTAGATTGTAGATTAGAGTGTAGTATTGAATAAAACAGATCTGTTTTTTTTGTTTTGTATTTTTTTGGTACCCTTGGAGGAAAACATCTGATTCACATTCAACTGCGACGTGAATCACATTTGTCACCACAAATAGAAGATGCACATTCATATAATGCACATAAATATGGATCTACAGTGGGGCCAAAAGTCCACGACTCAGTCCCATTTACATCTGGAAAAAAAACTCAAATTTAAAGCTGATAAAACACTGATTAAAATAGTTTTTTATAACCCATCTTAATATGCAGAGACAATTATAGGCAAGACATTCATAGGTTAATTATCTTAAATACTGTAAGTATTCTTACAGTTTGTTTAGAGTGACCTGCATAGACCCAGGCCATCTCTTAGTTTGAACAACGGTAGACGAGGAACATATTCAGAAAGCTGTTTTGAAAACAATGTTTATTTTTACAATTCTGTTTGGTGGTGTAGAAATGACATACTTCAGCTTTAAGGATTTTGAAAAATGTAAATAAATGTAAAATGTTAAATGAAATGTGTAAGATTCTGCACTCGTTCTAGTCACCAATCAAAGGTAAGAAATTTGATGTTATTGACCATGTTAACTTCTTTGTAACGAAGGTTAGATTTCATTGCTTCCACTGAAGCACACAAGATGCCTTTTGGAAAATTCTCAGATCGTGCTGGATAACAAGGATCATCAGGTTTTGCACAAATATCAAATACATACTGTCATTAAAGCAAAAAGGAACTAGCAAAGAAATTCTGAATTTTATGTTAATTTTTCAGTTCAACATTTCACTCCAATTGTTATTCTGATAAAATAGATTTTATGAATATTATTTTATTATTAATTTAGAGAAACACAAAATAAAAGCATTTTCATTAGTGGTCACAGACTTTTGTACCCCACTCTATGTTGATGAAAGAGTCATCTTTTTGATGTCTCATGCCAGGATGCTCCTAATGAGCAATTTAAAAACTGTTACATGACAAACTCCATTATGTAACACTCTCCATATAAATAATATTTGCTTTAGATGTCTCCCCAAGGCCCAGTTCCTATGTTTGTATTGGGCCAACAGTTGCTGACAGGTTTCACCACAACAAGTGAACTAACATTCATCATGTAAACTAATCTAGTTGTCCTCATGGTGTGACGGCAACATTCAAAGATACAGTGCATTCAGAAATTATTCAGACTCCTTCATTTTCTTTCACTTTTTGTTATGTTGCAGCCTTATGCTAAAATGCTTTTAAAAAAAAATCACTTCAATCCACACTTCATACCCCATAATGACAAAGCAAAAAACTGATTTTTGATAACACTGAACATATATTAAAAAGAAAGAGTGTAGAGTGTAGATTGGTGTGAATATATATATAAAGCATTTTAGGATAAGGCTGCAACATAAGTGTGGTCTGAATACTTTATGAATGCACTTTGTTGTGCATCCCCCTTCCCTTAAAGTTCCTCCACTAGCTTCCCAGATTAGATTAACTGTTTTTTCTCAGGCTTCAACATATACCTGGTCGCAAACACTCACACACTTGTGCAAGATATTAATCTAACATAGATGTATTGGCGAAAGTCGAGTAGTTGATAGTTGTGAAATACAATTAACAAAGACACATAAACAGACAAAAAAACAATATAAAATATTTAAAAATAAATGTAAAAAAAGAATAGGTTCAAAAACAACACACACATTTAAAACAACATGTCTCCCTCCAATGCCCCTCCCCGAGAGCCCTCCAAAAAGGTCAAATAGCTGCCCCACCTCCTGATGAACATATCCATGTTGCCTAGCCTTCTATATGACATCTCTTCCCAAGCTGCCACCCTGCCCTTCTCCTCGAACCACTCACGAAACAAGGGGGTTCCAGCTGATTATCCTCTAAGGATAATCTGTCTGCCCACCATAACACCGGACAGGATCCAATTCTTCTTATACTTATCTCCTACATCAATGACCGCCCGGTCACCCAAAATACAGAACCTGGGGCAAAACGAGATCCAAGTACCCATAAAATTCTGGACCCTCAACCTGAATCCCTGTATCTTACGACACCCCCAAAAAACATGGGTGGTGTCTCCATCATCTGATTGGCATCGTCAGCAGGTGGGTGTGTCTTTAAGACCAAGCCTAAACAATCTAGAAGGCGTCCAATAAAATTTATGTAGAATCTTAAATTGCATAAGGAGCACCCTTGCATCTCTAGATGCAGACTTGACGTTTTTTAGAATGCTAGCGCACACTCCCTCCTACAAAAACAAACAAATGTAAATCTTCCTCCCATAATCTTTTGAGAGGTGTTAAAGCTCTGTCCCCCAGACTCTGAATTAGCAGGGAGTAATACACTGATGCCTCATGACCTTTTCCAAAAGCAGTGATCACCACTCCCAGAGTATCTGCCGCACTAGGAGGGGGGGGGGGGCTTTGGGGGGGGGGGGGTGCGTGTCACTCCTAAAGACTCTCTAAGCAGTTTTTAAAACATTTAATTACAGCACATTGCTAACTAATGTCTCACTTAAGATGAATTGTTTCTATTGTTCTCCTTTGTAATTCACGTTGGATAAAAGCGTCCGCTAAATGAATAAATGTTACTTTAAATATGGCAAACCATTCCAGATATAATTTCCCTTATACTTTTTTAAATATTTAAATAAAAACAAAGACAACATAATCACAGATGAGTTAAGTTTACTTATAAGTAGTTAACGTTATATAAAAATATTTAGTTAGGTAAACTTAGTCAAATAAATATTAACTTGCCATGCAAACCATGCAAACTGATTGCCTTAAAATCTAAGTAATGTCAACTAATTTGATTTTAAAAGGTATATTCTGAGGCATAAAGATTAAAAAAGTTTTTATTAAACTCAAATAAAAACACGTGTTCACATACCGGTTGAGTGAACGCTGGCGTGTTTGTCTACCACTGCTCTCCAGCTTCTTTTCAATGTTTCTGGATGCATTTCTTTAGTGGCCTTTTGAAGGAGCGACCTAATGAAATTTTATTAGAAAGTTTTATGCTTCTCTTTTATGGATAATCTTATGGACTATTGACTTTTTTAATTTGTTTGGAATCAATGCTACACCATCACAACACCAACTCGAGCCCTTCTCTCTACGCTTTTATCTCAACGTCATCCTCTCATTTGATTGGATTTCTTCAAAGTAAATAAACACTGCTGTACTCACCGATGGTCTTCATAGGGAGTGTTACGTACAGTCTTGAATGGGCTGATTGATTGCCTGTCCATTGTCCATATCCAGTGGTCCTGGAGTGTGTCGACTTTGAATTCAGGTCGTGTTGGTGGATTCAGTGAGGATGTTCTACCTTCTGTTGCCCATCTTGGCCTACTGGAGTTTTGCTGATGGACCTCACCAGTTTCAGTGGGGAGCTCCCTGCTTGTTTGCAGGCTCATGCTGTTATCTTTCTTAAGACATGGTTTTATTCTACTCATCCCTGGATTTACGGCATTTGAATTCCTCGGCCCACCTGTCAGCTGGAGTTTACGACTATTATGCTGCTCTTGGAATTGCACGTCTCCCCCGGTTTGTCCATCGAGGGTCATGCCAGCATCACTGCAGATTACCGGCTGATTCCCCTGACAACCACCACATAGAGGCCATCTGATCTTCAAGCTGTCGCCCTCCAGTGATGTGAAGCGAGGTGTCAATTTAGAAAATCTAAGCTCGCTGAAACACACATCTTTTTTTTCACTGCAAAACGCAGATGTCGCCACTATTATGATGGCCCTTATAAATGCACAATCAATATCGAACAAGTCTTTTATTCTGAATGACTTTTTATTCATCACCGAGAGCTGGATGAATCCTGGCAAACAAATGGCCCTGGGGGATCTAACACTGCCAGGCTGGACTTTTTTAATTCTCCACGGACTTCAGGGTGACGAGGCGTTGCTACAGTATTTAGAAACTCTTTTAAATGCAGAATGCTGCCTATGGACATGTATTCATGTTTTGAGGTCCAATTATTAAAGATTGACATCTTGGGTCCTGCTTTCTATGTACAGACCTTACAGATTTAATAAGGACCTCATCCTACAATTTCCAGACTTTCTCTCTGGACTGGTGTCTAATGGTGATAGACTCCTGATTCTTGGGGATTTTAATATTCATGCATGCTGTCTATCAAAACCTCTGGTAAATTAATTTCTTTACCTCACTGAGTCTTTACATTTTATGGGTCATACATTAGATCTTGTGTTATCTTATGGTATCTCTGTATCTAACTTAGAGGTCTTAGACATTATCATTTTTGACCATTATACGACAGTGCTTGAGTCTGTCTGTCCTTGTCCTCTTCATACTATTTCTCAGCCCTTACGTCACTCCTGGACCGTTCACACATCTACTGTCAATCTTTTTTCAGAATTGTATCTGTCACATTTCACAGATGATGTATCAGCTGGACTCGACAGTGAATCATTGGTTGAAGCTTTCAATAATTCTTGTAATTTTACATTGATAATGTTACACCGCTTAAGCCAAGTAGAGTTAAGGGTGTTTCACAGCCTTGGGTAAATTACATCACCCACGCTCTTAGAAAAGAGTGTAGAAAAAAATGGCAAGCTCCAGGTCCCTCTCGACAATTTAAAGGTGTTTAACAAATGATCAAAGAGCAGTAAAGGATGTGAAAGCTTCAAGTTTCTCTAAAGTAATCTTTTAATTTTAAAAATCCAAAATTTTAAACCCTACTAAAAATGCGTTTCTGGACACCACTCAAGAGATCTGTGAGACATTTTTTACTCAAAAATTGAGCAGATTAAATGTGCTTTTGTATCTTCACAATCTGATCAACCACTAATATCTTCCCCTTCCAGCTCCCTGACTCACGGTCAACCAGTTTTCCAGAATTAAAGAATTAATTTAGAATTCCAGAATTGTGATCAGAGGAATGTACATTTTATCAGGTCTTTCTGCTCTCCTGATCTGGAATTTCTCATGCTTCTGTGTCGACCATTCTGGCTACCGAGGGAATTCACAGCGGTCATTATCACTGCTGTGTACATCCCCCCACAAGCCGACACAGACCGGGCACTTAGGGAACTGTATGGGAGTATAAGTCAGCAGGAAACCGCGCACCCTGAGGCCGCGTTCATTGTTGCCGGGGACTTCAACAAAGCCAACTTCAAAACAATAGCACCAAAATACCACCAACACATCAGCTTTAACACACGAGGGGACCGGGTTTTGGATCATTGCTATTCTCCTTTCCGGGATGGCTACAAATCCCTCCCCCGCCCACCATTTGGCAAATCCGACCACTCTTCCGTTCTGCTTCTGCCCGCTTACAGGCAGAAACTGAAACGGGAATCACCCGCCCTCAGAATGATCCAATGCTGGTCGGACCAATCAGACTCTATGCTACAGGACTGTTTTGATCACGCGGACTGGGAGATGTTCCGGTCTGCCTCCGATGACGACATCGAGGTTTACGCTGATAGCGTAACGTGTTTCATCAGGTAGAAAACATGCAAAACATGAAGGCTATAAGAACATTTCATCTCCTGAAGGAACTGCATAGTTTTTAATTTTTTTTCCCTTCTATAATTATGTTAATTTATTTCTTTATTATCCTCTGGTCTGTACACTGTACATTTAATTTTTGTTGAGCAGATTACAGTATTTGAGTGTTTTCTGTACCTATTGTCCTATATTGTTCATAATAAAGTTTGTAAAAAAAACAAAAAAAACAAAAAAAAACGTGTTTCATCAGGAAGTGCGTAGAGGACGTTGTTCCGACGAAAAACATACGGATCTACCCCAACCAGAAACCCTGGGTTAACGGCGATGTTCGCGCGGCACTTACTGCGCGGACCACCGCTTTTAATTCCAGGAACGCGGAGGAGCGTAAACAAGCCAGTTATGCCATAGATATCTATATAAAGGCTAGATGTCTTACGGCGGAGTCTCTATCGTCATCACCGTCGGCCATCTTGTCACAGGCAGGTTTTCTAGCGGACTCTGTGGTATCTGATGTTAGGTGAGTGATCAGCACGAACACAAATACTCTTATCTCGCTGAAATCTTGCCGGATTTACAAACGGTTTGGTTTCTTACTAACGTTGTTAACGTGGCTATAATACTGGGTGTTTAAACATGTTGAAGTTGCAGCTTTTCTTTTCGAAAAACGACTTAATCTTGCAGCATAACGTTAACTTTAGTTGTGATTCACGGCTGAGACCACATCGAGCTTTTCAATTATATAGGTTTTACTGACACCAATAACAATTTTATGACAACTAATCTTTTGTCTAAATTACAATATTTGTGTATGTGGTTGTAGTTATTAGCTGGCTAATAACAAGTAACGTTAGCTTTGAGTGAGAACTAGTAACGTTACCGTTACAGTTTAGCTGCTACCCAGCAATTTTAGCAATCAGTGGGAGAGGCAGAATTGCTCTTTCTTTTCAATATAACTTAAATTGCACATGATTTCGGTTTGGTTTGTTAAAAAGATCTCACATTATGATACAGGAAATCGCTGACTTTATAAGAGAAGATGCCAGACTTTTGTGCAGCCTACGGATGCTCCAATCGCCGTTGTCTCAAAACGAGAGCCCGTGGGATCACCTTTCACCTGTAAGATATGACAATAGTATGATTATATTTGGGATAATTGTTAGTTACTTAGTGGATGTATGTACAATACAGGTCCTGTTACACAGGAACAGCGGGGCTATAACATAATGTTAATAGTATTACAAGATTGTTGTTGACCCAAAGCTTTTTAGAAGTTTGTTTACACAATCGCTGAATGTTTCTTTTGGACACATTTTTATAAGTAGTTATGTGTGGTTGTCTTATTCTAAAGTACATACATGCATGCATACAATTACCCCAAACATATGATAATTTATGTTTTTATTTTTTGTCCTTACCCATAATGTTGAAAGAAGGAAAAAAGGGTTGGATTTGTTGACAATAATTTCTGTACCTGGGTATATTTCTCACGGTTTTAAGGTTTCCCAAAACTGGAAAGATGAGGAGGCAATGGGAACTTGCCCTAAGAAGGGATGGTTTTGTTGCCTCTGACAGGTCACTGCTCTGCAGTGAGCACTTCAGGAGTGAGGACTTTGACAGAACGGGGCAGAATGTCCGGCTAAAAGATGGTGTTGTGCCAAACATTTTCAACTTTCCAGCTCATCTTCAAAGGGTATGTGTATCATTGACCAACAATAATTCAAGGTGTATAAGATTGGTATATCAATATGTGATTAAATGTCACTTTAGTTTTTGTTTCTGCAAGTTATATAATGTGTTGTTTATTATAGCACATTTTAGACACTCAAAACATCTTTACTTTATGTTAGCTGGTAGCAACAAGAAGCACAACCACCTCTAGAAGAGCAGAAGACAACCTGCCAATGGACTTGCCTCAGGATGTACCTCAACCTGATGTTGTGAGTGTTTGCATGTGGAATGTCAAACAAATGACCAGAGCTACCACCTGCTGAATTTAAAAAACAATGGAGGTCTGGTGATTCCATCAGAAGGCACAGTGAGGGTTGTCAGGGCAGCAGAGTGGGTCATTCGTCAGGCTTCAACAAGTACCAGACGATCACAGCCCATCAAACTGCTTGAGGTCGTGTACATTGTACGGAAGAGGATAGGGTCAGAGGATGTGTTTGTGCTTGGGGAGCACATCGGTGAAACGCAGTATGGCATAGACAACCACCACCATACACTGTTAACGTTAGTTGTGTCCCTGTTTTTTAAGATAAGGCTGCACCACATTGCGAAAATGACAAACCTTAGCTTACAGAGCAACAACATGCGACAGAAGCTCAATAAAACCGTCCTTTTCAAAGGGCATTAGCCAAGCTGTGTTTTTTTGGGTAATCTTTGTTTTTTATCTCTGTCCTCTGTGTATACCTCCACAGTAGTGTAGTTCTCTGCACAGGGTGGGGATTTCAACATGCAGCATTTCTTTTGTATATTTGTAAAGGGGAATCTTGTACCTATTTTTTTTTAATGGAAATAAATGTCACTTTTATAATACTTTAAAATAGACTTTGTGTAATTATTCCATATATTGTGTAGACATTCTATATCAGAACCCCTGACGTACAGTCCAAATAGTCTACAAGAAACTTCAGAATGTTACCTTTCATTTGAGACCAGGACTATGCTTCTACACCAAGAGGTTTCTACACAGTAAGCCTTTTATTATCAGTATGCATTTTGGGTAACCAAAAGTCCTATGGGGAGTTTCCATAGGGCATTTTACAAAACGCATGAGCATACCTTGGCAAATCAAGTACTCCTATTTCATTCTGTATTGATCTGCCTTTGCACACAGCTTCACAAGACTTGGTGCTAGGGCTCAGTTGTGTTTCTAAAGTCATATCAAGTGACCAAGAGGGCTGAAATGTGGTCAGTTCAGAGATGCTTGTTATCCGGCAGAAAGAAAAAAACAATATTCTAGCCTCTATAACTGTGCCAGTACTTCACACAATTATTCTGATTGTTTCCTAAGAAACTACAAGGTCTCAGCTTTTTGTAATAATTAAATTTTTATTATAATAGTAATATACATATACTTTTATAATATGGATATTTCATGTTACCATTCTGTACACTGAGTTTTAGTAGCCTATATAATGATTTAACAAATACCTTGTGCGTGTGTATATTCATTGCACCTATCGGTTCTGTTCAGTGTTATTTTCATGTAGAAGTACATGGTTATAGTTAGTCATAAGTGTGCAGTGTTATAACTACATCTCTGACGCTTATAACAAACCAACCCGTTTGAAAATCGGTAGAAAATTGAGCAAGTTACGGTTATGTAAAAAGTACATGCACCATTATAACAATGTTACGAGTGAGCGAGCTGCCTGTGACAAGATGGCCGCCAGGTGCTGACGTCGACCTCCATTGGCCAGCCGCACGGACGAGATATCTAGCCTTTATATAGATATCTATGAGTTATGCCCTCCGTAACTCCATCAGTGCAGCCAAACGCCAGTACAGGCACAAAATTGAAGGTCAGTTCAACACCACTGACTCCAGAAGTATGTGGAAGGGAATTAACATCATCACGGACTATAAACAGAATAAAAACTCCGCCATGAACACCGTTGCCTCTCTCCCGGACGAGCTTAATACATTTTATGCTCGTTTCGAGGATAACAACAACACCGCCCTCGCGGCCGATACTACAGATGATGGTTCACTCTCCGTCTCTGTTGCGGATGTAACCCGATCCTTTCGACGGGTGAACATTCGCAAAGCCGCGGGTCCAGACGGCATTCCGGGCCGCGTCATCAGAGCATGCGCGAACCAACTGGCTGGTGTTTTTACGGACATTTTCAACCTGTCCCTCTCCCTGTCTGTATATGCTTCAAAACATCAACCATTGTGCCTGTACCGAAGCAATCAAAAATCACTTGTTTAAATGACTGGCGTCCTGTTGCTCTGACCCCCATCATCAGCAAATGCTTTGAGAGGTTAATCAGAGATCACATCTGCTCTGTTCTGCCCACCTCTTTGGACCCATTGCAGTTTGCCTACCGTAACAACCGCTCCACTGATGATGCTATTGCATCTACAATACACACTGCTCTCTCCCACCTGGAAAAAAGGAACACATATGTGAGAATGCTGTTTGTAGACTACAGTTCAGCATTTAACACCATAGTGCCCTCCAAGCTTGATGTGAAACTCCGGGCTCTGGGCTTAAACAGCTTGCTGTGCAGCTGGATCCTGGATTTCCTGTCAGGCAGACGTCAGGTGGTTAGAATGGGCAGCAACATCTCCTCATCACTGACCCTCAACACTGGAGCCCCGCAGGGCTGTGTTCTCAGCCCACTCCTGTATTCCCTTTACACACATGACTGTGTGGCGACACATAGCTCCAATGCCATCATTAAGTTTGCTGACGATACGACAGTTGTAGGTCTGATCACTGACAATGATGAAACAGCCTACAGAGAGGAGGTGCACACTCTGACGCGCTGGTGTCAGGAGCACAAACTCTCCCTCAACGTCAGTAAAACCAAGGAGCTTGTGGTGGACTTCAGGAAGAAAGACAGAGAACACAGCCCCATCACCATTAATGGAGCACCGGTGGAGAGAGTCAGCAGTTTCAAGTTCCTCGGTGTCCACATTACTGAGGAACTCACATGGTCCATCCACACTGAGGCCATTGCGAAGAAGGCTCACCAGCGCCTCTTCTTCCTGAGACGGCTGAGGAAGTTTGGAATGAACCAACACATCCTCACACGGTTCTACACTAGTACTGTTGAGAGCATCTTGACTGGCTGCATCACCGCCTGGTACGGCAATAGCACCGCCCACAACCGCAAAGACCTGCAAAGGGTGGTGCGAACGGCCAGAAACATCATCGGAGGTGAGCTTCCCTCCCTCCAGGATATATATAACAGACAGTGTGTGAAGAAAGCTCGGAGGATTATCAAAGACTCCAGCCACCCGAGTCATGGGCTGCTCTCACTGCTTCCATCAGGCAGGCGGTATCGCAGCATCAGGACCCGCACCAGCCGACTACATGACAGCTTCTTCCCACAAGCAATAAGACTTTTGAACACATGATCTCTCACGATCTACAATCAGCACTGCACTTTATTAATCCTCATTCTGTCAATATATTCTCGCTCCCAATTCAGTCAGTGTATATATATATATATATATATTTATACCCTTCTCTAGTGTGTGTATTCTACATTGTGTGTATTGTGTACATTTGTTATGTAAATTGTTGTGTAGGTATGTGTACATTTGTTATGTAAATTGTTGTGTAAGTTTGTTATGTAAATTGTTTTGTGTAAATATGTTGTTTATTGTAAAGTGGTTTATGTCTCGTCACTGTCATTACTGCAATGTTGCTCGGAACTGCACACAAGAATTTCACCTGCTGTTGCACTCGTGTACACAGTAGTGTGACAATAAAGTGATTTGATTTGATTTGATTTTGATTTGATTTGATTTTGATTTGATTTGATTTATAGCAGATCTTATCACTGTTATATTGACAATTCTCAGTTTTATTTCCCAGTGTGTACACAGTGTTCATTTGATAACACCATAAATTGCTTCAAAGATATTAAACATTGGCTGGCAAACAAGTTTTTACAATTAAATGAAAGGACTGATTTTAGGTTCCTCCATGTCCCCCTTACCTGGCCTGGTTGTCCAGTTATGTCCTCTGTCATCAAATGTACAAGATCATGTAAGGAGTCTTGGAGTGATTTTAGACTAGTTACTTTTCAATAAGCAGATCAGTGCTGTTGTCATGGGTGTCTTTTTCCACCTGAGATCTATCGCTATATAGAAAAATATTTTCTTTCCCATAAAGACCTGGAAATTGTGATCCACTTTTTGTACATTGATCTCCCTCAAACTGCATTATCCCGCTTACAGCTGGTTAAAAACGCAGCAGCTAGACTTTTAACAGGGTCAAGAAAGAGGGATCACATTTTCCCTGTTTTGGCGTCTCTACACTGGCTTCCCGTGAAATTCAGGGTCAATTTAAAAATTCTGCTTTAAGTCTACAAGGCACAATCTGATCTCGTGCCCTAATATATCAGTGACCTACTCCTCCCGTACTCCTCCACCAGAGCGCTCGGGTCTTCTGATCAGCTTATTTAGAGGGTTCCTCATTGTCGCTGTAGATCTAAGGGCGATCGTGCCTTTTCTGTGGTAGGTCCTAATCTCTGGAACAGTCTCCCTTTCAATGTGAGGTCAGCTTCTACATTAGCCATTTTTAAATCTTTTTTGAAAATTTATTTTTATTCTATAGCTTTTGAATAGGTACTTAAATAGGTTGAACTGTATACATGATGCTGTATTTAAAGGCATTTTTTATCTAGTTTTACGTTTATGCATGTGTATATATCACTCTGTCTTTGTATATTTATTTGTTTGATCTGTAAACACTTCTTGAGTCAACTTCTGTTGTTTTCAAGTGTGCTCTATAAATAAAGGTTGACTTGACATAAAGGGTGTCTATAAGCAGGGTGTTAGGTGTAGGGTTTGAGTTAATTATAGTAATCAATGTCAATGGGAAATCCCTACCATAATGTAAAAACAAACAAGTGTGTGTGTGTGTGTGTGTGTGTATGGGTCAAATTTTGCCATCTTTCTAGGAGCCAAACCCTGCAAGGTTATTAAAACTTGAAATAACCTACATTGCAGAACTCTTGACAGTGTGAAGAAAATGGCTTTAATGGATCGGTCGCATCCATCTTTGCACAGAAAAATTCAGCAGGTGTAGAATGCATGGGTGGATGTTAATGACTTTATTCTGCCCTTTATACTCAGAGTAAAGTTGTAAAGAAACTCACCGCTAAAATTATGTCCTTGTCCATAGAACATATTCAGTGTGGCTATGTACGATGTACCGCCCACACAGAGGTCACCGCAAAACCAAGTAACTTCCTATTGGTCAGTTCTGTGAATTTGCATATCAAAGTTGACTAAACTTGAACTCCATGTGATATTTGTGTTGTGAAATTTCTTTGCCACCGAAAGTCCATCAGGTGAAATTCTCTCGCATGGATTCCCATTGAGATACTTATTTCGCCCTGTGTAATTTTACCATGAAAAAGTTAATGACCATGCCTTAATAAAGGAACTAAATAGTCTAAAATCTAAAAATTAAAAAAGGATTCAGTAAGGGTTAGAGGTAGCTGAAGGCTTAGGTTTAGAAGTAGGGTTAAGGTTTAGGGTACATAACTCAATAATCACAATATTATACACAATAAATACAGTTTTCACCATGGCATGAAAACTACAATACATTGTGTCATAAAGCATTCTAAATGTCACTTTCTTCAATGAGAGTTTTAAAGACTTTGTAACAGCAAACTTGCTTTCATAGAACATAGTTACACATAGTCACTGCTTGTGTAGTTGTCTCAGCTGGTGGTATTTTTTAATTAACAGTCACTACCTGAGGTGTGCCATTACTCAGCCTTGTTTTCCTTTCTATGGTGAGTCACAGGACAGCATGGGTGAGAGACAGACAGATAAGAGTGAAGAGGAATGTGGCGAGGAAGAGTCTGAGGATAATGAAGAGAAGGGAGTGCAACAAAACAGACAGCTCAGCAAGGGAGGTAATAGGGAGAAAACAGCAAGGTCATGCAACCAGAATTTTAAGGACTTATCCCAATCAGACTGTAAGAGGAATAGGTAACAGCAATCGGAAACCAAATGGCATTGGTAAAGCTGTCCTGCGTTATGTAGACTCAAACTTGAATGCTAAGCCAGAGAAGCCAATCGGTAACCCCACTGATATTGATCAGAACTTGGACAAAATCTTGACAAATTATCCCTCCATAAGTTCTGTCAACCTAAACAACGTTGAAAACATCTCCCAAGGGGTCTTGTTGAGCTTTGCTGATGCCATTATATCCAACACTAACCTTAAGATATGCAGCCTCATCAACACCCATGCAGATGACCAAGTAGCTTTGGCCTTGGCCAAAATGCTAAAGGAGAAATGCAACATCACCAACCTTATGGTAGAGTCCAACTTAATTTCAGGCAAAGGCATCCAGGCCTTGATTGGGTCTCTTCAATACAACACCACACTGGTGGAGCTCCAGTTTCACAACCAGTGGCACATTTGTGGAGGCTAAGTTGAGATGGAGATGGAGAAACATCTGAGGGACAACATCACCCTCTTTACCTGACCTTGGGTTAAAACCAGTTTAACTTACCTGACCCAAGGATGAGTGCAACCAGTATTTTAACCTGCAACCAAGACTGCCAGTGGCAATGGCGGCAATTGCAAAGGAGAGAGCAAGACAATTTGGAAAGAACTGAAGATAAAAAGCAAAGACTTTGGAGACTGTGGACAATACACAATCATCAAAATTCTAAATGTCACCAGACAAGAGCACTACACAGAGGAAGCGGCATGATTTGGTCTTCCTCGTTACCACAACAACTTCACAGTCAACCCAATGGAGCAAGGTATGTGCTAATTAGGCAGATTGGTGAGATGATCAAGCAGCATGAAGAGACAAGAACAGACGGCTGTTTTGGACAAAGTCAGGCTAATGCAAATAAAAGAAAAACACACAGGTGACAAACATGGCGAGAATATTCTCCAAGACCTCAAATATGCCCTAAAACCAGCATCTCAAAAGAGAAAAAAAAATTACAGAAATTGACTTGAAGGTGATCAGGGGTGAGTGCGAGATGATATATTGGCAGCTATTCGTGGAAACAGCAGTAGTACACTTCAGAGGGTAAGAAATTTGACCCGTCTTGGACATATCCAAGAAGCCGAGCCTTAAATACAGCCCTCAAATTGACAACTTCCTCAAGTAACATTGCTGGACAGGATAGGAACCTCTAAACGGAGTCTGATCAACATCAACTCAACCAATACAGGGCTGAGTTCCCCAAAAGCATCGCAAGCCTAAGCAGATCGAAGAAACCATTGGCGCCAGTGGTCTCTACTATCAATTTAAGCTTACAATGCTTTCGGGAAATGCAGCCCAGGTCTCTTTAGAATTGCAGAACTGATTGTAGACTTGCTAATAATTTACAATTCATACCAAAAAAAATATTATTCATTCAGTGTTTGTCCTCATCAAGACAATAAGTTACAAATAAATCATTAACTAGGTAATAAAACAACGCTACCATTGAGTAACGTAAATTCCCCCGCTATCAGCATTTTCACTTAGCCTTGATAACAATGATACCCCAAAGTTCCTTTGTACATTCTACTCTTTTCTGAAGCAAACACACTCCCATTTGACAGAGGATTTTAAAATATCAAACCTTTAAAGATAATTATGCTTGAAAGAACAAATGTTACAAATTAGAAGAATTTGTAACTCTGTGAACTTTTCTAGGAGTATCTGCCACACATCTTGGAGCAAATTCTGTCAATTTAAAGTGCAAAAAAAGGCATCAAATAAATTGCTTGTTTGAGTCATTGCACAATCCAAGCATGGCTAGGCCACTTTAACTAGCAAGTGTTAGAATGCAGTCTTACGATGCATGTTTTTAGAGGCAGATAACCTTAATATACCATCCACTCACCTATAGAACATTTAGTTTGATAAAACTAGTAAAGGATGTGTATGTTTTAACATTAAAGTGACTAGTGTTTTCCTTGCAGGTGATTATCACTATATATTACCACTCCAATAAAAATAAAATCTCCATGATAACTCAAATTATATAATGAAACATTTCTAATCTGCCATTGGATTTGACCCCCTTTACCCATCCTTATTTCATAACTAGTGTTATAGAAGTTCAGTGTTATTTCTGTACATCTTAAGTGTAAAACATAAAACAGGAATCAACCTCAACTAGTTGCATGATGGATCCAAACAATGGTAATGTAATGCAGTGCATGATGTTTGGCAAAATTAACTAAATTGATTCAGAATTTGGGTTGCAAAACATTCTGACCAAACCAATTTACCATGTGAATATTTCGATTTTTCTCATGACGCTGCCCTTTAAGAGACTTAAGTAGTAAGTAATACAAGAGTGTAGATTACCAAGAAATGCACCATCTCTCATGTTTGTAAATATAACCATTTATTTAAGAATAGAATTTAGAGTTTTCATTCCACATTACAATCCACTTGATTCCGTATGATTTGATGTCAATTTAACAATATTTGCAGCACTATCCTTACAGGACAGCCATTTCAATTCAGACAAACAATACTGTTAAACCAGCATTAATTGTTCACAAAGGTTTGTTTGTATTTTCATTACCTTGTATGTAGTTGTCAGTCAAGCATTGACTTTTAAAAAGCTTCTAACAAATGGAAGTTTAAATATGTTGTTGTGAAGTGCTTTTTTTCCTTTTCTTTATATGACTGGAAATTCTATCTT
This sequence comes from Moxostoma hubbsi, assembly GCA_032164185.1. NCBI lineage: Eukaryota > Metazoa > Chordata > Actinopteri > Cypriniformes > Catostomidae > Moxostoma > Moxostoma hubbsi. Next base: position 16,205,653 of record JAVLUX010000040.1, read on the forward strand.
TGTATGAGCTTTTCACATACTCACGACTCTGCCAGTTTAAAATTGCAGTATATATATTTTTTTGTTAATAAAGTGAAACCAAAAACTCAAAGCGGTCTATTCTGTGACGTGCAATGTAGTGTGACATTTTAAGTTGATCGTGATTACCACAGAAATCATATTTAAAGTGTTCAGCCAATGTGTTTTCATCCTGCAATGAATTTCCTTTCGTTATTCGTGCAAAAATATATATAGCCTCAATATATCAGCCTGGTGTACATTTACATGGGAAACAATACAGGGACATATTGATAGGAGACTAAATCTGATAGGAGAACCTCTTACCAAATCTAAGAATTCTATACTAGGAATTGAATAAGAAAATCATAGGTACAGAAAAGTAGGGTATGAAAATAGTGTTATCTAAATCATTAATTAACAATTAATAAGGACACTGCATGTCCCGTCTATCTCCCTTTCCCCTCTCAAAGGGAAACAAAAACATTCAGGTCAACAAATCATGAATCCTGGCATAAAGCTTCACATGGTTATTCCAGGAGATTATTTTACAGAGGATAAATGAAAATACTTTACAGATTACATGAGGTATTGCACAGATTATTAAAAAAAAAAAAAAGCAAAAAAAGGCAACAAAAATATACAGCGATTTTAAAAAGAAAAACAAATACACAGAACTGAGTAAAATTTGGGGAAGTGATAATTTAGTATCATTTACTCTATTGGGTGGGATTAGTGTTGGGGGATTAATCATCCCATTCATCATCATCCTCAAAGTCTTCATCATCATCGTCATCCTCATCTTCATCTGAGGGACCAAAGATATTGCAAAACCACAGTAAATATTTCAATAGTCAATGCTGGATTTCACTTTAACTCACAAACAGCAGTGAATTTCATTTAAAAAGAACATTTCTTCTTTGAATCCACCCAAAAATGATATTAACAACTTAAATTTCTGTTTCTCACAAAATATTTTAGGATACATTTACGGTGCTTTTAATTTCTTGATCTATGATCAATTTCTTGATCTATTTAATAACCCTGATCTATACTATGGAAGGAGGCAAACTTTTTTCCTCCTGGATGAACTAAAGCAACCTAGGTGACAGAAGCAGGCATCTATACTATGCACAACGGCATTTTAAAATGTGTTCATTGAGGGTGATGTCACGGTGTTTAACATACTGTTCCAGACAATGCAGGTTTTTCTCATTGTGGACCACTACTTTTAGTGCTCTGTCGCTTCTTTGCTTTATTAAACTTGTCACGGCCACTTCCACTTTTAAAAACTCAGATCCCTCTCTACACATTTGTCGTGGCCACGCTGTCTTTGTAGAGTTTGTTGCAAACCATATTTGAGAGATGTCCAACCTACACCCACAATTAGTTTTACCAATCATCAATGCTCTTCGACCTGCCAAGTTCTCCTAGGTCAAGAATTTCAGAAATGGGGGCCTAGGTAGCTCAGCGAGCATTGACACTGACTACCACTCCTAGAATCACGAGTTCCAATTCAGGGTGTGCTAAGTGACTCCAGCCAGGTATCATAAGCAACAAAATTGGACCAGGAGGGTAGAGTCATATGGGGTAACCTCCTTGTGGTCACGATGAGTGGTTTTCGCTATCAATGGGGCGCGCGATAAGTTGTGCGTGGATCACGGAGAGTAGCATGAGTCTCCACATGCTGTGAGTCTCTGCGGTGTCGTGCAAAAAGAGCCACACGATAAGATGCACGGATTGACTGTATCAGAAGCGGAGCAAACTTGTACTTTTTGACCGGTTTGAGGTGAGTAACTGCACCACCGCGAGGACATACTAAGTAGTTTGAATTGGTCATTCCAATTTTGGAGAAAATGGGATAATAAAAAAAATAAAAAGATTTTCAGAAATGTGCTCGAATAAAAGAAATATCACCAAACAATCACCTTGGCAGAACAAAAGCGTCACTGCATTTCGTCATCATTTGTAGGCGAACTAAGCGAAACCTGTTCGCCCAGTAAATATAAATTAGCCTCATCAAGGCATCCAATGGCTAAAAATAATTTCAGAGAAATCCAATTTGCTGTATTCCTGCTTGATTTCAAACTGGCACAGCTCTTTCTGCGCCTTTAAGATTCTTAGGCATTCCTATGAATCAAACACTCCTACAGAGCTTTCTCTAGTGTGTAAGTGCCCTAAATGACACTAAACAGTCAGTTGCTACTTAAAAGCTCTTTTTAATGACCCGATATAAATAAACACTTGGGAGAGTGGAAAAGACACTTACCTGAGGAGTGGATGGCTTTGCTTCTCTTTTGCATCACCTCCATCAGAGCTCCAACAATGCCTGCTGACTGAGCAGGGGTGGGTGGTCCTGAGTCATTATCTGATACCTGTACAGTCAAAACAGATGGAGTTCTGTCAACTCACTTCCCTTAAATAATCCACTCTTTACTGTAAAATCTAATAAAAGTTGAGAAGTTCTAAAATAAATAAGTTAAAAAAATATTCTGGATAAAGTTAATGATCCTCACCATTTTAAGCTGGATGCCCTGTCGGATCTGGTCGAGTAGTGCATCTCGCCCGGTGGATGATACTGGCCTATTGTTTTGCTCCACCTTTTTCAGATTGGCACCCTCCCTGATTTGCTCCAGCAGAGCTGACTTGCCACCCATGGGTGAGGGCGTGGGTTCACTATGGCCCCCATCCATTTTCGAAGGAGGTGGAGGTCCAGGTGGAGGTGGTGGAGGGGGAGGCGGAGGAGGGGCGGCTCCTCCGGATGTTGGAGGTGGTGGTGGGGGTGGTGGCATGGAGGCGGGGGCAGGGGGAGGAGGAGGTGGATGTCCTCTACTGGGAGGTGGTGGTGGAGGTGCTCCCATGGTTGGCCGGGATGGAGGAGGTGGAGGAGGGGCGGATGTGGGCGCCCTTGAAGGTGGAGGGGGTGGTGGGGCTCCTCGTCCCCGCACTGGAGGTGGTGGAGGTGGGGGCCCAGAAGTGTGAGGAGGGGGTGGGGGAGGTGGGCCACCTCGGGAGGGTGGAGGTGGGGGTGCTGCCAGTCAAGAAATTGAAGAGTTGTCAGCATGAAGAAAAATAAACATTCACCTTTTTTTAACATAGATTAAAGTCAACATAAAATGGTTTCAAATCCACTTTACTTATTCAAGAAAAACAGAACATTTAAAATAATTATGTAGTTGCATGTTTACATTCTATGAGTCATTTTTGATCATCAATGCATATGGAAAGTGGATCTATCATTTTATGGACTTCGCAGCAATATCTAGGACAGGGGTACTCAATAGGCGGACTCCGGTCTGGATCCGGACAAAAGGACACTACAATCCGGAGCGAGATCTAAATCTTTGTGCTAGTTATCTGATACCTAGCCAAGTGTGTGTAAGAATACATGTGCAGAGCGGGAATAGTGCATTCAACGCTCTCTGGAGTAGGAATAAAGTGCATCCAGTTCTACACAATTATTCCTGCTCTCCACGCGTTGCCTCTCTCCCCACGATAGACATGAGGTGCCGCATAAAGCCTGATTTACTGTACACAGTTGAAGGCGCAGTTATTTTAACAACAGTAGCGCAGACACCGCTAAAGATACTGGCATCTTTCGTTTAAACACACTGTAGAAAACAAAAATGAAGCAAAGTGAAACTATCTTCATCTGTCTGAAATGTCAATCTGACAGTTCAGCTAAGCCACGTCTGTGTCAGGAAGTTTTTTGTGTCTAACTTTAGCTTCATTAATCAGCATGTTAGGAGCCTTTTTTATAATAAAAAATGAACCAGAGATGTCATCATGGCATGGACGGCAAGGAAAGCCCATTTATACTTTAAGCTAACAGTATTTTAATGCTTCACTGTTATGTAAATAGTTTTTGTTTTTTAGTAGATTCTCACTTTAAGGAAAATATAAAAAAAATAGTCAATTCAGATTTTGTAATTTTTATAAATGTTCTCTCAGGGGACACCTCTGAACCCCCATACAGTAGTTTTATCCATCAAAAGGCCTCCTATATTCCATACACATACCATATATTCTGAATGTAAAAATATTTAAACCCAAAAACTATACTGATGTCATTCAGCTTTAAAACAAACTGCTAATTTTATCTTTTAATATTAATATCCAAGTGCCCTCAACTGATGAAATCTTTTGGTAGAAAAGATCTCTCAGACCCCACTACTTTGGCTGCCTCTGGGCCCCCAATGTCCAGACTATTTTGACTGTTTAGAATTTATTTTTTACAAAGTAACTATTAAAAAATATACAGTACTGTGCAGCAGATAAGTGCAGCAGTGTCTTAGGCACATAAGATGTTTCACAAAAGCATTTGTCTTCAGATGGTTATTTAAATCTTCAGCTTTAGTGTTTCAAAAGGAAATATAAATGTTAGACTCCCAAACATTACTTTTGCAAATAGAAAAGAATAGAATTGAAGAACAGGGAACCCTGAACATCGGGTCAGTCTGAGATTACATAAAGAGACAGAAGTAATTGAGACAGCCGAAATATATAGAAGACTGTGTCCAGCTGTACCTTATGATAATTGGTGCTGTTTTGAAGGCAAAAGTGGTCACAACAAATACCGATTTAGCTTTTTTGTGTTTACTGCACCTTGCATGTCATTAAATGATAAATAAACTATTTATATCACTATTTTTTAAGACCTCCTCACTATGCAACGGTTTTCACAAATGCCTAAAACTTTGGCACAGTACTGTTTATTCTATAATTTCATAGCCATATGACTACTGACACCGTGTATGCTATGTATTCTCCGAACATTTACTGGGAAGGAAATGTAGAGACTGGACCTCTTGGAACTTTAATTGAACACCCCTGATCTAGGGAAGTATGGTTAACTTGTGAAAGTGATCTGCTCTTCGCTCTACCATCCCTGGAACCCTTGTTGACGCCTGTGCATATGAGTGCTCCAGACAGGATGGTGCAGAGCAGATCACTTGCGCAAGTAGTTCTTGAGTGGAAACAAGCTTCAAATGCAGATGCAAGTTTTAAATGAGAAGCATTTTTAGTGTAGAGAGCAAAATGAACACCATTAACTTGGCTTTGGCAGCTCAAACTTTTGCATTGTCAGCCATCAACCTTTTTTAAATGCAGGATAAACAAATATGTCAAATGTCAGTAGCCTAAAACTATGCCTGAACAACAGTTTGCCTATTGGTTAAAAGGAATAGTTCACCATAAATAAAAATTCTCTCATCATTTATTCACCCTCATGTCATCCCAAATGTTTATGATTTTCTTTCTTAAGTTTCAGATTTTTAGAAGAATATTTCAGGTCTGTTGGTCCTCACAATACAAGTGAATGGTGACCAGACCTTTGAAGCTCCAAAAGGGACATAATACATATTTTCTGAAGTGTTATGATAGCTGTGGGTGAGAAACGCATTCATATTAAAGTCGTTTATACAAAAAAATCTACACTTTTACTTCCATATTTTGGTGTGGAAATTACTTTCAATTTCACATTCAGCCACCTACTGGTCGGGGCTGGTAAAAGGTGAAGATTTAAGTAAAAACAGAACTTAAATATGAGTATGTGTCTCACCCACACCCATCATATTGCTTCAAAAGACATGATTTACACACTGAAGTCTAATGGATTACTTTTGTGTTTCCTTTTTGTGCTTTTTGAAGTTCTGGTCAACATTCACTTGCATTGTGAGGACAAACGGAGCTGAAATATTCCTCTAAAAATCTTTATTTGTGTTCAGCAGAAGAAAGAAAGTCACACACATCTGGGATTGCATGAGGGTGAGTAAATGATGAGAGAATTCTCATTTCTGTGTGAACGGTCATGAAGGATCATTTTTCCCACCCACGCAGTCTAGGTGATGTCAGCCGAAAAGTAAAGTTGTTTCTGAGCAATTCATTATATTTAAGACAAAACACAATTTGGAAAAATGTGCAGAGATTAATCGTGCACAATAAGACCAGGAATATGTATATTTGATGTAAATTGATTTCTTGTTGACTTGCTGGAGAAAAACTTCACCACCAGGGTAAACCTTAACGTTTTGCACCACAAAACCAAATCACCATTAGTATTACAAATACCATCTCACACTTCAAAAAGTAAATAAATAAATGCCTCAAGAATCACAAAGAAGAGGCGGCATGCCTTTACTCAAAATGTGTTAAAATCACTAACATTTTCAATTCAAGTCTACTAATATGCTCATGCATAACTCACTAGACTCATATAAAGTCACATTCAATTCAACAGGCACTCTCACACTTTGGACATGTCATCTACAGTGTTAATCAAATAACCATTCAAAACAACCCAAACCAGCTTGCAAAGACTTCTTATTCATGCAAATCTCAGCATAGGTGCACTCAGAAACACACATTCTACCTACCACACCACCTGGGAGGGTCTGAAGAAAAACCACATAGATCAAATATAGCAATGGTCATATCTGCCACCAGCTTTTTTTTAAAGCCTCTGTTAAAGTTCTGTGTTACTAATCCATTTTTTTTCTTGCTTTGACAGAATATAGAACATGAAAGTATACACTGAATATATATATACAGTATAAGAATATGCTTCTGTTTGCTGCTTCTTGTGGTGAAAAATATTTCACTTCAAATTCCTGCATTACAAATATTACACACAACCTCCTGTAACATTGCGTTCTCACCTTTATTAACAAGTTTTAGCAATACTTATTAACCCTTCAATGTTACCTTGGAGATATGCCAGTGATGCAGTAGATACATAAATTAAGCTGAATAAAAGGTCATTGTGTGGTTATTTATTCCTCTACATTTGAAAAAAAAACAATTATAATTGATTTTTCTTTTAAGTGGTCCTTGGTAATGGTATATATTTGGGGAGTAATGTAGAAAAGCATTTGGAATGTTTGTGAAACCCATTTGGAAATTTTCATTATTTTTGCAATTACCATTACATGTTTTTGATACAAGTTTGACAGATTTGCTGTGATTGGCTGTGGAGCATTATGTTTCATGTCATGTTGTGTCTAATTAGGATGAAGTGTTATTATAGCCTTGGGAAAATATTTTTCTTGATAAAGGCTTGCAACAGGCCAAACAACTGATTCGATTATGTTTGATGCACAGACCCCAAAGATATAAATATGTGAGGCCACAAAATCACAGGTGTTCAGTGCAGTGAGTATCTGACAGTGATCGGTCTCACCTTGTCTCCTCAACTCATTCTTCACTGCCTCTACACCTCCCTTCTTCTCAATGAAGTCATAGATGACCTTAGACGTCTCCTTGTCTTTCAGCTGGGCCTCTGAGATGCCACACATGTCAAAAAGGTTCTTTAGCTCTGGGTCCAAGTTATTTAACTGCAATAACAAGTAAGACCAAGTATTAAAACACATTTTCACAATCATCATCTTTGCACACTGAACTAGTAGACATTTTGAAATTCAAGGGAACTGCGCATTGAACAAGATTAGCATTTTTCTCAAGAAAATAATAGTGCTTGCAAGGCGACAATAGAACCGTGTGAATATGAGGTAAAACAACTCAAGAGTCCAAAAGACACTCTAGTCTATTTTCAGTGTAGTTTCTAGAGCGTGATACGCAGCAGCTAAGGTGTTCAGAGTAGTTTTTACTGTGTTGCTACATGGTTGCTAGGGAGTTCTGGTAGGTTGCTTGTTGGCCCAATTCTCTATGATAATAAGGTTCCTAAATATGGCTCAGATCCCCCTTTCAAAGCAAGTCAATAGGATTTTTTCGCTCGTTTTACGATTTGCCAAAATCGTCTGATCGCTTACAAAAGAAACAGCACACCTCTCATCAATAAGCCGAATGATTTCAGGAATCTTTCATGTCTAGAACTCAAAAGGAGCGAGTTACGAACTAAATTCTTAAGTGTAATACTTGGGGTTAAGGGTTTGCTTAAATCCCTTACCTTAAGTAAGAGCAATAGTAATGCTTGCCTTAGCAAGCACCACTAAATATAGAAAGAAAGAGACAGAGAGAGAGAGAGTGAGAAAGAGAGATTAATAGTAAGCAAGACCAATCCCATTTAAGTATGCCAACAGATTTAAGAAAGATCAATCGCAATTCAGAATGCAAATATTACAGTGCTGCCTTGCAAGCACAGTAATAAACCTTTTTCCCAGCTACACTCCATGCTTTTATCAAACCCATTGCAATCCTGCCACCTTGTGGTGATACGGCTAATGGTAAACACAGAGGGTTTTAGTAAATCCAGCCATTATGTCATGCAGGACATTCCAACAGCATGCACAATGCAACACTTGAAATGCAAGGGCTTCTTGGCAGCATTTGCATATTATTCCAGAGACTTAAGAGCAACATCATCAAACTTTATTGTTTTGATTGAACCCTGAATAAAAAAAAACAACTTTATTTTACTCACACTTACATAGATGGCAGGACCTGCAGTAGTTCCATAAAAAAATGGTTTGCCATAAATCAATATTATAAAAATTGTGAATGAACGTATACGGCAATACTGTACAAACGCAGAAGTGGATTGTGTCACGGGCGAGAGGCTGCATTTTCAAGCATCAGATGCGTCGGCCAGCATGAACACAAGACTATTGAGGCATTTAATCATGTCATGTCTACACAGGTCAGCATTGTTTTCCTATGAGAGATTCTGCATTATGCATGTGAGAGCCTGTATGAGACACAGAGAGTGTGTGTTGTTGGGGTGACAGCGAGTCATTGTTGAGTACTCACATCGAAGCCCGTGTTCGGATCCCAGCCTACATGGCCGATGTGCCTGTAATACATCACATTAAACATGAGAGAGCTCAGGTCAGTCCCAATGCAGAAGCACAAACTATAACATGATGTGTGACATGAGAACTTAAAAAAAAAAAAAAAAAGGATATACCAAACTATATGCATTACATGCTCAAATACAGATTTTCTGATCATTCGCAATTTACATTTGATCAATCCAAACATCAATTCTTAAAATCCTGATAATCGATCTTTCACTTTTAGTTTAAAGTAGGGCTGTCATACATTTTTTTTTTTATCAAATTAATTTTGGCATGCAGATTACTCAAGATAATTGTAATTAAAGGCATATATTCATATTTGCTGAGAAAGGCCTCCAAATAAGGATACTTGAATATAAATTATATTACATATTAATTCAAATAATTATAAATATAAAATATGACTATTCAGATAGAAATATACTGTATTGCATTATTGTGGCAGATGACATAATAGCACAAGTCAGCATATTGTTTGTTTTATTCCCAGATCATTGACCATGAGACTAAAGTCAACAGCAATCCATTTTGCAATTGAGTTTGCCAATCTGTCCTGTTCTTGCATTGTGTTATTTTTAATTGTGGTCTATTGTGCATTGTCGATCTGTCAAGTACATATTAGTGTGAGCAGATTTCATTCTGTTGAAGTGCTGCTTATGAAGTTTGTTGAGGTGCGCTGACTGCCCCCTGCTGATGCGGCTCATAAAAACACAAAATTACTTCAAGCTTGAATTGCTCCGATGGTAGGAAAATACGCAATTTACATGCTTGCAAGGAGGCATGATAAATTGCGAATATTTTTGTAATGAGTTGTTTTTTTATAATGGTACAATCGCACTAAATAAATGCATTAAATGAACAGCCATTAACCGAATGAATCAGAATTAAAATCACAGTGAATCAAGCACTTATAAATCAGAACTGAATCAAACAGGGAAATCTGTACTCAACCCTATTATGATATGCAATTCTGATGTCACCTCCTGCAAACACAGGATGTCCTTTTACTGACTGAAATTGTTAAGACTCAGACTCACTGAAAGTTGCTTGGTGTGCCAATGTCAGCCTTTGTGAGCTTCTTCCTCTTGCTCTTCACCTTCTTTTCTTTCTTGTTAAGGCCACTGTGCACCATGTTATTCATGTGGGAATTGTTGTGGAAGCGCATGTTGTTTATCTCCGGATTTTTTATGTCCACCGTCGCCATCGGGAGAGCAGGTCCTGGGCACATGATAACAGTCATTAGCTACCGTCTGACATTCCTGAATCAGTTATACATTTCCATGTGAGGAGGAGGACAGAAGTCCTCACTGGTCAAGCTCTGGGAGTTTGTGTTGACAAAACAGCCGATTCTCTCCATGCGTAAGCACTGAACACTGAGGGGGCGTCGCACAAAGTTGGTGTTCTTTGCAATCCACATGAATGAATCACACACATTCTTGAAAATTATGTTTGATGTCCCATTCATTCAGTGTTCAGATAATGCTTGTTGTTTGGCATTATGATATACACCATTACAGATACTGTACCTGCAGCTTGAACTCTTGAAGATTACGTGACCATGGGAACATTTATACAAAACGAAATGACGTGCCTTATACGTTTTGCTGCAGTTTCCCAGAGAAATATCCAACAGGGGGCTCCAAAAGTGAGTGAAATGCTGACATAATTAGATGGTTTTTAAGGTGAATGTTAAATGTAGGTTTTAATTAATAAAATAAGATAGTGTACAAAAACAAAATGTGAAATGAAAAGCACATTTTCTGAAACAATCGCATCATTTCGTGTCACTTCTACGACACTTTAATTTTCTATCAGGTGAGCTACCACATAAGCTAATCACCTGGGAATGTGTAAATGTAGGTGAGTCTGAAATGCAAGCTTGAAAATATATTGTTTTTCAAATGATGCATTATAGTAAGTGTTTTTATTTCATAACAGTGCGAGCAATAATGCGCAAAATAAATCCGCCTTCATAGTCGTAATTTGTGTGAAAGTGAATAAAATGCACAGTTGCTCTAGCACCTCTAGTGTTCATTTCACCAGGAAATAGTGACTAATTGTAGAATTTGGCAGGCAAAAGTCAGTTTGCAAAAATTTATTTACAGTAATGTTCATTCTATGAGACACGGTTGGATACCTGGACCTCCATATTAAGTAAAAAATTGGACACATTTGACAAATTGATGTTTCTCATGATCTTAGAACATTTTGACCTAGAGACTTGTGCTTGAAATAAATTTTGTTAACACATAAAAACTGTGCTATTTTCTTTTTTTAAATGGATGACATGGACAAGATATTGAAAGAAATGTATCCAAAAAGTGGCCAGAATACACGCCAACTCTTTCAATACTGTTCTCAACGAATCTCAGGTGGCATCTCATAAAATCATTTGAGAGAATGTCAAGAGTCTGCAGAGCTGTAATCTAGAAAATGTGTGGCTCCTTTAAATAAGCAATAATATAAGATAGTTTTGTTTTGAGATTTTTTTTATCACTACATAATTCCAACACTCCAATTTGAGTTATTGCATAGTTTTATGACTTCATTATGACCATTTTCCACATTTAAATTGATAAGGAATGAGCAGCTGTGTCCAAACTTTTGACTGGTACAATAAATTAATCAATTTTTAGCAAAGGTTGTTTACCTTCTCAAAGAGAATTGTTAAACTCGTAAGTTCACAATGTTTTCTCCAACTAAATGAACATTTCAACTACATTAATTATGATTCATTTTGTTTATATTAACATGACCCCGTTAAACGGATATTGGCAGTGTCCAATATCACAAAAAGCTAAATAATTTGTGAATCATGACAGACATGATGTCATAATGATTCTTATCATGGGATAAAAATCAGCATTCACAGCAAGGGCTGCTGTAGGAACAACAAGCATTGTGTTGAGAGAAAAAAAAAAAAAAAAAACTTTCCAAAACTCACAAGCATTAACTCTCAATATAACCATGGAGTTCAACTGGAGCACAGAGCCATTGATGAATTTGCTAGAATCCATTGGTCAAGAAAACACCAGCAAAACAGCCCAAAAACAGTCAGACCTTGATCTAAACAAGTTAGCTATGATTTCACTGAATAAAAAAAACAAAAACATGCCACTATTTATCCAATACTTTGTTCCATTACGTCCCCAAAAAAATAGCTCATAGATCATTGATATCTAATGTTTCCGAGGTGATAAAAGGAGAAATCTCTTAAAAACTAGTATAAAACAAGTTCGTTTCAAGTTCGTAGAAATGGAATCTCTGTTTCATTCTTTTTTTTTAAACATTGAGCTTCTCTACAAAAAAAAGTGACTTTAAAAATGTTATTTTACCATTAAGAGCTATTAAAATACTATAAAAAAATTGCATCTTGGATACACGTGAATGTACACAACTTTTTTCTAAATCCATTTAAAAAAAAAAAAAAAAAAAAAAAAAAAAAAAAGTTTCATTTAAAACACTTTTTTCAAGTTTTCACCATTTGACCTGATCAAAACATGTTTCCTTTTTTCACACACATTCAGGGGGCTATAAAGGGGTCCTCTGTATTTTATTTTTGTCACATGAAATCAAAATGGCTATCTATATGTTGGTTAAGCACCCCGACTTTCATTTGGTGGACAAAAAAAAAATATGATTAATTACTGTCTCCGGACGGTTAAACCACGTAGACATTTTTTACCTTAAGCCCCAGAAAAACATCAAAATGACTGTGAACAAAATTTTTGATTCATGTTCATCACAGTAACGGTGTATTCAATAAATTGTTTTATTTATTAGTTACATTTTTAATGTAATAAATCCAGGCCAAAAAAAAAAAAAAAAAAGGTGTCACAACATTGACCCTTATTCATTTGTTAACATTTTTATCATATCTCAATAGCTATAAAGGATAGGATAGAAAAGGATAGAGGACACAACATCACCCACTATGAAAATCTGCAAAATACATTCATAACCTGACACCTCCTCAGATACCTACCTTGACCGAGAGCCTTGAAAGTCCTCTGACCTTTACCATCCCTCCAAACACCACCCAGAGCACCTGAGAGAACATCTTCTGCCGAGAGGAAGGGTCTGTTGCTACATTTCAACAGTGTACTAAGACAAGGTCGAGGTAAAGAAGCGTTCAGTTCGTCCCCGGACAACACTAGACATTGCAGGGGCACCAGGCTACCATCTGGCTTCGAGATGCTCTCTAAAAACTCCTCAGATGGGGCCGACAGGAAAGTCGTGCAGAACATCATCATTGTGGCCCCGCATTGAACCGTGAAGCTACAGGAAATCTACCCAATTCCTCCCTGCGTGATAGATCACCTAGCAAGCCAGGTAGTCTCAAACCAGCGAGACGCATTTGACTCAAATGCCTGTGTCGTCCCCTGAGATGATCTTTAAACCAATTGGGAACATTTATTTTTTGATGAGCTGGCTACCCACCAAAGCAATCACACTAGTGAAATCCTGAAAATGTACGAACGCAGAACAGAATATTACATAAATAACTCAAGTCACCGTTAATCCTGCTTAATCTCTGAAATTTGCTGTAAGCATTACAAGTCTGCAACTGCAGGAAAGACCACACATTATATCTTATAAATAAGTCTGAGTGTTTCACTTGACAGATGTTTTGCTGTCTTCAGTCATGATACACACTAAAAAAATAATTAATAAAAGAGGTTCCAATTGGGACCAAAAAGGACTTTGCAACCTGATGCCACAGGAGAACCTTTTTAAGTTCTTCAAAGTACTTTTTATCCAGTGTCTGTAGAGGAAACCATCTTATGCTTATGTTATAAAGAACCCTGGAACCAATATGCTGATCTGAATAAACAATTATATAACATCAATACACTATGCAGCAAAAAACTGGTTCTTTCAGCTGAACGGTGCTGCAAAGGACCTTTTAAGAACATTGATTTTAAGAGTCCACAAGCATTAATTGGAGCATTCCAGTGAATTACTGATACAGCAAACACCTTTATATGGAAAAAGCAAAACGACCGTACATGGCATGCTCAGTCAGATATATAGGATGCAACGGGGAAGTGCAGGAGAAGGAAGTGTGCTGAGGAAAGATTACGTTTGCTTTTATCAGCAGGTAGAGAGCATAATTTTTTCTTTTCAGCTGAAATAAGCGAGACACATCGTGTAAATCTGTTATGAATGACTTCATTATTCATAGTATTGCTAAGCAGTGGCACAATACGATTCTAACCACAAGTATAAATTATGAAAGTGAATTTGTAATGAGAACAGATTGCAGAAAAGAAAAAAGGACAAATAAACATAACTGCCCTCCAGAGCTGCTATAGCTAATCTAGGGCACATGTGTTGATTTACCAGATTTGTATTCTAGTAATGGGTCTGAATGTGAAAGATAATATCTTTTTAGTCTGGAAATTATATAGACAAATCTAAAAATGCTGTAATTGAAACTTTCACTGAAGTTTAATACTGTGTATTCTCTACTAAAAGCTATTATGCTTAAGGCACAGCATCCTTTATAAGCATATTACAATGCAATTGGACAAAAGTATTGAAGCAATATTTTGTAGAAAAGGAGCCATTATTAGGTCATTAATTGGTGTCACACTTGTGCGGCTCCAGACAGCTATTGTCAAAGGGCAAACTAAATATAATTTAGTAACTGCTAGTAGAGGTCGACTGATAGTGGATTTTGCTGTTATGATAACAAATGTGGTGAAAACTTCTGAAAACCGATTAATTGGCTGAAAAATGGATTTATAGCATGCTACAAAGTTTTCTTTTTTCAAAGTCTTTCCTTATTATGACGGGCACATGCATTGAGGCTACAAGAGTCCAAAATGAATAAAATCTCAATTACAGTACAACCAAAACACCCAATAATGACCAGAAAACAAATTAAGATTTGGTGCATAATGTGGGCCGAATTACAACTGGGATTCTTATTTTGAGAAACTAGCCTCCATTACAATACTTTATATGTACTGTATTTACTTAGCAAATCGAGCTTTCTATAGCATGCATATATATATATAAAACAAGATGAAGGGTTGGAGCACAATGTATGTGCTGATGGAGCACATTTCTGTATGCTACACTTGATTAACTATTCAATATCAAAATATACATTGAAGTGAGGATAAAAATATGGATGAATATTTTAGAAACTTTTATAAGATTTAGATAGAGCAAATCCTCCACAAGGTGTCAGTTGTTGTTGTATTTTCACCTTTAGAGGCTGATTTTAATACTGCATAATCAATCCATTCTAATTGCAGTATCCTCCAGCATTGGCCAAAAAGTAACATGGAGAAATAATAATAATAATAATAATAAAACTATCATCTACAATTATATCATTACTATATTACTAAAAATATAATTTTTACTGATTAATCAGTCCCGATAGTTGCATTTTGAAACAATCGGTTAAATCAGATGCCGATAACCGATAGTTCCAAAAATGCAACAATTGGCACAGATTAATCGGTAAAACCGATTTATCGTCTACCTCTTAATTACTAGCAGGGCTCGACAATAAGGACTGCCCGATGGCCTGGGGCCAGTGCGAGACATATTCGGGCCAGTTGCTAGAACTGTCACTTGCTCGATCGGGCCAGTGCTGCATTAATAACATTAGAAAAAGCAAACAACAAGTGAGAGAGCACAAAAATGACACAGAGTGAACAAAGTCTTCTAACCGAGGAGCGAGCGCGAGTATGTTTATCTCGCAAAGATGCGCAAATGCATAATGTATCGGACGCGCCAAGGCACAGTCGCGTGCACGCACAAGATCATGCAGACACCAAGCGCACTTCCCTATCATTGTCTTCACTCTTTTCCAAGTGTCTTAGCAGCAGCTATTATCAATGTGTAGAAAATTGCAGGACAAAAAACAACTTTATGAATTTCATAGTGGGATTTAACGTCTTGTGCAACATTTTAAGTATTTCCGCACATTCCACGTTCGCTGTGCGCGAAATCCCCACATTTTTAGTTTTTACATGTTGGCAAAAATTTGTAATCCACACATTGGAACACAAGAAATCAACAGTTTCTTTCTATAGGACTGAAAATCCATGTCTCTCCGTGCATGTGTGTCTCATCATCATCTCTATCCGTGCAGTGTAGACTGTACGTGCATGCGCTCTCCTAAAGGAACAGAGCACTAGTTTTATTCCAACTGTAAAAAAAAAAAAGTCTCTCTTTAATTCGCCTTTATTGAATGAGACGTAATAAATTTGTTAAACCGCAGTTATACACGTGTCTGGAAATCACGAGCTGCTCAATATCCAAAATGTAAGTATACATTTAATTAGGTAATGTTTCAAAACGAAAATGTTAATTCGACATGATAATGTCATTTGACATGAAAAGAAGCAAGATCATTATGGCTATTATTATCAGAGCTGTTCAGTGGCAAGTTGAAGATGAATATTTGAAACAGTCTACTTCATGTCATCCTCATAAAACACCTGTTACATGTCTCATTTCTGGACCATACAAGTATTTTTGTTCTTCGTATATCAGTCAGTGTTGGTCTCGTTTGGGTTGTCTGGTTATATGTTATATACACATTGTTAATTAATAGATTAGTCATATCTACATACTGTATATTACACATCACAACTGATTTAGTAGCAAGTCTGTTCTCTCAGGGATTCATATGTTATTACATTCAGCCAATAATATAATCTTTAACTCTGTGAATAATCTTTGATCCTGTGTGTAAAAACACTACACATGGGCAAAAGCTGAATCACCGCGTGACTAAACGGGTGACCTAAAACACATCATCTCCTCCACTGCTGGGGCCAGTGAAAATTTTGGAGGGGCCAGTAAATATCTGAAGCACTGGCCCAACCTGTCCAGTACAAAATCCTTAGCGTTGAGCACCGACTAGTATGAACATTTCCTAAATTATGTCAATCCGAAACCCAAAACCCAGCTGATATGTGGCCATAAGAAAATCTTTAAACTAAGTGAGGAAATTCAGTGTCTTTAATATGATTGAAAGGGAGAGGGCCGCAGCAGTGCGGTCGTATGGAATGATCCATGTGGCATACATATGGCCTCCCATCACACAGATTAACCCCAGGCTTCCATAGACGGCTTCAACACTGCTCTCAACTAGGTACAGGTACCCTCACGCTTGACAACGCTCACACAAGAATAAGTTTTTCCATGAAAGACACATTATTTGTGTATGAAGTGAATTTCTGCAAAATTCTTTACAAGTAAATAAAATAATAAGGAAAAAAAACCTGAAAATGATTAGCATTGACAACATTAGGACTAAATTCATGAGTGAATGCAAGTACCAGCAGACATACCATTTGGTGGGTCACGTCTTTTCTCTGCAAAAACAAAATTAACATTGTTAAAATGTGGAGGTCAATTTAAATGACTAGTGAGGTCAGAAACGGAGGGGAAGAGAGCTAGCAGGAAGTCACCCAAAGGAGAGGGGTAGAAGGTTTTATGGTGTTAGTTTTGGAAAGGTTATGGTAAAAAGAGGTGCACTATGCCCTGAACTCCTGCACACTTTTTCAAGTCCTAAGACCCACAAATCAAATTAACGGTTTTATTCTCACATTCTTTTTTCTTTGGCTTCAGCATTAGAATCAGCATTAGGCAGAATGACAAACTCAGACACCATTCACTTTCATTGTATAGAAAAAAAAGTTGCAATGAAAGTGAATGAGGCTTACATTCGGCCCAAGAGCTCCTTTCGTGTTCCACAGAAGAATGTAAGTAATAAAGGTTTGGAACAACATGATGGTGAGTAAATTATGACAATTTTCATTTTGAGTGAACTATCATTTTAAGCTAATAGACAAGTTTTGTCTTCATTCTACACACTAAAATATAGGAGAGGGCAGACTAGACAGGCACAAGGAATGTATAAGGCACTGGGGCCTCTTTAAAAACCAGTCAGCCTGGAGAGAAGCATTAACATCAAAGCCCAGCATGCAAAACAGAGCAGGAAGTACTGGAACCCAGCCAGGAAGCCAAGAGAGAGACTGCTGCGTTTACAAGAGTTGCAAAAGGAGAAAAGGCCCACTATGAAGGTTTTACCACACACCCTACAGAGACGATTCCAGCGCACTCGCTAGTCACTACAACTGATTACAACTACAGACTGAGAAGAAGAGGAGGAAAGACAGGTTGAAATAAACAAGAAATGTAAATGTGGAACCAGAAACAGGTTTACAACAAAATGTAAAATTCAGATAAGTATAAACTAAAAAAACCTTCCTTTACTTGCTTCTAAAGGAATCGTTCACCCAAAAATTCAATTGTCACTCATGTAATTCCAAAACCAGTATGGGACTAGTCTTTTTGAAGAATGTTCATGCTGCTCTTTTTTTCCCATACAATGAAATTAAGGCTATTAATCTGCCTAAATCTTATGTGATTGTAACAACTTGAGGGTTATTAAATGATGACAGAATTTGTATTTTTTGGGTGAACTATCCCTTTAAATGTAAAGCATGTTAGCTGAGAGTGTTAAAATAAAGTGATTTAATAAAGGGAAAAGACAGAGGGAGAGTTTGGGAAAGGATCAAATTTGGGAAGTAATGGCACATTTACCAGATTTCCTTTGTCGTCTGTTGAGTAGTTCATTGAGAGCACTACGAAATCGTTTGGCTTCCTCTTCGCTGGCGAAGTTGAGACCAATCTGACATGACTAAAGAGCAAAACACACCTTTGAACCAAACCAACACATCAAATAACAAATAAAGCATTTTTATATCCATACAGCTGATCAAAAAGCAGTATTACAAGAATGACGAGCCATTAATTAGCAAAACAAATGTTCTATGGAACATATCTACATAAAGCCTCTGTTGGCTTTCCAGCTTCTGTAGTGAAATACAAAGGAAATGAGCTTACATCTCCTGCAAAGGTAATGAAGTATGATCTCGAACTACTGATCGTGAAATTATTGTAGAGCTCCTGTGCAAACTTTGCTTTCCCATCCTGCAAATGTGAGAGACATTTTTTTTACAATTAATTTGCACAAGTGCAGAATTTGGACATAGACAAAAGTATCAACATTTCATTTAAACAAACTGGTCCATTGGCTCCGAGAGCTCACCTTGATATCAAACACACGGATAAAATAGGACCTCTGAGGGTTGTCTTTCACCAAACACGCCACACCACAGCACCTCTTCAACCAAGATGAGCCCCTGTCTGCTCCATACACCTGGACCACCGCTGAGCACAATGTCTATAAAGAGACAAATTAGAACTTTATTAAGAAATACAGTCACTTTACGATTCTTCTGGGTATTCTAATGGAAATGACAAGGATATAAATACATATAAAGATTTAATTTGAAAAGCTGGAATTCAATTAAGGATATTTTCTGAAATAAGTGATAAAATCATTAATGCATTATCCTCTAATTCTAAAAATGTCTTTCCAAACAAACATTTTCCTGTAAAAATGGGCAAAAAATATGTCCACTGACCCCACAACAAAAAAATGAAACATAATATTTTTAGCAATGTATTTTTGATATGTGTAAGAATAAATTTTTTATTCAATGTTAAAGGTTTCATTAACTTAAATATCACTAGGTGTTGAATTTGCTGGAAACCTATGGTATGCAAATATTGCCACAAAAAATAAGACAACATCTAATTTTCAGCAATATTTTTAATACTGGAAATCTTATGGCTGTAATAGAACTCCACATAACATGGAAAACTGACACAACTGAGCATTGCACACTCGGTTTGTAGCAGATGACAGTAAACATGTGCAAATTCACATTGTAGCACGAGGCACATACACAGTACATACTTAATTAAATAGCCGCCTTTTGAGATTTAATAATCACTGAGTCATGTAGCGATCAGTAGGGGTGTAAATCGGAGCCTTCATGACGATTCGATACGATACCGATTTCTTAAGCCAACGATTCGATTATTTTCGATACTTCAGAATTCCCCGCGATACGATTCAATTCGATACGATTCAATACTAGATATTTTTACATGATATCTATTAAGTTTTCAAATAAATCAACAAAAAAATGAATTATTTGCCTTTTATTGAGAATACAGAAACAGTATTGTATTCACAATGTGTATGTTATTTTACACTATAGCAGTTGTGCTCAATGCACTGCAAATAGAAAAGAAAATATAAGTTACTGCATCTACAGTAACAATAAAGTGCAATCCTGCACGTTTCTTTTATACAAAATTGGTTACATTTTGAAAATATAATTTGCATCTTATTAAGAGGTAATGGTCACACATCCTCTGCAGTAGATGAACTGCAAATAGAACAGTTACTACACAAAATCAGTTAAAGTGCAATAATAACAAAAAGTAACAAAAGTCTAGGACATAAGCCTACAGCCCATTCACTACAAAATAACAAAAATGCATTTGCATTTTAGAAGAATGAGGTATTTAGAAGCATGGCTCGTGGCTTGAGCTATAGCAGGGGCCTTGCAAATAGAACAGTTACTCAACAAAACAGTTTAAATGCAGTAAGAATCAAAAGTACTCGCTCTGCACTCATAAGACCCTGAATAACTTCATCACGTACTTTGGTGTAGAAGTTCGGAATATAGGACTCGCTGAAATGTTGACGTGAGGGGATGTTGTACCTCGACTCAAGAACTTCGAGCAGGTATCTAAAGCCTTCGTTCTCTACGACGCAATAGGGCCTCATGTCTTTGAACATAAAAAACGCAACGCCTTTGGTGATGTTTTTTGCTCGTTTTGAAGTGCTCGACAACTTGGAAGGAAAAAATGTTGTCAGTGATTTGGCGGGCGTGGAAGCCTGTGTTCTTTCTTTACACTCGGAGTCGCCATCAATACCATGGCGCCTTTTCAGGTGTGCGGATAGATTCGA
Source organism: Moxostoma hubbsi (assembly GCA_032164185.1). Classification (NCBI taxonomy): domain Eukaryota; kingdom Metazoa; phylum Chordata; class Actinopteri; order Cypriniformes; family Catostomidae; genus Moxostoma; species Moxostoma hubbsi. Next base: position 16,226,266 of record JAVLUX010000040.1, read on the forward strand.
CGTATTGCCGCAGTATCTTATCTCACACTGACAGTCTTTCTCTTTACAAACGGCAACATCTTTTACCACTGCCCCATCTGTTTTCCTGAAGCCAAAATACTTCCACACCCATAACTTGACGCCGACTGGTGTATGTAACATTTGACTTTCATTGCCAGCTCGCTCTGACGGTTCCATCGCTCTTTCAGACTCAACAATGTGTGTGTGAACATACGTAAGTAACGCGTGTGAAGTAGAAGATAATAATGAGGTTAGCGCCACCCGCAGCTTAGGAGTAGGTTGTACGCATATGCCGGAGACGGAGTGGTAAACTCCGAGCGAACAGACAGGCGGCAAAATAAACACATTAATCGATACACTTGCGGACGTATCGATGCATTGAATCGTCGGCTGTATAATCGATGCATCGATACAAATCGATTAATATTTACACCCCTAGCGATCAGCTACATGAGTGGGAATCTGCCGCCATAAGGTCAGATCTCCTTGGTCAAAACAACACAAATTTACATTTATAGGGAAAAAAACATGACAGAAATATATCACTACTGTAAAGTTATGTAATATTCACAGTAATACTACTACTACTACTACTACTACATTTTTAATAATTGTATTAAACTTAAGCAGTATCAAACATCTGTAACGCTCTGTTATGCAGCACTGTATTTGACAAAATATAACTTCAATGTTATATTTTGGATTGTGATGTAAGGTTCGGTGTACACCGATCAGCCACAACATTAAAACTACCTGCATAATATTGTGTAGGTCCCCCTCGTGCTGCCAAAACAGCACCAACCCCCATCTCAGAACAGCATTTGCTATTCTTCTCACCACAATTGTACAGAGCGGTTATCTGAGTTACCGTAAACTTTGTCTATTCAAACCAGTCTGGCCATTCTCTGTTGACCTCTCTCATCAACAAAGGCATTTCCATTCACAGAACTGCCCCTCACTGGATGTTTTTTGTTTTTGGCACCATTCTGAGTAAATTCAAGAGACTGTCGCGTGTGAAAATCCCAGGAGATCAACAGTTACTGAAACACTCAAACCAGCCCATCTGACACCAACAATCATGTCACAGTCTAAATAACTCAGATCACATTTTTTTCTCCATTCTGATGGTTGATGTGAACATTATCTGAAGCTCCTGGCCCAAAACTGAATGATTTTAAACCACTGCAGCCTGATTAGATAATCAGATGGATGAAGATTATCTAATCAGATGACCCCCCCCCCCCCCCCCCAGGGGCCATAGAAATGATAAGCCCCGGGCCCAGGACCACCATAATGCGACCCTGCAAATTACAGTCCTGTCAACTGGCCCTAAACTCTCTCACACTGGCCCCAGGCCAGCAGTCATCCTTACTGATGATCCCTGCATCTGTTTGGATGCTAATTGAATTATTCTCATAACTGGAATCTTGAATGTCAGGTCCGCATTCAGGACAAAACTGCAAATTCATATCATGCATAAACTCTAAGAAAGTCCAAAAATGCATAAAAATCAGTGCATAAATATTACATGATGTTCTTTGGCATACACTTCCAACTGTACAAATCAAATTCTGCTGTAATTTAACTGCAGCCAAGAACTCAGTCACACTCGATGGGGAATATTATTTTCTCTCTACAGGGTCTCTTAGGCTCTCAAATCAGATCTTTTCAGGCAGACTGTTCGCACTATTAATTGCAAGTGATCAAATCAGATTTGCGCGTTCACACATAACCAGCCTATCCGCATGTGTTGCTTTGGTAACAACGTAGGCGCACCCACGTGACGATGCTTTCAAAACAGATGCTGGAAAAATGGAGGTGTATCATCTCGCTCTACAAATAAGCACCCTTTCCAGTCGTGGTGACAGAACTCCTCTGCCGCAAGAAAAACTCAGCGACGGAGGAGACTGGTAGATATTGTGATGTTCCTAGCTGCAGTCATCGATTTTTGACGTTATCGTTGTGTGTCGTGTTAAGAGTGATGCAAAACACCATTTGAAATACGAATTGAGCAGCCAGAGTGTCTGGACTGAGACGCATCTGAAAAAAAGAAACCTCAGATTTCATTAGGTTAAAACTCTGATTTTTAGTGGCAGTCTGTAAAAGGCCTTACACTCAGCGTGTCTGCGTTCCATGCACATGACTTAAAGTAGCATTGTGAACACCCTTTTTTTTTTTTTTAAGGATGTAGGTTACCAAAGGGAAAAATAGGACAGCATCTTGGCAATACTGTCGCAAGGATGACAGCCAAGATTTCAAAGATGAAATATTTTCCATGGACAAGCAATACACACACAAGCTAATGCTGAGAACTTATGGAACAAACTTAACATATTTAAAAGTATCTGATCAATATAAAGTCAACTCAAAGTTGATTTTTTAAAATGTGTAGTTTTGCATTTGATAAACTGTGAATTTTGATAATTGATCGTCCTATTAATTATTTATTCAATGTATCTATTAATCTTGTTACTTTTGGTAATTGATTATTCTATTGATTACTTTATCAATGCATCAATTAAAAGTCTGTTTATTTTCCACATGTATTGTTGGAAAAGCATAGGTGCTCTTTTTCATACTTCAGAATCCATAAAAAATTACACCAAGCACATTATATGCAACAATTTTTTTTTTTATTATAAATAAATGTAATATACAACCAAAAGGCAGTCTATAACTAGTCCATTCATTGCAATCAGCCACATCAGTTACAGCAGTATCAATGAAACAAGACTTTCCTTCATTTCGTGTAATGAAAAACTGCTTCCTCGTGCTCAGAATGTGCATACTCGGCATCTGAAAATGAGTACTCATCCTGTCTTGGTGAGCAAAGTGATTCAAGGGCATTGGCAAACTTGAGTATACATAGAAATATCCACAGCAAGTCAGATAGATATCTGCACTACGCATCCAAAGTTCATCGAATTCAAGAGTAAGCACAATTTCCATTTGATATACAACGGTCCCCAAAAATGTTTAGACACTTTAAGCCGGTGCCACACTACCTAATTTTTCAAGTTTGAGCTTTATTAATAAATTGCAGACCAGGCGGAGGGAGACTAAGTGTGCAATAGCAGGAGGCCGTTAATCACTTGACTGAGAGGACTCAAGGCTAAGTTAATGGTTCCAAAAATGGGGAAAAGGGATCAAACATGACAGAAATGTTTTTCTGTTGACGGAGTGGGCTCTTGTCTTCTTGTCAACTGGCCAATGAGCTGCTGCTTTTACTGAAGAACTGACAATACATCAAGCTGACCTGAACAAACACTGATTGCAATCCAAAGTGATTCTGTAACCAATGACATCAGAAAGCAGAGCCACAATAGTCGGTTTTTATTGAACGTAATTTCTTTATTCACTTAAAGCTGCAAATGGATTGCAGCTTTAAGTTGCAAGTCGAGAGTTCAAATCCAGGGTGTGCTGAGTGACTCCAGCCAGGTCTCCTAAGCAACCAAATTGTCCCCGTTGCCAGGGAGGGTAGAGACACATGGGGTAACCTCCTCGTGGTTGTTATAATGTGGTTCTCGCTCTCGGTGGATCACGTGGCGAGTTGTGCATGGATGCCGTGGAGAATAGCTTGAAGCCTCCATGCATGCTACGTCTCCGCGGTAGCGCGCTCAACAAGCAACGTGATAAGATGTGGCGATTGACAGTCTCGGACGCTGAGGCAACTGAGATTCATCCTCTGCCACCCGGATTGAGTAACTACGCCACCATGAGGAATTAGAGCACATTGGAATTGGGCATAGAAACAAAAAAGCTCCATATGGACATATGTGTTCAACGGCAAGCCGCGAGGGAATAAATTCACAATCACACACTTTCAAAAGGTAAAGTTACTCCATAAATCACTTTCCAAGGGTGTTTACACACCTTTTGTTTTGGAACCTGATGCGTTTCTTCTTTTGATTTGGTTCTTATAGGAATACATGATCATGGCATTCACACTCAGATCTGCACCAAAACAATCGGTCTGAGACCACCTGGACGGAGAAGCTCGTCACCATAATTCATCAACTCATGGATATACTGTAGCCTTTGGTGGCTATTTTACATATAGGTCGCTTTTGATAGTGGCAGAACAGACACAAGTAGGATAGTGTTAGCAACATTTTGACAAATAAAAATGTGGCTTCACTCTTTCTGTGTTTGTGCAAGTGTGCAGGCACGAGAGGAAGAGAGCGCTCCATGACCACGAGAACAGGTACTTTACAATGCAGAAAAAAAAATGCAAAAGCTAATGACAGATAAAAACAACCACAATGGAAATTTGACAATTTGACAGAATTATAACCCTGTGAAAGCGAACCAATCTAAGAAGAACTACTGTTCTGTAAATACTCCTGTTGTTATTTAGGTGAGCTCCATGTTACAGGGAATCAGAGAGTGAGTGTTGGGGTGAGTTGGTATGTTTGTCACCGCTCCACCATATTGTATTGGCAAGTGTGTCATTCCTCCCACTGCAGAGGCAGAGATCTCAGCAAAACAGTCTGCAAAATTAAATATTGTTTGAATAACTTGCAGTTGAGATCACCCAGACAAAACACTAGAATTTCATCTTTGCAAGCGATCTAGGAGCGCCATTGTCTCGGGTAGGCCTAATAGTAGCCATTCGTTTTGATGATAGTCTCTGGTTCCAGGATCGTGGATCCACCGATTTTGCAAAACATATAACAAAGGTGGTGAAAAAGACTGATAACCAATTAAGCGGCCAATAGTTACAAAAAAAAATAAAAAAATCCATGGTATGACAGGTACAGACATAGAGGCTTCAAAAGTTCACAATAAATAAATTACCAGATGCAGTTTATTGTTCAACCAAAATCCCAATAATGATTTGGTGCACAACGTGGGACCTTAAACTAGAAAAAAAGCCTTTATTCAATACTTAACTTAGAGTTTCAGCAAGGAATAATGTATGTTATTATTGACAAGGTCTGACAGGGCACGTTTCCATATAGTAGTTGCATTTGTTTTTTTGCATGCCCTCACCTTCAAAATAACAAAATATGCATTGAAGTATGGATAAAAATATGAATGAACATTGCCAATGATGACAGATTTAGATACAGCAAATCCCCACAATATTTAATCTCTAGAGACTGCTGATAAACTGTATAATGGAGTCTCCTAACTGTAGAATCCTTCGGCGCCAGCCACAGAGGAACATTGAGGAATTACAATTTTTTGATAACTGATAGACCAAAAATCAACTAACGGCCCAGATTAATCGATAGGCTAAGCGATCAACCTCTTTATGTCAGGCTGTGGTTGGTCTGCATTAGGGCTGGGTGATAGGGCGATGTAATCGGATATCGGCGATGTCTTACAAAGATCCTGATGACAATTCCGAACAGACGTGATCCACAATATCAGGAAATGGGAAAACCAAGGATCTGGGAAGTCACCAAATATATTAAACAGTGACCAGGGTGTTAAACTAGCACCAGCCATGCATCAAACGTGACGAGGCTGAATTCAGTTTACATGCTCCTCGTACAAATGTATCTCATGCGCGGGTAATTTTGCTCATGTACCAGCAACACTTTATTATATTTTTAAGAACAGACAAAAAGCCATCAATGCTTGTGTTTGATTCACTGTTTGTTCAGAGGCGTGCAGAGCGAGCTGGAACATGTCTCGGGCCTTGTGGAACAAACACATGTAAAGATTTTTCACTCTTTTTTTTCTCTGATTCATTTATCTGAAAACTGTTTGCAAGAATAATGTTGTCTATGAGAATGCTACAAATGACCTCCGAACATCTCAGGAGGAGCTTAGAGTTTAGTTCGCTTTATTTTCAAGGATCAATTTGCGGTTAACATGGATTGTGAACGCAACTTGATGTAATTTTATATCACAATATTTTTAAAGCTAATTACTGCTCAAATATTTTTTACATATCTCCCAGCCTTAATCTGCGTTGAAATCCGATTCTAGATAAGCAATGGCTCCGCAGCCCTATTCATTAAAGATCAAATCTCCATGGAAAAAGGCAGATCAGTTCACTTCCCATCCTCATTGACTGCTGATCATGCACAACTCCCCCCTCTTCATCTTATTCCTTCTCTCAATCTCTCTCTCCCTCCCTCTCTCTCTTTATTGTGCGATTTGGACTCCATCCACTCTCTGCCCTCAGTTTTTGGTGTTGGTTCGGGGGACACACTGATGAATGAACCCATGACTGCAGGATCTTGCCCCTAAAGAATGCGTCTCTTATTTAGTCATTCCCTGTTAAAACCCACTTTACGGCCTGGCCTCTTGGCTGCCATTCCTGGGATGATGGTGCTCGCAAACAGAAAATCTTCTCTTCAACCTGGTCATGTACAAGCAACTTAAGTAGGTCTCAAGGGAAAGCATGCCATACTTGTGAATCAGACGCAGACAGCTGCATTACACAGTACAAAATATGGAAAAGATAAGTCATTTTGGACATACCTGATGCCAAGCTTGCCTAGAATACTCTCAGACAGTGTATGCAAAGATTTTTTTTCCTTTAAAAAGAATAGTTCACCCAAAATAAAACGGCAGAATGTAAGCCTTAATCACCATTCAAGTTCGTTGTAAATTTCTTTCCAATGAAAGTGAATGGTGACTGAGGCTAACATCATGCCAAACTGCTTTTGTGTTACACGGAAGAAAGTCAAATGTTTGGAACAACACAAGGGTGAGTAAATAGTGACAGAATTCTCATTTTTGGAAAATACTCTCATTATTTACTCACCCTCATGCCATCCTGGATATGTATGATGTTCTTCTGCTGAGCACAATGATTAATTGAAGAATATATCAGCTCTGTTGACCCATACAATGCAAGCGAAGGGTGTGAAGAACTTTCAATCTCCAAAGATCACAAAGTCAGCATAAAAGTAATCCATAAGACTCCAATGGTTAAATCCATGTCTTCTAAAGCGATATGTGTGGGTGAAAAACAGATCAATATTTAAGTCCTTTTTCTGTAAATCTCCACTTTCACATTCTTTCGTTTTTTTTTTTTGGCAATTCGCATTATGCATGCCTATCGCCTCCTTCTGGTTGAGGCTGGTCAAAGGTGGATATTTATAGTAAAAAAAAAAAATAAAAAAAAAAAAAAAGGACAAATATTGATTTATTTCTCACCCACACCTATTATATAGATTCAAAAGATATAGATTTAACCACTGGAGTCTGATGGATTCGTTTTATGCTCCCTTTTATGTCCTTAATGTAGCTTCTATTTCTGGTCACCATTCACTTGCATTGTATGTGCCTACGGAGACGAGATATTCTTCTAGAACTCTTTAGTTTGTGTTCTGCAAAAGAAAGTTATACACATCTGGGATGGGATTTTCATTTTTTGGGTGAACTATCCCTTTAATAACGGCAAGCTTCTGATAACCTTTCCTTAACCAGTTATGTAGTCTTCAATCTCTGGTTTTAGCACCATTTTAACTAATATTCACACTCAATTTAACAAGAACACCATTTAATTGAGCAATCTAATCATATTAAAAGCAATAAAGTCATCAAATTACCCTGTGCATCTTGTTGATATGACCTAACTCAGGTAAAAGTTGATGGTTGATATGAAAGGCTTGAAGAATTTGGTTATGGACAATAAATATTTCATGTGACATCTCACCTGTAAGTGCTGCAACAGTCATTTGGGGAATAAAATGCTTTCTTGTTTATGAAATAGTCTCACTTTAAACACACCTACTTGGAGTTCTTGATGGGACAGAAAATGATGTTAACTTGGAAAAGGTCTTGTATGTAACAAACGGGTTGCCTCTAACGATAAAGGATAATGGAGAGAATATAAACCAGGGGAGTAGATCTCATTTCAACATAAGGTGGACAAACAGACAGGAAGATAATTGGTAATATTTGTAATATTGACAATTTGACACTTTCCTAAATTTTACATACTGACCTCCTCTAAAATAGATAGATAGATAGATAGATAGATAGATAACCTTCACCTGGATTCACTATTACAAATCAAATGAATCGGGTCAGATTGCAGGACACATTTTAGGCACATTTTTGCCTCAATATCAAGCGAGCTGCCTACCTAGACACCATATATGGGCATCATATGCACGTGTACACTATAACGGACTCAGAACGCGCTTACGATTCGCCAAAATGCTGTCCAAGTAGGCAGATCACTATGTTTTGAGACACAGTCCACTGCGATAGTCGAACAGACGGCCTATTACTGAAGAATGTCCCATGCAATGTGCAACTACCGTCTCACAATCATTGAAACAGCACGAAGAGCTATAATATCCCATACTGCATCTCTTTTTTCAGTAAGGCACCACAAACACGGGCCCTTGACAGTCCCTTATGGACATTTTTAATGCGTTAAAAGACATCTGTCCTTGCCAGAAATTAAAGCCAACGCCAATCTTTTCATTGGCATCACATCACGGGTTATTTTCAAAGCAGCATCATTTGCATTTAAACTTGCGTTTTAAGGACTATAGATGGGGCCGTGAGTGTAAACACAACTTACGATGCATTTCCTGCCCAGGTAGTTGAAGAGACAGTCGTTCTCCTGCGGGGTCAGAAGCAGAGAGCCGACATTTGCCACCCTCCTCTGGGGCGGGTGGCCGCTCATGTTGACCGGAGGGCAGGCGGATGAAATGAAGCGTTTGTCTCGTCTCAGATAATTCTATGTGAAATGTGTGCAATCACAGATCAACATGGCCTGCGCGCGGCTCATCCCGTAAGGAATTCCGCACACAAGTAGACCTGAGGTAGTGTTTTTTCCCAATGCGCGAGCGGTGCGGAAGCGAACCGTTAACTCCCGTGGATTATTTAATGTTAAACACGTCCACTTTGAGCAGACTGCATTATATAAACTTTCATTCCTAACTCCTAAAGCAATAACAACCGTTCAATTCAACATGGCAGCAGGACGGTAGAGTTCATGGTGCACTTCGGGAAGGGGGGAATTAATTTTGGTTGGTTTATTTGTTAGCTTCATTACCACAAATACACCCTTGTTTTAAATAATTTAATACAATTTATTTACGTTCACATATAGCTCGTTTAACATCAAAAGACATTTGATTATAAATCCAATAATGACATGTACATAACAAATCCCTCCTATATTTTTTCCTGTTGGTCTATCCTTGTTTTCCCGTGCCTCTTGCAGAATGTGGACGGGATGGGGCGGAGTCTCTGGCGGAGAGGGTGGAGCTCTGGTGGAGCAACGCGCCGTTATTGATAGAAAGGGTTTACACAGCCTGTTTGACTGATCTAATGCTGTATTCGACAGATGGGAAACATCCTCTTATAAATAGAACATTTAAAGTACAAATAATAATATGAATCTAGATAATTAATGGCGAGCGCAAGCTTATATGCATTGGTTGTAACTTGTATCCATGGACAGACGGCAAGTATTGCTAAAGTAGTTCATTTTAAAATGTCCTCAAGCCGCAGGTAATCCCAGCCATGCTAATGTAGGCTACGAAACAACGACAGTCTTGCTTGTGTGATATTGCTTTTAACTGTTCAACCAACAAGTAAATAATATTATATAACTTTTCCGACAAAAGTTGGCAAGTTACTTTGTGCATTTCTTCTCTGCCAGCTAAAATAGTTCCAAAATAAGCCAAAGCAACCAGCACAACTTTGCTGCACTGCTCTCATACTTTGGTTTATTAACTAGTTTGTAAACGAATTAGATTTGAACCAATCTTTTAAATGAATATTTTTTTTTTTGGTTTGGTGGTGAATTGACTCTCTGTGACAATGGTTGAATGACTATGATGTATAAGCATACAATTTTCATAATATGTTATCAGAGATTTTGGAAACATGCAATGTTGAAATACTGGCTTCTCCGATAACAATGCTACAGCCAGTATATTCTAATCTGAAATGTCTATCCTAGATGGACTGTTTATTTCTGTTTGTGTTTTGGCCTGTGTGATCCTGCCCACTGCCCATTTCCCAATAGTATTTCGACACCCTGGTTTGCCAGATTAAAACAAGCAGGCAAACACTAAAGCTCGTTGCTTGCCATTGTCAGTTTTCTCGTTCCTGTTGCGTGTCCTCAACATGGCAACCCGCGTGAGCTTCCAGTCTGGGGGACATTCATAACTCGTGCATCGGTATATAATATTAATTGAGTAACCACTATGACTGATGTATAAGTGTTTTTGATTCACTATAAAGAACTGTCTCATAAAAGTCATTTGTGTGGGAATTGGATTGCGGCTGATGCAGGGCTCGATATTTACGCTTGTCCGTGTCAAGTGGATTTTTGAAGGGGCAGGTGAAAGAGAATTTTACTTGTCCAACCGGACAAGAAACCTGATTAAAATATAAATAATGATAATATAAATGGCAATATTTGTGCCTAGGCCTGTGTCACTTATTACAAAGTTCATACGTAGTCTTATTTTGCTGTTGAAAATAATCAAAACGCAGAATTTTGTCATTCGCTAGCTATCTTGCTGCACGCTGTTTGACTAACAGGTGGCTTATGTGTATGCAGACTTTACATACGCGTGTGCTCTGAGAGATCTCGCACAAATGTGGATGCACCTAAACAGTCAAATACACTTAAAAAGTCCACCAAAATGCCTGGCTTTGTGAGGTATTCGTGTAAACAGTGAGTTATGTCTAAAGTGAATGTAAACAGTCGGAAAATTTAGAACATTAGAGTCATTCGATCGAAAATCTGAATACACTGGATGCACTGCATGTTTCATGCTGTAAATTCAAAAGAATTCAGGAAACTGAACCGAAAGTCATGAAAATCAAATGGATCTGGTATTTTTTTTTTAACAAGAACCGGTTACCTACTCACAACATTAAAGATGCCCATTTGTCGCCACCTACTGGTGTAAATATGCAATCTCCAGAAATGGTCACTGTTGTAAGACTGAATATTAGCACTTTCGGAATGCCGCTGTCCAATCAGTCAAATCAGAGGTATAAACTGTTGTATAAATTCCAGATAACTATTAAGTTTCTTTTTAAACATAGTTGTGAAAAATATATTATTTAATTATTTCTTTTTTAATTAAAGTGTCTTTTATATTTAATACTAAACAGTTAGGTCTATATCAGCAATCCATCACGTGTCACTTCACAAATGTAATTAATGCAATAAAAAATAGCATTTGTATCCATTTCACCTCATTAGAAAAGAAGAAAAAGAAAAGAAGAAAATTGCCCACAAGCCATATAGGCCCTACACTCATAAATATATATATTGGCATTGCTAGACTCAACCTTTACATACATTTCTGCATTTGAGTCTTGTGTTAAGTTTTTCTTCCCATATCAATCTCATCCAAGATTCATAAATGGGTGTTAGCCAATTCACGGTTAATCCCATTCAAAGATGAGACAAGAAACATCTGAAAAGTAGTACAATCACAGAAGGAATAATTGTGATCTCATAAAATACTCATTATATGTCTTACCTTGTGAATTTCATTGTTTTTGAAAATGTACAGTAATTTCAAATCAGATGATTGCAACACACTCCAAAATAAATTGGGACAGTCGAGTGTTTACCACTTTGAAACATCACCATTTGTTCTAATAACACGTATTATGCATTTGGGCACTGAAGACACAAGCTTTTTAAGTTTAGAAAGTGGAATTTTCCACCATTCATCCATTATGCAGGTCTTTAGCTGCGCAATTGTAAAGTGTCTTTGTTGCCGGATAGTGTGCTTCATAATTCACCAAACTTTCTCAACTGGAGACAGGTCAGGACTGCAGGCAGGCCAATCTAGCACCCACACTCTCTGCCCTCACAGCCATGCACTTGAAATCCAGGCAGAAAGTGGTTTGATGTTGTCCAGCTGGAAAATGCTGGGACTTCCCTGGAAAAGAAGGTGCTGGATGGCAGTATATGCTGCTCCAAAATTTGTACATATCTGTCTGAATTCACGATGTTCTCACAGATGTGCGAGTTACCCATGCCATGGGCACTGACATGCCCCTGGCCCATAAAGACAATGGCTTTTGGACCTGACCCTGATAACAGCTTGGACGGCCCAAAAACATTTTTGAAATGTGGACTCTGCAGACCAAAAAACACAGTTCCACTGTTCTACTTTCCATCTAAGAGTTGGCAGCACTTCTGGACAGTGTTGATGTAGGGCTTCTGCTTTGCATAGTAAAGTCTTAACTTGCATCTGTGGATACAGCGGTGAATGGCATTGACTAACAAAACTTTTCTAAAGTAATCCCAAGCCCATGTTCATGATGTCCATTACAGATGAATGATGTTTTTTAAGACAGTGACGTCTGAGAGATCAGAGATCACTCGCATTCAGAAATGGTTTTCGTCTTTCCCTTTACGCACTGAGATTTGACCAGATTCCTTGAATCTTTTAACTATATTGTGCACTGTAGAGGGTGAAATGCCCCAAATCCTTCCAATTTGTCTTTGGGGAACATTGTTCTCAATGTGCTGGATTATTTACTGAAGCATCTGTTGGCAAATTGACAAGTCTCAGATGATCCTTGCAAGATCTACATTTTTTGGAGTGTGTTGCAATCATTTGATTTGAAATTACTGTACATTTTCAAACAACAATGAAATTCACAAGGAAAAATGTAATATAATGTTTAGTTGTAGTGTTTTCAATACAGCAAAGGGTGAACATAATTTATAAAAAACTCCCTTTTGTTTTTATTAGCATTATTCATGTCCCAACATTTTCGGAATTGGGGGTTGTAGTTGTAATATGCTTTTGGCCATTTTAAAATATGTGAGGAAATAAATACTTAACCTAACTAACACAATCTAGATCCTGCAAGTTAGTCTAGATCCAACACAAGATGTTTTATAAGGTCAATGTATGGCCTTCCAAAGGCCAATCTATAAACATATATATTTTTTACACAAACCTTTGTCACTAATCAAAACCACCAGTTATTGCCTATTTTATTTGCTGACTAACAATGACCTCAACAATTGGCATATCTATGTGACTGCTGCATGTTTATGTATACAATTATGTTATGTATTTTCTCATGTGAAATGATGACCTATGTTTTTCATGCAGAATCAGCAGCCTACACTATTATTACGGAGCAAAGGAGACTTTGAGATAGCCTAGTAATTTCTGAGTAATTACTAAGAATGCAAGATAATGGACTAGCGAGATTAAAATCTTTATAGTAAAGAAACTAAAATCCACCTTAAACTACACTTTTGTCTTTCAATGACTTATAATCAGATGATTATTATTTTTAAGCTATTTGCAGCTCAGCTGATGCCTGATTAATAATCATCCACCCTTACAGCATGTAACAACCATCAGGGATAGAGTTCACCTTGTTCTTCCCCACTGACAAACAAATGAAGAAAGGAGAGGAGAAAAAGAGACAGATGGAGGATCTTGTTTGAAAACGGAGCCCTGCCAGGGGCCACCTGGCCTCCTTTTAAACTCTGTTACTCTGGTACATGTTCAGCAGCTATTATTGACACAACAAGCTGACTTAAGAATTCAAGACACATATAAAAAACACTAACTACACTTTTATTTAATTTTCAGTTACCGATCCCATTGTAAAATGTACTAATCACAGTCGGTCATGATTCATTTAATCCACAAGTGAAATTGTCCAATAACGGTGGTTACTGAGATTAAGCGAGAAATATTCAGATGGTCATGTGATTATAATATGGCAGCCCCCATGAGGGGACCCGCGTCATGTAGAATAAAATAGCTTTTATAAGATTACTGATATGACAGGAGACTTCATCTCATGTGAGTGCTTATGATTTTATATACATGTTTCAAAATTACAATACATTTTTAAGGAGTACAACTTTTTTACTGAGGGAAAACTTACTGACTGCACCTTTAAAAGTATAGTTGACCCAAAAATTAAGATTCTCTCATTCTCTTGTACAGCTTATCTAAAAGGAGTTACATATTGGTCTGTTCTCACCAACTAGATCATTTTAGAAGACATTGATTAAACCACTGGAGTCTTATGGATTACCTTTATACTAACTTTATAATCATTTTTCGAGCTTCAAAGGCCTAGCCACATTCACTTGCATTGTACGGACCTACAGAGCTGAAATATTCTTCTATCTATCTAAAATCTTCAATTGTGTTCTACAGAAGAGATAAAGTCATGCACATCTGGGATGGTAAGAGGATGAGTAAATGATGCGATTTTTTTTTTTTTTTTTTTTTTTTTTTTGGGTGAACGTTCCTTTTAAGAAGAGAACTTCAGTTCACTCACCTCACAACTAGATGACGATAAAGGTCTACTAGATTTCTCCAAGAACAACTCAGTGAAAGATGTTGTAATAATGATCTGACGGTCATAGGGTCTTCCATATGTTATAATGTGTTCTGGTATGAACAGCGATCTAGCTTAAATATTATGTTCCTCATACTGTCGTCATGTTGTTATCTTTATTTAGGTCAGAGGAATGTTTAAAAAACAGCCATAGCTGTGGGTTAATTTAGCTGAGCTGTTTTCTGGTTTTAAGTAGTTTGGGGCACTTTTCAGCAGGACTGGGAGACCACCTTAAACCTGTTAAGACATGTGAGATTGATTTAAAGAAATATTCCAGGTTAAACAAGCTGACAGCATCTCTACTTGGGTGTGGCAACCAGTGATCTCCCACGCTCTGTCTCTCTCTCTCTCTCTCTCTCTCTCTCTCTCTCTCTCCCTCTCTCTCACACTCACACACACACACATCATTGTTTATCCAATAACTTGTTCAAACCAGCACAAGCCGTGATACTATTTCTGAAGTGACATTTTTTAATTACTAATGGAGGCTTGAATGCATCATTTGTTTTGAAACAGCAATGGCAGATTCAGATCCATCGCATAAGAAAGTAGTTCCATGCACAAATGCGTTTTTTATGTACTCAGTTTTTCCTAATGATTAAATTTTACTTGTTCATTGAACTTGTATATAAGCAATCTCACACTCGCAATCGTGCTATATGACACTAAATCAGAACTGCTGTGACTACCTATGGCACTCGGCCTGCAGCCGAATCACAGCAGTGCTGATGTAGGGCCATATAGCACGATTGCGAGTGTGTGTATATATATATATATATATATATATATATATATATATATATATATACTGGTGACCAAAAGTTTTAAATAATGTACAGATTTTGCGCTTATTGAAAGACATTGGTACTTTTATTCACCAAAGTGGCATTCAAATGATCACAATGTATTTTTAGGATATTAATAACATGAAAAATTTCTATTATAATTTGTTCAGAACATCTTAAACTACTTCAAAGAGTTCACATCAAAAAATCCTCCACATGCAGCAATGACAGCTTTACAGATCCTTGACATTCCAGCTGCCAGTTTGACCAGACACTCAGGTGACATTTCACCCCACACTTCCTGTAGCACTTGCCATAGATGTGACTGTCTTGTCGGGCACTTCTCACACACATTACAGTCTAGCTGATCCCACAAAAGCTTAATGGGGTTAAGATCCAGAACACTCTTTTCCAATTATCTGTTGTCCAATGTCTGTGTTTCTTTGCAGTTCTTCCCATAAGGCCTGCACCACTGAGTCTTCTCTTTACTGTTGTACATGAAACTGGTGTTGAGTTACTTATCTTCTTGTTTAGTTGTACATCTGGCCTTCCACATCTCTTTCTGTCCTTGTTAGAGCCAGAAGTCCTTTGTCTTTGAAGACTGTAGTTATACCTTTGTATGAAATGTTCAGGTTTTTTTTGGCAATTTCAAGCATTGTATAGCCTTCATTCCTCAAAACAATGATTGACTGATGCGTTTCTAGAGAAAGTTTATTTTTTGCCAAATTAATATTGACCTTAAGACATGCCAGTCTATTGCATATTGTGGCAACACAAAGACAAGGTTAAGCTTCATTTAATGAACCAAATAGCTTTCAACTGTGTTTGATATAATGGCAAGTGAATTTCTAGGACCAAATTAGCAATTTAGCATGATTACTCAAGGATAATGTGTTGGAGTGATGGCTGCTGGAAATGGGGCTGCTGGAAATGACCTTTTTTCAAATAGTGATGGTGCTGTTTTTTTTTTACATCAGATATGTCCTGACTATACTTTGTGATTTATAAATTATAATTTTACACTAAATTACATTAGTTCATCTGTTAAAACTAGTGTATTAGTTGAGATTTGAATTATTTTACCTATGTAAAATTATTGTTTTCTGCATTACATCGACATGGCAACACAGTTGTAAAATTTAATCTAACTTTCCACAGAAAAGTTTGTTTGTGATTTTATAACACTTAAATCATGTTTACGCGCTATACTTTTAAAACAGCGAGTATTTTAACGTTTATGGACTGACCCCAATAATTTCCATCTGCCTCAATGTAAGATATATTTTATTTATTTATTCATTTTAATGAAAAGGAGGCACAAGTCTAACGTCATTTTTGTGGTAATCAACAGTATGCCACAAATGTTGTCGACTGACCCCAGAATACTCCTTTAACTTGTGTTTCCAGCAGAGCTGTTACCATGGTAACATTTAATTGAATGAATATCAAAGACGTTAAGAACACCACTATATTTACTAATATTATGAATGCTTAAGTTTTCATTTATGTGCTTAATTCATTGTCAAAAAAGAAACATTGATATTGATATGATTAGTAATACCGACTTAATTTGAGATTATCTGGCAACTTCAGCAGTCATCAGATCAACTGATTACAGTATAGTGACAGATCGGAAGCGCTCATGTACAGTGACAAGACACTGGATGAGACCTCAGTTTCAGTTTTAATAAGCCATCATGACCAGCATACAATCTCGCAAGCGCTTCAGTGATGACAACTACAAAAACTGGTTAAAAACAGCCGAGAGTCTGTCCATACTGAGGAGCCGTATTAAGGACTACGTTGAAAAGGAAACCGAAACTTATCACTTCTCTCTTCGAAATAAACCTGCTCTCAATGGACGGATCTGTACGAACAATTGCGGGAGTAAGAATAAGAATGTAAATATAAACTATTTATTAGAGAAAGGAAATCCCCAGCAACCCAAGTTATGCATGGCTTTTTTAGTCTCTGAAGGCTGAAGCTAGTTTATCAACAGTAAACATAGGCGGCTATTTGAATCCATTGCAATGTATTTCTAAGTATTTAAGTAGGTTTGGCATAACGTTGAGAGAAACGCAGGCTGGTGTCAGTGAGACTCCGGAACTTTTAACGAGTGATGTATATGACAATAATTCTTGTGTAATTTGTGTTGTATATAAGGGTGTTTTAGACATTACAGAACCAGGGACTCTCTCTCAGCCAACCCAGAGACCCCCAGTGTAAAAAAAAAGCAAACATTTTTTTACTTCCACTTATTTATTTGGTTTTAAAAACTGTAAATATAGCAAACATCATCATAATCTCCTCTCATGTTTAATGTTTAAAGGTGCAGTCAGTAAGCACTCGTTCATAATGTCTTGGATTTACACTGACACCCACATGCAAGTATGCAATATCATTCAAACGCAATATTTCTCAGTTAAAGAAGCCTTTGTTGAAATTCACTGTTCACAGTTGACCATTAATAATTTAATCCATGAGCCAAAGTGTCCAATAATAACATGGCAGTCACTTAGTTTAAGCATTTGGTTTTCAGCTGGTCATGTGATCAAAAAATGGCAGCCTCCATGAGGGGACCCTCTCCATGTAGAATAAAGCAGATTTTATATGGTTACTGATATTACTGGAGTCTTTATCTCATGTGAGTTATCATTAGAAACATATATATACATAAAAAAAATTTGTTAAGTTAATTTGTTAAGAAGGGAAACTTTTTGGATGTGGAAATAATTACTGAGTGCACCTTTAACCATGTTTAGATATACATTCTGAAACATATAAGTATACATTTGAAATAAAATCATATGTTTTATAAATACGAGGCACTTTTATAATTATTTTATAATTAAAGATTATTTTATAATCTTATTGTTTCTGGGTTACAGCCCTTGTGACAACTTCCCTGAGTGTCAATTAGCCCCGGTTTCCCCTACAGCACACCACACATGTGTTGTTTTAGCATAGAAGAAAATATTAAGTAAACAAAATATAAATCGTTCCTTTTCTTTTGTAACAAATATATACACATGCAGTTTACTGTAACTGTTGCATTTGCATTTATTCAGTTAGCAGACTCTATCCAAAGTGGAAAATACAACGCAATTGATAACAAGGAGCCAACAAAATTAGCACAGCCACAGTTTAAAATGTTAAAAGGATACCAGAATAGCACAAGGTTAGGAGTTAAATATGTAGAGCAATAATGAATATGTGTATTTTTTTTAATCATAATAAAAAGTCAAGATTGTCTAATTGTCTAGAAATAGTACCTGCACCTCTTAAATTGTGCTTTGCTGTTACCCATAGTATAATGTTTGCAACGTGTGTAATGACTGGAAGAAGGAAATCTCGGCCAATCATATGACAAAGAATATATTCTGGGATAACTGCCGACAACATCTATGGCCAGCAGAAAAATGGGAAGTTGCCAAGGTAATTTACTTTTAGAGTGACTTAGTTACTATTAGAGTACTTTATATGCTGTGCTGCAGCGTAATGCCACTGAGTGCTCTCTCTTAACTCTGTTGCATCAGGATGGGGTAAAGTTATATTTGAATATATACACAGTATAGTGTCAAGAACAATCATTCATGTCTTTATAATAGATGTCTGTTAGTTCAAAATGTGTTGATTGCATATGTGTTGCATATTTCTCATGGCAGGCATATATGTCGCGTGGGCAAAAAAAACAGCATTGCGAGTTTGCCCAGTTTGATGTCTCCGCCATCCTTAACTTTATGAATTCCTGCAAACATTTCAAGGGAATTACAAAAGGATACCCGAACAGTGTACGTTTTTTGAAATGCACATATTCTTGAATTTTTCCCCTTCTATCCCTTCAACACATACATATTTAAAGTTACATATCTTTCTGATTTTCTATATCTAATCTATATATATATATGCTGTGCTGTATTTTGAACACATTTTCCATCTTATTTTCTTTGACAATTAAGGTATTAAATGTGCGGAACAGTGTTATGCACTCACCTGACATGAAAATAAGCAATGAGGACATGACCAATCATCTTCACAAGGTCTTGGAATTTGCCAAGGTCCTTGAACCTTATGCCCCAGAACTTAAAGACTTGGGACAGGAGATAACACAGGTGAATGGCGAATTAATTGCACAATTAAAACAAATAAAGCTACTGTATGTTTAGAAGGATGTTTATTACTTACTGCATACTGCACTGTATACACTGTATAAATAATAAATGACACAGTAGTCATTACTCCACAATAAATGTTTAAAACAGTAGTATGCAATATTTCTGTCAAATGACCATCATGTTGCATGTGACGTGAGTGGTGTTATCATCTTTGAGATAATTAATATCATTTATTTATGCTGTTCTGTGTAGTTTAACGATATTGTGGACAAGAATTTCAGTCACACCACGCAGAATGAAGTAGATGGCAAACTGGAAGACATCTGGAACGTGTTAGAGATTCAGAAAGTCCTGGAACATGAGCAGGAAGCCATGAAGGAAAAGATTGAAGACATTCTCTTGCGCTTTGAAGGGAACCAAGAAGAAGCCACCAAAGTAAGTCCACGTGTAGCATTGTGTATGAAAATGAGAACAGAGAGATTAGAGAACAGAACCTAAAATAACATTAAATTTACATCCCACCAGTGTGAACTGTAATGTTCTGTAAAACTGTGTTTGTTTCTGTATTTTAAGGAAGAACCACAGGGTATGAACAATATCCTGGACTTTCTGGACCAAAACAAAGACCTCCTGGAGAACTTAGGCCCTCAAGTCACCAAACTTAAAGAGATGCAGGACAAAGTAGATCAACATGACCAGCAGATCACTAACCTGACTGTCAGAGTGGACCAACTGGAGGAGGTGACACATGGTGGGTCAGAAAATAACAAAACCATTTTTTAAGAACAATTGGTTGTTCACCCACAAATAAATAGTTTTTGTATAGAATTATTTTGAGGTGTATTGAGAGAAAAATAAGGCAACTTAAGACAATGTTGTGACAATATAACAAATATCTCTAAAATGATTTTTATAGTTACTGGCCAAATTTTTCCAAACTTTGCGAATTTTGTTGCTTACGATTGAATTATACAAATGTAAACATTGTTTCATGAGAAAAAATGAGTTAATCACTGTCATGGCATTATTATTTAATTTAATTTAGTTTATATTCATTTGAAAACAACTTTTAGTTTTCATGTGATCCTCTGTTTTACTGTGAAATATAACAATATAATGCCATACAGGTCTTGAAATACCCAATGAAAATTTCTTGCCATTCACAGATCCAATGTGTTCTGACAAACCACCAAGATACAAGAATCATCTTTTAGAATTGTGTCGTGCAAAGAAATGGCTAGATCCAAAATTTATTGAGGGCCGGGAAGCTCAAGGTAACAGATCCATTATTAATTCATACTATATATGTCCATACTGTATATAAATGCATATTGATCCTGTAGAAAAAATGAGGATCAATACACACAGGAAATGTGTGAAGGAAAATAATTTAATCACTTAAGTAGATGAGAGGTACAAAACATATAAGCAGTTTCTTTCATTCAGGTTAGTTTCTGCAGTTAATCATATCGTACACTCGCACACAAAAGAACAGAGCAGGTCAGATTGGGGTCCTGATAGGAAATCACACTGCTTGACATGGTAAAGTGGGACAGAGGAAGTCTCAGCCTCCGCTGGCAGGCTTCTGCTTCATTTCCAGGAGTCAGATTGCACAGATTTTTATCAGTTTGCCAGAAAATAAATTTCTAAGAGATTATGTTTGGTTTTAACATTAGTGGGGATGTTTTAAAGTCAATAATGTGTATACAGATGCACCATGTTTTTACAGTACCTGAAGTAATATAGCCTTTTACAGCCGTAAAATCAGTTGCTTTTGTGTAGAAAAAGCATTTATGTTAAGTATGTAGATATTTGTTCACTATATTTTCAGTAAATCCTGGTTCTTGTTCAGCTTTAAAAATGAAAGTGCTAGGTACATTTAGAACTAAACACATTATTATTATTTGACTGCCAAGAAATTTCATAAAATGATTTCAAATGTAAAAGTCAACTTACTGAGACAGTTTAGAGCGAGAGACACCCAGCCAGTCTAGACACTGGATGTTCGGTATTTGTATTTTTTATCATGTTAATCTACTGCTTATTACAGTGAACAATTCATATTTTTTCTGGGTATGAGAAATGTACAGTTTGGCAAACTACTTATTTTCACTGCTGTTTCTTGCTAATTCTGCTGATATTTTCTTCATCATGCTATCTTTTTGGAACACACCATGCATATTTTGGATTTACTCACAAAGTCTTGAAATACATTGGAAAAAAATAAAAACATTAACTGTGGTTGTTTGGTTGTTTTTTGATTAGAAGAACATTAGGTCATTTCATTTAATCTCTGGACAGGTTACAAGGGTCGGGTGGAAGTGAATGGACACATTTTCACCGGCAAACAGGTGTGGAACAGCAGGAAGGCTGCCCATCAGGAGGTAGCACAGATTGCCCTCGAGCAACTGCAATCAGAGGTTGAAATCACAAATGAACCATCAAGCTCTTCAGCCTCATCAGTCGTTCAGACAGACATGTCCAGTTCATCTTCCTTGGGTAATAAAACAAGGAATATTGTGGTATTAAAATATAGCATGCAGTCCTTCACTGAGATGAAAGCATGACATCTACTTTTAACTTCTGACATTTCAGGGATCACTTTCTTTGGTAACGTGATTGTGGATCTTAATCAAGAAGTTGAGTCTGATGGATGCTATTCAACCAAAGAAGCAGCAAATGAATCAGCTTACAAGGTTCTATGGAAACATTTACAAGGTGTTATGGCCCCAATACAAGGTAATGTATGAAATGCTTAAGTTAGGCTTTAAAGATTTAGAAATAATTTAATATCAGTGTAAAGCTACACTTCGAGGTACTTCGTCTGTTGTTGTGTCTAAAGTGTCCCCCACTTATTCTCGAGGAGAATGTTTTTACTACATTTAAAATACTTAAAATACTTTAACCTTTAAATGCATGGGAATTTCCCAAAACACTTGTACATATTCGGGTCTTTAGACACCCGGCACTTATATTTATCACAAATAGATCTACAAAATTTCCATATAGTGTAAAATGTTCAAAGTATTTTCAAGACAATTAGAATAGAATAGAATATATTTAGCTATATTTTCATGTTTTATTTTATTTATTATAATGCACCATTATAAACTAAAAATTAAACATTTTGGCATTTTTTTTGTATTGCACTTTTTTTTTATATAAGAGATAGATACTAAAATAAAATACTATTTTATTTTACTAAAGAGAAATACTAAAGAGGTGTGGGCACAACTCCAAAAAACAGATGAGGTACAGAAGGACAAAGAGGTCCCGGGTCACTAAAGACCCGAGGTATGCATTTAAGGGTTAAGAGCATTCATAAGTACTAACAGTTACTATGCGACATGTTTTTCAGCGACAAACACGTGTAAAACTTAGTCAATAAGAAGTTATGTAATATTTAATGTACAGTTATGAGGATTGGAATTTCGGACCCATAAGATTTCACAATAGGCAATGTTTCCTGGCAAACACTACAGAAATAGAAATCCAATGATCAACAATATGTTTTTCGCTTTGGACAAGAAAAAACCATATAGGCTGGACAAAAATGTATTTACACTGAAGCTTTATCGCTTCTCGCTTTATCGTGTCACGTCTGGTTGAGACACAGTGTTAAGGCTAGGGGACACCTTGTTTTTATGCATGCACACTATGACTGCTTTGGGATACTCTTTCAGTACTGTCTACGTAGCTAAAAAAAAACTAGACTGAACACAGACAGTTTGCGCATACCCTGCCAATGATGAAATTTGCGTCATGAACTCTGTGTGCAAGACGTACTGGCACACGGAAACTTGAAATATACTTTAGCCTTTATTGTGAACCAAACATGCCAGTGTTTCAAAGGTTTTTTAGAAATAAATCCATTTCTGGTTTGTGAAAAAAGACATGCAGCTTTAAAATTAGTTTTGGAAAAGCTTGTTTTTATTTCTCTTGCAACAGATCAGACATACAGGTCAGCGATCATGGAATATTTCACAAAGTTTGGTTTACACAAACCAGCAGAGGACTTTGTTTCAAATGATGACAACACAATTATCTGCAAGCTCAAGCTCAGTGGGCCATTTACTTTTTATGACAGAGGTGATTATTCATCAGTACAGTACAATGTATTTTCAGTTCATAAAATATGTTTGTTTCAATTATATTGGTATTGCCTGCTGATCTTTATTCTTTATTTCTTAAATTGCTTAGATGGCTCCACCAAGAAGAAGCAAGCAGAGCATCAGGCAGCTAAAGTTGCTCTGCAGCATTTGTCAGGGATCCTCAACTGTGCTCCAATATCAGATACTGAGAAGAACTTCAAAGGTATTCTGAAGGAGCGTCTAGAGGCCCATGGTTTTAAAAATCCCATGTATGAAACAGAACAAAAAGATGGATCCAACGAAAAGTCAGTGAACAGTGGCGTCAGCTCAGACCTTTCAAACCGTGAGTTGGACTTTGGAAAGAAATGTATGAAAATCCTTGCATTTGTGACATGGATTTGTGCTAGGTATTTTAAGATATTTTGGCCAACCATAATGTTGTAAAGTGTTGCAAACTCACACACTCTGTTTATCCCTCTTGTTTTTTGTCTAACTATTTCTGTAGCATTTGTCACTCAGGCAACAATGAAACAGGATTCAGAGCAGGAGTCTGAAAGCATCTCCACACCAATTCAGCTCTCATCACACGAGCAGAGGGTCAGTGATACTGTCCCTATGCTGTTGGACCCTCAAGACTCCAGTTCTCCAGGCTCACAGAGTAAAATGGCCCAGAAAGATTGTCCAGGTAATGGAGTGAAAGTGAAAGGATGAAAAAAAGTGATGTTGAAGGAGGAGCCAGTCAGAGTGTAATGGTAGACGAAAAGTTGTGTGTATTTTTTTCCCAATTAGATTCCAAAACATGTACAGGAAAGTGTATATGTACTGTATATAGCAAGGAGACAAACTAATAGAGCAGAAAAAAGATTTGAATTTAAAAGTGATTTTAGTGTTCTGATCATTGGATTAGCCACACCCTTCATTCCAAAACACGCCCTCCAAAGATAATTTTGGAACCAAAACCGAGCAAAAGAGCAAGCATTGTATGTAAGCCCGTATCTGCCAAGTCAAATTAAAAAATCCAGGACACAAGTCATTATTTTGAGAAACTTTCTCATTATTTCAAGATATCAACATTTCTATATAATGTCTATAAATTCTATATAATTTTTTTGTGATAATATCCCAACATTTTGAGATAATACTGCATTATTCCAAGATTACCATTTAAAAATAATGACAATATCTCAAATGATTGAGTTAGTATTCAGGAGTATTGCTTTTTTTAGAAGTGGCCATCTCTGTGATATATATATATATTAGTGCTGTTATTAATGCGTTAACGCAATATTTGTTTATCGGCACAAATTTTTTGAACGCCGTTATCGCGTAATATGACCCTTTGAATAAACCGTAGTTCATGAGAAGTGAGTCAATTTGCGCAAATGCCGCTAATGTCACATGCATTGCCGTCGGAAAAACAGATTGTGGGGATTGTTGACATTATGCTGAGATCTGCAGCAAGCATTTGATCAATGAAGCATAGCAGTAGAATATGCCCGCAAAGCACAGATAGAGCTCTTAACATTGTAACATCATTGCAATGGCAAGACAGCTGCCATTTGAACACCTGCCTTGCACCTTGAGGTATGGTACGAAAGATGCGAGGCACGGTGCTTGCATGAAGTGAAAGTGCGAGCGGGAAGTGATCATCTGTGTTCTGCGACTGCTACTGGGTCCTTGAATAATGTATAACGTGTGCGTAAGGGCAGCCGGTTGAGTATCTGGTGCCCTACGCAAACTGCATAATATGCGTATAGGGAGCGGCGGTACTGATTACCGGCTAATGGAAACCCTGCTGCTCTCTCCAAGGTTCTGTCACAGTGTCTCTATTTGATAGTGCACTAGCCAATACAGAAGTTGGAGACATTGCTGTAACCCTGCAGGTAATATAAACTGTCAATTTAAACTGGGATTAAATTGGGTTAACCCATTCACTCCCACTGGATAGAGTTTTTGATGTATTTTGCTCTGAATTGTCAACTGTAAATGACAGTGCAGACATTTTTGTATGTCTGTCAAAACTCCATGAAAAGAAGCGAATAAATCATGTCATAATATACTTTCAACTACCATAATTTGAATTGAGTTGTGCTGTGTCTATTTTCTGTTGTTCAGCTCTGCTGGTAGAGTAGGTTTTGTGAGGATGAGTGAAAAATACATCTGGATGAATGTTGCGATTTATCACGATTTACTAAAAAATGATGAGATTAATTGCGATTAAATATTTTATCGTTTGACAGCCCTAATATATATTCCTAACTACAGAGAACAGATGTGACAATGGATGGCAATCACTGAGGTCTATCCAGAGGTGACACTACAAGATTGGTTAAATTAGTCAAAATTGCACCTTTAACTTCAGTTAGGGGTAGTATACCTTTTCCTTTCCGATGTGTGGGATTGCTGCTGTGGCAAGAGCAATGGCTACCTTTGCAAGCTACACTTGATTACTCTGGATAGACTACTTAAAAATGTAAAAATATTGTCTCAAAATAATGAGATAAAATCTTGAAATAATGACTTTTGTGCTGGATATTTGTATTTTTTTATTTGACGTGGTGGAAACAGACTTCCATAGTACTGTTTGTTCCTGCGGCTATCAAATTCAACAGTGGCAGAATAGTGCTCTCAACGGTCAAACATAATGAATCATAGTCTCAATGATCTGCTTCAAATGAGAACGAGCAAAATGATTGACAGGTGAAAAGCATCAATGTCCCCAGACACGTATAGGTAGTCCTACACCAAACACGTGCCATTGGTTGAGACGGTGTTGATATGTGGGACCAATTAAACAATCAGAGCAATGTTGAATTTAAATATTTCTTACTGCATGAGGCTTGTGTTTGCACAGTTGTCGTTGCTAAACTCCTGCTGTTTTCTTCCTTATTTGTTGACAGTTTAATATTAATTGCAGTATACTAGTGAATAGTGCTGCATAGTCCTGCACTAGGTGAAACTATAAATTTATCTTTTGATGTTTCAGGGATCACTTTCTTTGGGAAAGCGACTGTGGTTCTTGATCAAGAAATTGTGTCTGCTGGATGTCATTCAAATGAAGCGGAAGCAACTGAATCAGCTTATAAGATTTTATGGAAGCATTTTCGCATCAGTGCTCCAATAGAAGGTAAAAAGCTTAAGTTAGGGAGTCTAAGCCAATATGTACACATCTAAGTTGGTTCACTGATTGTTGAGGAAAAATACTTAAAGTAATTCATGTATTAATTTCATTAAAAGGCCATTCATAAGGAATTGTACTTTCAGTTTTATTGTGAATCAAACAAAAGCATTTACACTTATCTTTTGAATAAAGATAAAGCTTTTAGGTTTGTAACCCATTACATGCTTTTCATTCCCACTGCAACAGGTCAGACGTACAGGTCAGCAATCATGGAATATTTTAACATGTTTCGTTTTCAAAAACCAGCAGAGGACTTTGTTCAAAATGATGACACAACCACCTGCAAGCTCAAACTCAGTGGGCCGTTTACTTTTTATGACAGAGGTGATTTCAATCCTGCTGTTATCCATCGATTAAACAGTGTTTGGGTAACTCTCATGAAAACTGTTCAGAAAAGTCATATTCAACCCTAAAGGAAACATATTCTACGACAAGTTTTTTGCATTGTGACATTATTTTCAATCAAAATTAGCACATTTATTTGTACCCTAATGAGATTTTTTTTTTTTATTAAAAATTCAATTATAGTAATACAGTAAATAAATATATATTAATTAAATTGTAAAGTAGATCTGTTAAGTACTTTTGTAAGTTTAGTATTGTTGTGCTTAATGTAATTTATTCTGATTGTCCAGGCAGGATATATATACAGTATATGTATATTATTACAGTAGGAGGATGACATTTTTGAGGGAGTTAAATGTGCTATAATTGTCCTAAAAATAATATTGCAATGCAAAAAAAATATCTTAAAGCTTCTTGGCCATTGGCTTATTTTTTTGGTTGGGGAGAAAATTACACTGATATTTCTTTGTTATTTGCCTATTTATCTTCAATTCACCATATATATATATATACACACACACACACACACACACACACACACACACACACACACACACACATATATATATATATATATATATATATATATATATATATACATATATATATATATATATATATATATATACACACACACACACACACATATATATATATATATATATATATATATATATATATATATATATACACACACACACACATATATATATATATATATATATATATATATATATATATATATATATATATATATATATATATATATATATACACACACACATATATATATATATATATATATATATATATATATATATACACACACACACATATATATATATATATATATATATATATATATATATATATATATATATATATATATATATATACACACACATATATATATTTTATTTTATTTTAGATGGCTCCACCAAGAAGAAGCAAGCAGAGCATCAGGCAGCTAAAGTTGCTCTGCAGCATTTGTCAAGGATCCTCAACTGTGCTCCAATATCAGATACTGAGAAGAACTTCAAAGGTATTCTGAAGGAGCGTCTAGAGGCCCATGGTTTTAAAAATCCCATGTATGAAACAGAACAAAAAGATGGATCCAACGAAAAGTCAGTGAACAGTGGCGTCAGCTCAGACCTTTCAAACCGTGAGTTGGACTTTGAAAGTGCATGCATCTTTCTTGCATATGTGACATATAAAATTGTGCAAAATGTGATGAGGTATTTTGGTCAAACATAATGAAGTCGTGCATAACTAACACAATATTACACACACAGTTTATCCCCCATGGTAAAAAACCTTTCTGATTAGTACTATTTCTGCAGTATCTGTCACTCAGGCAACAGTGAAACAGAATTCAGAGCTGGAGTCTGAAAGCATCTCCACACCAATTCAGCTCTCATCACATCAGGTGTCAGTCAGTGATACTGTTCCTCAATTACCAGATCCTCAAGACTCAGGTTCTCTGGGCTCACACAGGAAAAGGGCCAGGATTGACTGCCCAGGTAATGGAGAAAACAGTCTGCATGAAGAATGATGATATGCTATTGCAGGGGATGCCAGTGGGGATGGGGGTGCCAGTGGTAAATCGTAAGAGAAGTTTCCTTTGATAAAAAGTAGTGATGTAGGTGTTTCAAAATGATAAAAGACTCTTTACAATAAGGAATTTGCAACTGTATTCTAATGTGCTTGTGCTTCATTCTGTTCTTTTCCCCCCCAGAAATCTATGAACTCTTCAATGTATTTAATCTGAAGCCTCCACATGTGAGAGTGGAAGACATAAAGTGTGATCAGAATTTCATATGTACTGTGGGAATCAACTTTAAAAATGTTAGTTTTACTAACAAAAATGGCTATGACTCTAAAAAAGAAGCCATTCGAAAAACCTACCTGTTGTTCGGTTGTGCAATGGCAATCCTTGATCCTAGCACAGGTAATTTGTTGTGCATCTATGCAAACTCCTGCTTTATTTTAGCCTAAATATCCTGTTATTTATACAGTATCTATATTTATGCTTCTTAACCAGAATTTGTCTTTCTCTCTAATTCAAGATGAAAGGAAGTCCAGTGAGCAGGTGAAACAGCACTTTTCTCTGAACTCTCTTGCCTTTCCTCAGGAAGATTTCGAAGGCTCAACAAAGCCATTCTATTGCTCACTAAAGAACATAACTTACAATGTTGATTACGAGGGACAAGGTTAGTAGTTATGTCATTTGATGTTGTGTTGAGAGTGAAGCAACAGGGTGGCTGTACTCAGTAGAATCAAGTAGAACAGGATTGACAATTTTGACACTTAGTAATATTTAAAAATGTTCTTGGGTAATTACTGTGCCATAGCCCTACCCGTATTAATGTGTATTATTTGCAGTATAATACTTTACTACCGAAATGAACTGTGCAATGTGACTCACCTTAGTGAAGTGCATATCAGTTTCTGGTTGCACAACTAAACAGATTTAAGGTAGGGCGCATTGCGTGACTTGATGGTGCCGTTCCGTCCATTTTGGAGTGCTTGGCTTCTTTTATAGCAAAAAATGTGAGGCTAGACAAAGTTGGATTTCTAATAAAAAAATTAAAAAATGGTATAAATAAAATGAGAGGCAATATTTACTCTTCAGCACCCAATAGTGGCACGCAAGCCTAAAAGGCCCCAGCACGCTCATGCCTTTCTGTGTGAAAAACACTTTTCCTTCCATTCTGAACCTTTTATATGATGAAGTGCTTCTTCATCATCGATTGCTTATTTTTACTTTCTATTATTTTGTTTAAATGAATACATATGCAGTAGTAGGGATGGGATGATATATCGAATTTCGATATATCATGAACCAAAAATATTACTAACCATCTTGTGGCATAACTCGATAATTTTAAATTTGCAACATTGTTTTCTGTCCAGGTGATCATAAATGAAATTACAAATGTGATTATAATAAGAATGACAAACAAATTATTAAAAAATATAATATTCACTTTCACATACATTTTTCAGGACATTTGTTCAGTTATATTGCTTGTTCTGCACTTGATCAGCCGGAATGTAGCCCACTATTTTTGAAGGCTTATTTGTTTGTGATCTTTTCTTATAGAGAAAGGTATATGAGCAACTCTTATTATTTAAACTTTGAGCATTTATATTGTTAATTAAATAACTTTATTTACTTTTTTTAAATTTAAGTGTTATTATATAGAATCAAGATTATATCGAATTGTGAACCTCATATCTTATATCAAACCGAATGGTGAGATAACCGTATCGTCCCATCCCTATGTAGTAGGTAATATGTAATTTGTAATGTTTACTTTTTGCTTTCACGGTGCTAGTGCGTGACCATTATATTGTATTTTATCATAACACCGATACTACTGCAAATATTTGTATATTAAATCGTGTTAATGGGTAGAATACAGATAAAAGAATGATGATTAGAGGCATATTTTACTTTTGGCAGATGTGTGAATGACTTTTGGCTGCAGATGGCACGTGAGTGAAGCAGCATATCAAACCAAAGAGTGAATGGGCACTTAACTCTACTAGGCTGTTCGGTCATTTCATTTAGTTTTTTTTTTAATAAAAATGGTTTCCTTATTCAGAGTGGTTCAAAACTTGGTGAATTTATTTAGATATGCAATCTGAAAAAATAAATAAATAAATGTTGGACTTCATTTGATGAGTCTAAGTGGTCATAAAAAAAAGAAACACCTTGGCTGTTAGTGGTCAAAATTGACCGACCATAGGAAATTAATGGGAAAGACCCTAACACAGAGCAATTTATTTGTGTGTTGAATACAATATATATATATATATATATATATATATATATATATATATATATATATATATATATATATATATATAATATATATATCAGCCACAATGCTGAATAAACACACACATAAATGAAGGGGTGAGACTATAAAACATCCATGCAAAAGCCCCCCCCCCCCGACACACACAACACACATACACACACATAGAGAGAGAGAGAGAGAGAGAGAGAGAGAGAGAGAGAGAGAGAGAGAGAGAGTAAACGGGTGTCGCACACGCACACATATCAAAGAGATCAAAGAACAAAAATGTCTGAGTCTGACCCCAGCACCTTTTTGTTATGGAAACAAAGAATCTTTCCCACAGCTCTGAGATATAAATGTGGCCTCTTGGGCATTGCTCACAGTTCATTCTGTGGCAGCACCATGGCGAAATGTTAAACTGTTCAGGAGACCCTTGAACAATTGCTTGACTCCAGTGATGAACACTGCAGCTGCACTCCTGGCTACATGATTTTCAAGTCATGTTATTTTTCTTTATCTCACCAGATGGCAGCAATCTGCCCCAATACATGACATTTTCTCCTATTTTCTTTATGTTATAACATTTAAAAAAAAAAAGCAGGGTACACATCAAAAATGACTGCAAACAGCCAAGGTGCTTACCATTTTTGAACAGCTTAGGATGGTTAATAGATTTGATTCCCTTTGTAGACTAATTAAACAAAAAATGGTGTAGTACATGTTCTTGGAAAAGTTCTCTACATGAATGATCATACAGATGTAGATACATTTGCATGAATTAGCTGTTGGCCTCAAAGTAGGTGAAGCTCCAGGTCACACCTACCAATTATGTAGACCAATGGCAGTAAGAAGGTGTTTAGCAGTCGGTACGATGTTTTCCAAAAAATTAACCCTGGCAAGGTGTTACGAACCACCAAAAGGAACTTTTTCTTTGGAAGTGTGCTGTGACCTTTAAGGCTTATTTATACTTTCTAGGGAAACAGGCTTTAGTTTGACTAACAATTATGAATTGCATTGACTTCTTTGTTGTGCTAATGTGTTTACTTTGTGATATTTCATATTGGCCAAATTTGTGACCTAGGAGAACTAATTCTTTCTTTATTTTGTTTTCCTTAAACAAACTAATTTGACAGGGTTCCCAACCTTTTTGACCAGTTCAATTTCATTGTTTTTCCAGTTGTTTAAAAAAATTATTTAGATTGAGACTGATTCACTCCAAACAATCTGTGAACCTTTTCAACCAATTAACATTAAAAAAGAAGGAAAAATGATTCACTCAGAAATCAGACATCTACTCTACACAAGCACTAACCCCCCCCCCATAACCTTTTCAGGCCTGGAAATACATTTTTAAAATTCCCTGATATTTCCATCAGGATCATGGAAACTCTTATTTGAGTACAATGCAGCGCTTAGTATAAACACTGGCTTTGTTCACCTAGGGTGCTTTAGATCATTCAGGAGAAAAAACTTTAGCTTCTTCCATTGTATAAATTAGGTTTCAGGTTTCCAACCCCTGAAGTAGAATCTAATTTCAACATGTTGATGGCAACAGTTGCATCTTCTTGAAATCACTGTAAAGCTTTTCATATTCTAAGAAATATATTCTTACAATTAGGCACAGAAATATATGTGTAATAAATTCTTGTATGCATGCCACAGTGTTAATATGATATGGTCTTTTTAGGATCCTCAGAGAGTGAAGCGAAGTTACAAGCTCTCCAGAAAGCTCTAAGCTCACTGTCACCTTTATTTGATTATCCTTCTCTAACTGGAGCTAATACTGCTGAAGAGGTGGAGAATCAGCTGAGCTCCATGCTGAAAGGGGCTGAGCAGAAAGACCCCATTATTTCCCAGAAAGACTCTTTGAAAAAAGCCTGCATCCAGCTGTCTTTCAATAACTACACAGTGAAGTGCACATGCAAAGGCTCCAAGAGGGCAGCTCGTAATCATCTTAGTTCACGTATTCTGGGCCTGCTGGGGGTAAAGACAGGTGAGAGCAATGGATTGCCAGCAGAATTTCGCCTAGTTTGTCTTTCTTAAACATGGAAAAACTAGGGCTGTACTAAAATGTATGTATCCATTTAGTACAATAATAATAAAAAATAACGTGCTGAAAATTGTATGCATCTAGTCATGCCCCCTATCCAGTGGTGTGGGGATTTGCACGTTTTCTAGAAAGCACTAAACTATACAAAACATGCAAAATTCATATCACATAAAAAACACAAGGCATTGTTTTTCACAAAATCACATTAAACAGCAAACTGATAGAAAGATTTCCATAAGAAAGAACCTAACTTCTATTAGACATGTACTGTATAGGCCTACATAACCATTAGCCATGATACCGAATGGATTGCAAAAAATATAAACACAGAAGCAGGTTCTAAATGTGCTTCTTTGCAATTAATTTTTATTGAATGAATCAGTGTATCATGCAGTTAATTTGATTCCATTTTTTCATCAACTGACAGCTCTATTAGGCTGATCTTAACATTAATCTCCAGGTTTATGATGATACCATGATAACACTTTTCCTTCCATTCTAAACCTAGATCCAGATAATCAGTCTTTGAGAAACTCTTTAGATCAATGGTTTATAAAGAAGAATCTGCCACAACCCGTGTTTGAGGACACAGAAGATGCACTTGGAGCAAAAGCCACTTTCTCTGTTCAGTTAACCTGCAACAGTCCTGGTGAGCTCTCACAGTCTTACATATATCTTCACAACTCACATTGTCAATCATAATTCTAGTTCTAGTGATGTTATAAAAGTATATTAAAGTTTGAAAATACTTTATTATAAAATACTACATTTTGGAACATTGCAGTAAACACCATGCTGGTTGTTTCATTTTTTTTTTAGCCTGGGAAGACAATTGGGAAAGAGCAAAGAAGAAGCTGCTTGAAGAGCTCAAGCTCAACAGATTTCAGTTTCTAACTGACTAAAATAATGAAAATATATTTTAGCTAATATTTCAGATCTACCCACAATGCACTATTAGTCAAAATGACCTATTCACCTGTAATAGTTCTGCTTTTTCTATTTTTTTTGTTCTTTTCTTTTTTTATGGTGGTGGTATTTTTTCCTCAGTACCAGTATACATTTATATTAATTCATTGGACAGTAGAGCTATAAGAATGGAACATATGCAT
The DNA here is from genome assembly GCA_032164185.1 of Moxostoma hubbsi. Classification (NCBI taxonomy): domain Eukaryota; kingdom Metazoa; phylum Chordata; class Actinopteri; order Cypriniformes; family Catostomidae; genus Moxostoma; species Moxostoma hubbsi. Next base: position 16,260,037 of record JAVLUX010000040.1, read on the forward strand.
GAAACTGTTTTAAAGATAATTATACCAAAGGGTGTGTGTGTGTGTGTGTGTGTGTGTGTGTGTGTATATATATATATATATATATATATATATATATATATATATATATATATATATATATATTTCACAAAAAAAAAATTTGAGCAGGCTGAGGTTTTTTTTTCCAGAATTTCTTTTTGGTCCAATCACTGAACCTCTCTCCATTTCCTTCCTCCTTTGTTACACACGCTTTTGGTCCTTGATACAAGTTCCTCAGATGAAGGACTAGTTGCTAGTAAACCAATAGGCAGGTCATAATTTAAATAGAAGAGAAAAACTGTCTGCAAACTATATGTGTTTTCTGATGGAGAGTTGGTGTTTGCTATAGATTTGGGGAGATTGCTTTTGCTGAACAAATCATGCCATTGTGAATTCGATATAATATAGATACAGCTACAGACAAGCTACAGATATTTTTTACAGTTAGGTATGCCAAGTAAATTTATGAATTTCTGCATTGGCTTCAGATCATCAGTATTTACAGCAGCAGTTATATTTTTGATATATATTTTTCTTAACAAGCATCTCTTCATAGTCTTAAAGGAGAAACTGAATTCAGAACATGCAATTTCCCCAAACTGGTCTTGCAAAGAGCTTATCAAATTCAGCTGGATACTGATGGGAATTCTGAACATATGCTTCTTGCATGTGCATTACTGTTTACAAGTTACACATTGTGTTCACATACTTTAAGCATTGAAGATGCATCATTAATTCAATAATTATACAATGTACTTTTAATATTTTCACTTTTTTTTGTCAGATTTCAAATACTTAAGCTCTGTCATTTTTTTCAGATCCTTTTGAAATGTAAGGGAAATGGATTCAATCTGATTTAATCTGTGTGCAGAAATAAAGACGTTTGGTGGGGTGTTTTAATACTTAACAGCTTTTACCAGTTGGCTCTGATGGCAATTGACATTATCAGTAATTACAAATAAATGTACGTTTTTAATTATCTTATTGTCAGTGCTTAGTAATCTAAAAATCCATTATGCTATTCACCAAAAATCACGAGTTTACTTACAGTTTGGAGCTTTAATATCAGTGTGTGGACATCTATTCCCTTTTTCTACTCTTATTATATTTGTCTTACGCCTGTACCCAATTTCGGTTTGGATGTGCATTGTGCACACTTACCTGATATTTTTCTACAAAAATAAATTTCCCTTTGAACACCAAATGCTTCAGCACAATGTTCCCGTGTTGAATCATGGCTAATTGTGGTTGACTATCTACCCATATAATATTAACTAGTAATTAGTTTTAATGGACTAGTCCATCCAAAAATGAAAACGTCCTCATGTGTTCCTCTTTAAATGCACTTTATATTGAGTCATCTGTTAAAATTATAAGCACAATCTATTTACATGTTTTTACCTCTAGGGAAGTGTTGTTCTATGAACTGGCCACTAGATTGCAATAAAGTGCTACATTATAGGATTGAAAGCTCTGGGAATTTAAGTGAGTGATGAAATATGTGTCAGATCTGGCTTTGCTGGCTTACTCCAGGAGAATCTTTGTTCTCAGGAAATTGGATGTTATTTACACCCAGACCTCTTTACAATGCATCTTTGAGCAAATTTAAGCATCAGTTTAGTCCACACAAGTGCAATGCTGTTTCCTCGCATAAGGTCACCTCAATAGCATTGTCAGGACATGGATTTAAGTTCTTTATCTTGATTACTCTGAATCTGTAGTGATGATTTTTGCAGACATGCTGTTATTCCACTCGTTCTGTATTGATCTGTCACAATACTCAAAAACAGTCAAAGCACAAGAGATTTGTATGTTCATGCATTCTAGGAATGGTGTCATTTTAGATAAATATATTTATAATTTTCATTAAATGAAATCTTTTCATTGAATTTCACACCAATTTATCCACATCAATACGGTATATTTAGGATAAAGACAAGATAAATTACCTCTCTTCTTAGGATCAAATTATTATTATAAAACACTTTCTGTATTTTCAAATGGCAATCGACAGTTGCCGTAATTACAAATATCTCTCATGTATATTCTACCATGATTGGAACGAGTGGAAGGCAGGCTTTAAAGTTAATAACTTACATTTGTTTGTGTTTTTCCACACAAACCTATTGTATGGCTTTGGAAGGATAGTTGCGCAGATCTCATGGATATTAACATATTTTTTATGGTACTTTTTGTCATTTTTGGAGTATGGATTTTTGAGATCATATATTTATTAGCAGATTTTGGGGTCCAATGGATATTGCAACTATCAAAAAAAAAAAAAAAAATACAATAATAATAATTATATATACTGTAATATACACACTCATTGACCACTTTATTAGGTATACATATACACCTTATTCATGCGATTATCTGATCAGCCAATCGTGTTCAGTTCAGGTTCCGTTAAGGTGCTAGACAGGCTGGTTTTACTATTTCTGTAATTACTAATCTCCAGGGATTTTCACACATAACAGTCTCTAATTGACTCAGAATGGTGCCAAAAACAAAAAACATCCAGTGAGCGGCAGTTTTGCGGACGATAACCCCTCTGTACAATTATATAGATCTAAATAGCATCTCAGAATGCACAACACATCAAACCGTGAGGTGGATGGGCTACAACAACAGAAGACCATGTTTGGTTCCACTTCTGTCAACCAAGAACAGAAAACTGAGGCTGCAGTGGGCCTACCATATGTGAACCTCAGCAGAAATCCAGATTCATCAGACAAGGCTATGCTTTTCCAATCTTCAACTGTCCAGTTTAGGTGAGCCTGTGACCACTGCGGCTGGAAAGTGAAAGAAAGGGTATTAAAAGAGACATTATTTAATGACAAATTGATTGAATGGGTCTCATCTTTGGACAGACAGAACGAGTCAAAGCAAACTTTTACTCTCAAAACACAGCGAAAGAAACTTCTTTACCACTATACTACTCAGACTAATCAGATATTTTGAGTCGCAAAGCACGAAATTTGATTGCAAATGTGAGTGATATTCTCTCTTTGTAGTAGGTAGAATATCAATCTTGGGATTTAAAAAAAATCAATATTGAGATTGTTCATATGAATACCATGATGCATCAGAAAATCGATACAGTATTTTCACCCAGTTCTAGTTAAAAGGTGTTTTTTTTTCCCTTTGGTCATGCCTATGGTCCCAAGTGAGACAAACCTGCCACAGATGCCCCCTCAGAAACTAAAAATTAATAACTAAATTAATCAGTGCATGCATGACACCTACAGTGGCATGCAAAAGTTTAAACACCCCTGATCAAAATTTCTGTTGCTGTGAATTACTAAGCAGGCAAAAGATGGCCTTATTTTCAAAAAGCATGAAGTTAAAGATGACTAATTTCTTTAATATTTTAAGCAATTTTACTTTTTTTATTTACATCTTTTACAGTTTAAAAAAATAAAAAAGTAAAAGGGGCCGAAGCAAAAGTTTGGGCACCCTGCAAGGTCAGTATTTCTTAACACCCCCTTTGGCAAGTATCACAGCTTGTAAACATTTTCGTGGCGAATTAAGAGTCTTTCAATTCTTGTTTGGGGTATTTTTGCCCATTCTTCCTAAGAAAAGGCTTCTAGTTCTGTGATACTTGGGCCGTCTTGCACGCACTGCTCTTTTGAGGTCTATCCACAGATTCTTTATGTTTAGGTCGGGGGACTGTGAGGCCCATGGCAAAAACCTTCAGCTTGCGCCTCTTGAGGTCATCCATTGTGGATTTTGAGGTATGTTTAGGATTGTTATACTGTAGTAGAAGCAATCCTCTTTTCTTCTTCAGCTTTTTTACAGATGGTGTGATGTTTGCTTCCAGAATTTGCTGGTATATAATTTAATCCATTCTTCCTTCTACCAGTGAAATGTTCCCCATACCGCTGGCTGCAACACAAACCCAAAGCATGATCGATCCACCCCTGTGCTTAACAGTTGGAGAGGTGTCCCTTTCATGAAATTCTGCACCCTTTTTTCTCCAATAATACCCTACCAAAAAGTTAGATTTTAACTTAATCACTTCCAAAATGCATCAGGCTTGTTTACATATTCATTTGCAAACTTCTGACGCTGTATTTTGTGGCGAAGATGCAGGCAAGGTTTTTTTTCATGACTCTGAAGGCCATATTTATGCAGGTAGAACAGTGCACCACTACTCTAGAGTCTGCTAAATCTTCCTTAAGGTCTTTTGCAGTCAAACAGAGGTTTTGATTTGCCTTTCTAGCAATCCTACGAGCAGATCTCTCTGAAAAATGTCTTGGTCTTCCAGACCTCAACCGTTCCTGTTAACTACCATTTCTTAATTAAATTATGCACTGAGGAAACGGCTACCTGAAAATGCTTTGCTATCTTCTTATACCATTCTCCTGCTTTGTGGGCATCAATTATTTAAATTTTCAGAGAGCTAGGCAGCTGCTTAGAGGAGCCCATGGCTGCTAATTGTTGGGACATGGGTTGATGAGTCAGAGTATTTGTAATGCTTTGAAATTTGCATCAACTGGCCTTTCCAAACATGATTGTGAACAAGCCATAGCCCTAACAAGGTAACTAAGTTCTGAGACCTTGGTAAAAGTTATCTGAGAGCTCAAATCTATTGGGGTGCCCAAACTTTTGTATGGTGCTCCTTTCTTTTTTACATTTATCTTGCTTAAAATGTTGAAAAGAATGTTTAATCTTTAACTTTATGCCTTCTGGAGATCAATTCAGCTTTTACTCACTTAAATATTCACAGCAACATAAATTTTGGCCAGGGGTGCCCAAACGTTTGCATGCCACTGTATGTATATTGTACACCTTGCTGCACTCTTGATTATTCACTGAGAACAGCTCTCCCCCCTCGTGCTGCTATTACATAAAAAATGCAATCTAACCATAGTCCTTGATCTGTCTGTGGAGCCAGATTGTGTTAAAGTATGCAATTTTCATGTTTTGCAAGCAGAGAGGGGGAACTTCCTTTGGTCTTTATTCCTCCCGTGCGGGTAACTAAAGCAGAAAAATACTGACAGGAATGCCGAATGCAGGCTTTCAGTCCTGCCAAAACACATCTTCTACAAGAAAAACTTGACTTTTGTCATATATGAAAAAGGAAATAGTAAATCTATAGGATTGTGTCTATAACCAAAAACAAAACATGTATAATAATACAAAATAAAATTAAATAAATGAAGAAACTGGCATGTGGTCCTTATACTGGGTCCCACCCTGTCATGCAGTCTAAATGTTTGTGTCTGAAAATTCAATCCACCTGACATTGGAGAAACTGTCTACTTTAGTAGATTTACTCTCCATAACAACAGTGATATTGCATTCCCGTAAAAACGAGGGTCTTGTTTTTACAACTGTTTAAATGCAAGAATATCAAGTGTATTTCTTGGTGCTGGTCTAAGCACATGCTCCTTTCATAAGCAGTCTTTTTTCAAATCTTTTTAAAACTCCAACTATTCAGGCCTTGACTGCAACTTGCGTAAAACCAGCACTGTTAGTCTCAAGGTAGCACAAGCAATTAATTGTGATCAGGCAAAAAATCACTTAGAAATGTTTGTGATCCTGGAGCGACGCACACCGATTTGGCACATCATAGATCTCTAATTGCTGCTGATTTTATTTGGAAGCTTAGTGAGGAGGAGCCAATTCAATTAACAATGGAAGAGAGTGCCAATGTTGGTGCCATGCACCCACACAACAAAACGTACAGCAAACCCTGATAAACAGAGAAATCTTTCAGCACAGCTGAACTTCAAAACTGGATATTCCATACAAAGACAAGATAACTGCATTGGACATGTTACGTGGTGCCTCCTAGTTTGGATGAGGGGGACTCTGGACACTGCAAATCTGATTCCTCTTTGAAAACAGGCTGTAGAGGTGAGTGTAGTGTGTTTATCCCAATCAAAGAGTTGAATCCACCTTAACAAATCTTTACAGCTTTTAATGTTTAATGTAAAGTATTGCTGACTCAACTATATCCTCTGAAATACCCTTCTCAGTTTGAAGCCTCAAAAAAGAAACTGAAGTTGACATTAGCTTTATGTGGCATGATTTCTTACATTTCTATGGTATGAATGTTAAATTTATGAATGAATGTTACACTTCACTCGAAGCACTTCCCATAGTTAACTGGGGCTTCACCTCAAACACCACTAATTGCCACAGTAAATTGCCAGTGTTGTTGCTGAAGAACTACTGATTGGGTAAGATTTCTCCAAATAGGAAATTACCTAACAGTGGTTTATAATTAAATCTCTTAAGGGGATTTATGTAGCACCTTAATGTGTATAGATACTATTCATCGGTCGATACCCCTGGGAAATGTAAATGCTATGGCTCTGTGGCGCTATCAATATATTGCTCGTTTTGTTTGAATGGCCCAACATGTCAACTTATGGCTCAAACAATGCCATTTGGGGCAGGCCTAACTCTCTCAACTGAACAATGGCAGACAGGGGGAGTGTTTGTGAAACTTAAAAACAATCATTATTTTAGCAATTCCATTTAGTGCCACTGGTGGTGCTGAAACATTTTACCTTTACATTAGAGCTAAACATGTAAAAAGCTGACTATAATTAGTAACATGTTCAATTCAGCAGATGAGCTTGCTGTTAGCAAAGTGTGTGCATGTGTGTAGACCAAGTGAGACCAAGTCCCTCCTAATTAGGACAGGATTAGAGACAAGCTCACTAGGGCTTGACACGGGAGGCTTTCAATAGCACCAGTTCCCATTTATTCATTTTGAAGGCAATCTGATTCATGGGAACCATCCAACTGTAGAATGACAGCACATAAACAAATGTGCACTGACATTCAGTATGTCCGGATGAAGCACGTAAAGGGCTGTAAATAATAAATGGAGCACAGCGGGTCATTCAGACATGACCCATGTGAACAAACATATTTACCACACCCAGAAAAATGCACACACTGTAAGCCTACATGCCTTTTCCACAAGGTATATGGTGACCAACAGCAGTTATAAACATATACTGTATTTCCACATGCTGACACCAACAGGCAAAATAGTCTTTGGCAGCTGACTCAGTTCTTCTGTTCCTTGTTGAGGCAAAACAAAAAAGCTTTCACATTTTTAGCTTACATGCTTATCCTCTTGAAAATTATCCCACATCAGCCAAAAGCCATATGGAAATTGTTTTTTATAGAATTGACACATTATCACATACCCACTATACTCACCCAAGCTGTGAATATCAAAGGCTTGACAGGGTTTATCAGCCAGTTTAGCCAGACTAGGAGACCAGCTAGACCAGCTTGTCCAAGTTAGGAGACTAGATAGACCAGTTGAAGACCAGATATACCATCTGAAGACAAGCTTGGCCAGGCAGGGAGACGAGCATGGCCAGTTGAAGACCAGCTTGGTCAAGCTAGGAGACCAAACAGATCAGCTGAAGACCACCTTGACCAAGCTAGAAATCCAGGAAGACCAGCTGAAGATTAGCATGGCCAGGCTAGAAGACCAGCTTCATCCATTCAAAAATATTTTGTGCCCAAATACATACACTATATTGCCCCTTAACTAGTTTCAAAGTAGTTAGCTAATTTTGGATATCTTATTCTGTAGAGTAGCAAACTACTTTTTCAAAAGATTAGCTTTATAGTTTAATTATGTGTCGTTTGTAGTTTGCAAGCTCCAGTTTCAAAGTCGCTTCACCAACACTGCACAGGAGCATGATAAAATCTACTTTTGTAGAGTATTAAGAAGTTGCATCATTGAATTTCATGCAAAATCTCTTGTTTGGAGGAACATCAGGGTTTGTTAGTGTCAAAGCTATTAGGTCACAAATTTACAAGATTAATGTTCAGAAATGACAAACCTTTTCTCAGTCTCTCAGATTCAACATGATGTTTCTGTATTTAAAAATTTAAATTAGGTTTACAGTTATTTCCGCTCCGTCATTTTTTCCAAATTACTTTTCAGAAAAGCAAATGAGTGAATACCAGTTAGAGAACACAAGATTTGTAGTTATGCAACATAAGGGCTTTTGATTGATGCTGCTGATCGATGTATTTATTCCAGTTGTACACAAATGGTTACAATATCATGTAAATATTCTAGTTTTGTCACAGAATAGAGGAAGACTTCTTGCGGTCCACTTTAGATTAAACCTTTAAATTAAATTAGGCTACTTTAGATTAATAAAATTAATAACATTATTTCTGAGATCTTAATGAAAGGAAAAATCATATGAATATATATATATATAATGCACAGGATTTGTTTTTTTTTACATATATTGTACAGTTATAGAGGTGACTTTAATGCTGAAAAGCAAAAAGTTCAGTCTATAACAAGATGTTCAGCTTTTTAGTCATCTGGATTTAATAAATTTCTGATTCTGATTCTGATTTACAGACACAAATAAAATAATGACTTGGCTCTTATGTCCCTTGAGAACTTCTTTCTGTTTGAGGAAAAGGCCTGTGCCAGTTTTTCTCAGACATGTCTTTTGGGGGGTCTATATTTTTGTGGTGAGGCACTGTGGATAGTTGTGGTTTATGAAAGGACTTGAAGTGACTTTACCATGATGTTGCTCTTAGGCAGAGCTTCAAGTTTCACTACCATTTCATTTGGTAGAATAAACACAGATTTTTTTACATCTACAATAAGCTACATCATCCCTTTACTGTATCTGACAGACCCTCACAACCCCATCTGTTAAAAATATCTGAGAATATCTGAGACACCCCCCCCCCCCCCCCACACACACACACACTTCTGGCATGTACACAATCACACGCATAACGTGAGACAGAGATTTGACAATTTGACAGAGATTAGCGAGGAATTTTAATGTAACACACTAACAAATCAAGAGAGGAGGAAAAAAATAGATAAACACTGGGAATGTCAAAGCTCCTGTTTAAAACAACTATTAAAACTTCAGACTTGTAATTCAAGGACACCAAACAAAATTGCAAAACTGATTCCAAATATTAAGAGGTATCAGTCTTGGTATTGTCTACAATGTTGCTTTGTGGTTTGGTAAAATAGTTGGTTTGGATAAATCTACAAAGGCAAAATAGTGTAATTACACCAACACTAAAACTGAGAAAAATGACTTCAAAATAACTTGGTTTAAATGTGGATTTTGTTGTTACTGCAGTTTTCACACTCTGTTTTCTTTTAATCTGAACATAGTTGAGATTTGTTTCATTGCTGCTGAAACAAATCTGTACTTACTGAAAAACAAAGCACTGCCCCTAGTGGCCAAAGCTGGAAGTGTTGCTGAATGTATGGGCATGTGTGAGCTTCAGTTTCTGGATGAAAGGTCTGCATGTGGTGCCAAAAGCAAGTTGGACAATATATGCATATTTTATTACACCCTAGCCAAACATAAACCTAACTATCAGTGTAAAAATTTTAGAGCAAATTTCAACTTTCAAATTGTGCTTGCCATTGTTTACATGAATGTGATTACTTCCTGGTTCCCATGGGACAGACCTCATGTACCTGGGATTGCTTGTGCAATACACTATCTGTGACGCCAGAGGTGAAGGTGAACATAATTTAATTGATGCATAAATATCTGAGAGGAGATGGCACTTGTCAGTTATTCTGTAGAATCGTTTTGATTTCAGGGTACGTCAACATTTGGAAGCAGCATGTCGATTTCCCATGTGATCATGTTGGAATGTGTTAATGTGTTTTGCCTTTGGGCTGCAATATTGTTATGCACAGATTTTGACATACTGCTAACAATAGTGAGGCCAGAAGAACTATGATAAAAATAAAGTAATTTATGTAGGCCTATAAACAGTTTAAATTCTGGTAGATTTAGAAATTTTTTACATTTGAGATGACTGTCAAAAAGTGGCCCAGTTTACTTCACCCTATTTGGAAATTAATAAATAAATTCAACTTCAATACTTTAAAATATTTATATAATACACTGGTGAGAGTATGATTGTCTTTCCATGCTCTGTTTGCAAAAAAATATGTAATGAGCAACATGTTGGCTGACTATTTAAATGAGAGGACAGTATAATTGGGTGCAGTAAAGAGGAGCATTGTGCTGTGGAATCTAGAGCACTGCTACTTGGTGACCCTTGCTAACTTGGGCTTTCAACAACGTCTTTGATTATCCTTGCCAAATGACCCTCAAAATGTAATCATTTTCTCAGCAGTGATGTGATTCTTTATTATTGTTCTTCCAAGTTCTCTTCAGGTTGTGGCATGTGGGTTGAGTGGTCTACGAGGGTGCTGGGGCAATGGCACTGATTGGCTTTCTGGCTGTGGCAGTGTGTGGATTGGTGGTTGTCAAAGGCGATCAGTTGAAGCAAGCCCACACACCTTTGCTACCCCATCGGCCATTTGTGGTCCTGTGGAACGCCCCTACTGAATCCTGCCGTCTTCGATTCAAGGTTGAACACATTTTTAATTTAGTTATTATTTCTATTTTAGATTCAATTTGCCCTTTCAAATTAGTTTTCAATGGTTAGTTAGTTTTGGAGCCATGGAAATGTAATTCAATTTAGTTTTATTTTTTATTTTTATTTCACTTAAAAGGTGTACTCACTTTTTTGCAAATTGCTAAACTATTAAACAAAGAAATACAGGCAAATATCAGATTGTTTTTGAGTTTAAAAAAAATATATGTACACTCACATGAGATGAAGACTATTTATATAAGTCTTAGAAATAAAGCAACTTTATTGTACATATAGTGCTAGATGCACCTTTATGAGTATGGCCATGTTGAGAGCACATGACCAGCTTTATCGTAATGATTTTCCTTTAAAATTGGATGCTGTACTCATGGAATAAGTTCATTGAATGTGAATAGTAATGCTCTATCTGTATTTTTATTTTAATAAGTGCATCTTTAACAAATATAATTTCATTTAGATTTCCTTTTAGTTCCCTTTTATTTTTTCAGATGAACATTATTTATTGATTGATTCTCAAACACAGTACAAAATAAAGCAAAATATACATGCAACCATTATCCCCATTTAAACCCCATGAATTCCCTAAATTTTTTGTTAATGATAATAACACTAGTTGAACATGAATCAATAATCTAGCAAATGCTACATCTGTGTGGCCCAAATGATGGAAATACCATATTTTCTTTCTCTTTTACGAGGTGGATTTGGACCTTAGTGTCTTTGACATTGTTGCTAATCACAACGAGACCCTGAGTGGCCCCAACGTGACCATCTTTTACCACAGCCACCTGGGTTACTACCCTTATTACACCAGCTCTGGAATTCCCATCAACGGTGGTCTTCCTCAAAACCAAAGTCTGAGCAAACACCTCAGCAAAGCTCGAGCTGACATTGACAAGTTTATACCCTACAAAGACTTTCATGGTTTGGGCGTCATCGACTGGGAAAACTGGCGACCACAGTGGGTGCGCAACTGGGGCTCTAAAGACATCTACCGGAACAAGTCCAAGGAGCTTATAAGGAAGTTGCATCCAGGCTGGCCACAAAGTAAGGTGGAAAATGAAGCAAAAGAGCTTTTTGAGAGAGCTGGACAAGTGTTCATGAATTCAACACTTCTATTGGCAGAGAGTCGGCGACCACATGGCCTATGGGGTTTTTACCTCTTTCCTGACTGTTACAACTATGGTTACAAGGAGCATCCGTTGCGTTACACTGGCGAATGTCCTAATGTAGAGCATGTACGTAATGATCACCTGATGTGGCTTTGGAAAGAGAGTACAGCCCTCTACCCTTCAATCTATCTTGACTATGAGCTCATGTCTTCTCACAACACAGTAAAATTTGTGCATTACCGTGTGAAGGAGGCCATGCGGATTGCCTCAATCGCCCGGAATGACTACACATTGCCCGTTTTCGTCTACTCAAGACCTTTCTACGCCTACACATTTGTCGTACTGTCAGAGGTGAGAAGAATATTGTAAGATTCAAATAATGGTTTGAACAATCAGTTCAATTATAGGTAATAGGTTAACCATTAAGTTTGAGCTGTGGCCTAGTGGTTAGCAAATGTGCTCTGAAAGACTGAATTTAGGACTGGCTGTCTTTTTTTGTCTTTTTTTTGTTTTTTGATCACACTCCAATCATTTTCTGTCCTATCTTTTCTATGAATATCAATAAAAAATGAACAAATAATAAATATAAAACAACACAGATTTCCTGAACACTGCCCAATCTGCAATTGGTCTGCCAAACAAACACTCCCATTAAAATGATCACACAGGAACTCTATATGTTTCTACTGAATGTCCCAGTATACTGAAATTTGCCCCATCTGCTTTTTACGCTTTAAAATGAAATGTTTTCTCCACTAATGGTTAGGTTTAGGATCGGGGTTTGGGTTAGGGCATTCCTGTTAACTCCTATTACATAATTTACAACTAAAAACAACTCGCTTTACAATTTGCTTTTGGCACCTGGAAACTGGAGTGCACACATGCCCATGCATATATTCAACAACACTTCTGGCTTCGGCCACTGGGGGAGTGCTTTGAATTTTGCAAGCAGTGATTGATTTCAGCAGCAGAACTTTCTATCTACTTTGAACTCTTCGATCACCAAATTCACATTTAGTAACATGCAATTTACTGAGCCGAAGTTGAGCCACAGTATTTTAACTTTTCGGAGGGAAAAAATCCTTTGAATCGTTGTCTTTGCATATTAATCTGGGATTCAAAAAATACTTCAACTTCAATTATTTAAAGCATTGAAATTTGTACTCTTTAACATTACTTTAGCACTTCCCAATTTTTAAAAAGCATACTTTCAAGACAAGAAGAATACTTTGCTCTCTATACTGTAGGAACCCATCACACACGCATTGTTTTAATCACTCGTCAAATACTTGAATGACAGACCTTCCCCAACACCACCCTCCTCCCCAGCAACTGAAGTGCTTGAGATGTGCTAAAACACTCATCTGTCACATAATTATGAGTGGAATGTTCCAAATCAAACTCTGCAGTAGGTCTACAGCCATGTTTTCAGTTTGATGGGAGTCGGGACCACCCGCCTTTCTAGGCAGTGAGGTACATCAAGGTAACACACTTATTATGACTAGTCTGGGTTACAACCAATAGCTTCCATATGTTCATTGTGATAGATTCCAGATTCCAGACCATAAGTTATATGTTAACTACCTGTACTACACTTTTGTACAATATCTAGATGCAAATAAGAAAACATAAGAAATCTTTAACTTTTTTACTAAGATTACAAACTAGATTTGAGGTTCTTGACTGTGAAAAAGTTGCTTCTACGATGTTAGAGTGTTGTGTTTGTTTGCTATAGTGGTTCTCTGCAGTTGCTAAGGTGTTCTGAGTGGTTTTAGCATGTTGTTATGCAGTTTTCAGGGTGGTTGCTATTAGGTTACTTACAAGCCAACATTTTTCAAAACGAAATTACGTGCCTTATTACACATTTGGCTGCAGATTTTCAGTGAAAAGTGAAGTTTAGTCTAGAATGCCATTAAAAAATTAGAAAATTTGGTAGCAACATGTTGACTTCCCGTGTGATCATTTTGGTTTAAATTGGACCAGCAGTGGTTTGGACCCAACCCCCCCTTCCAGCCCTGCTTATATTGCATTAAAATATAAAAATTCTCACCCTATACAGAGTGACCTGGTGCACACCATAGGGGAGAGCGCAGCACTGGGGGCCACTGGAGTGGTCCTGTGGGGGTCATCTGAATATGCAAGATCTCAGGTACTCATCGTCTATATCAAACATGAGGCACATTTACTAAATCTATAATCATATAGACATCCTCCAAACAAATATTCAATTAAACCATCAATAAGATGCCGTTTATGAGATTAATTACTAATACTTGCATCCATAACCAAAAGCATTTTGGAAACACTTTGTGATCACTATCTACTCAACTTGAGTTTATAGTATTAACAATATAAAACATGTTAGAAGCACAGAGAACTATCTATCCCTCTGTTTTATGTCTTCATCTCAAAAATTATTTATTTGTTTTTTGTCTAAACCTAAAATAGAATTATACTGCTGTCACTATAACTGATGATATCAGGATGTCTCTGTATTTGGCGATTTATTTCACACAATGACAGACCGACATACTCCTGAAGACACATGCTCATTTTGTGGGTGCATCCCATTTCCTGTTTACAAAAAGCAGAGAGGTGAGAGTAATTAGAACCAGAAGGAAAGAGTTTCTATTGCATGACAATCACATTTTTAAATGCTTATTTGTCTGATACGTAAATGAGCTAAGATTTTATATAAATAATATCTATTGACAAATTTTTTACTAGAGCTGAACATTGAAACATGTCCAGTCTTGTTAACGGAAATCCACAAAAACATACTTGTTTATAGCAAATTCACAAATGAGATCTCTTAAATGCCTCAATTGTTTTTTCCAGACACCAATGAGATTAAATGGAGAGCGAAATTGAGACTTTGGCTTAAGTTTTCTGCCTCTCATATTTTTCTCCTGAGAAAATGGCCCCGATTGCCTTACAAGCTTGTAGAATTTTTAAAGTTAATTTTTTTTTTTTTTTTTTTAAGAAATCTCAGCAATGTAACAAACTGTGGCCAGACTTGCCAACACACCCAAGTATGCAATAAAAATCTGAAATTTCAAAATTATTTAAGATTTTCATCAAATACATCCAAGACCAAATTATTTAAACTATGCTAACTTTATAGATATACTCTTTTCCCCTTCTGAAAAAAAAAAAAACATCTTAAATTTTGGTAAGTGATTGTATCACTAAAATCATGTTAACGCGTATAATATTTTGACAAAACTTTTGAAACAATGTGTATTTTAGGGTCTATGGACTGGCCCCATTAACTTCCATTGTAAGTGCTTTACTGTAACCACAATATTTGCTTCCTCTTTTATTTTACTTTTTTTTTAAAAGGAGGGACGAGTTGAAATTATTATAACATGATGCCACAAATGCTGTTAATTGAGCTAAACTTGTATCGATAAGTGAGATGTCCATTCAGAGTAATGACAGCACAACTTTTAAGGAAAAACATTTATCCCAAAGCTTTGGGAAATGTGGTTAAATCTAAACGTATTCAGATCAATATGATTCTGTGATAGTATACAGTCTGTGAGCTATAGTAACTGATGTATCTTTGTGCAGAGTAACTGCTTGACAGTTAAGAAGTACATTGATGGTCCACTGGGGCACTATGTGATCAATGTGACCTCAGCCGCTAAGCTCTGCAGCAAGGCTTTGTGCAAGAAGAATGGCAAATGTGTCCGTAAGAGTCTGGACTCTGGAGCTTATCTGCACCTCAACCCTCGATTCTTCAACATTCGCCTCAACCGAGCCATCCGTGGACCGCGCTTTCACGTCAGTGGACACCTTAATAACCTTGATATCCTGGACATGAAGCAAAAGTTTACCTGTCAGTGTTATCAGGGCTGGACCGGCATCTACTGTGAGATGCCCCAGGTAGCAGAGCCTCTTCCCCACAACCCAAGGGACAGTGTCCTGGGAGAGCTGCTGGTCGTCCTGTCTCTGCATTTCTCCTGTCTGTCTGTCATTATGTTTCTGGGTTTTTGTCTCATAATTAAGTGTCTGATACTGTAAGATAGATTTATTGCACATGTTCATAGGACTGTATTTGTAAAACAAAAATAACTGGGAAGAATATACTAATATACATGTAATATACATGAATACACACTTAAATAAAATATCCAGTAAAAGTAATATATTGAACTGCATTTTGCATATTGTATGTCTTTAACCATATTTTAATTTGGTCACCTGGTTGTACAGTATACTGTATAGTCTCATGTCTAGGTTAAAGTGAGTCACAAGGAGAGGTGGAGGGTGTTTGTGTTTGACTTTGCAGAAAAGTTGAAATTAACTAAAACAAAAATGTTTATTTTTATTTGATCAGAACTTGTAATTTTTGGAAGGAACTAACTGTTTTTGCAGTGTTAAAGAAATAGTTAAAAGAATAAATAAAATTCTGGACATCAAGATTTTTGATAAACATTTATTCGATCATATGCCTCCGTAAGACTTGAGATATGATGCACGAGTCACATGGACTACACATGGAGTCACTATTAACTGCTATTGTATTGAAAAGACAAGCTGGGATATTCATTAATGTAACTTTATGTTCTGCACGAGAAAGAATGTCATGTATATCACATCTAAATTATTAAAGAATTTAGTTTTTTACAGTAGGTGAACTATCCCTTTAATTTGATCCTAGATCAACATTTACTGAAAACAAACATGATCCCAATCAAACTCAAAGACCTTCCCTCTTACATAAAACACAGCTCTGGAGTTGGATTAGAATATTTATTTGCATTTATGTTATTTGTTTTATCTGGCACATTGCAGATCACTGCACATGTACAAATGGGAATGCGAGGAAAGGCTACCAAGGTCGTGCATAACAGAGGCACACCTCACAGCTGTTGGTTTAAGCACAGGATACACTCAAAAACGCAGATGTGGAACCTGATCTAGAGATTGAGGAGTTCCTGGAGTTTTGGGTAGGACAGACACATCCAACACAAGTACCTTAAGACCTCTTGTCGGGAAGTTAAGAGGAAGAAAATGCCTGTATATATGAGGGAGAGTGGGGTCATTCAGTGCCTTTACGTAGTTTTTGCTCCATAGGGAACACATCAAAGGCAGTCCAGTATATGTGTGTTTTGGTGGGTATTTGCTTTCTTTGCATGTGCAATAGAGACTATACAGAAGCATTTTTATCTAGAACAACAACAAAACAAGTGTACAGTTATACTACTTGACCGAGGAGTCATTGGGGGGTTGAGAGTTGGGGGAAGGGGGTCCAGAGCTCAAATCAAGTCTCGATCTAGAGCCCGAGATAGCAAGCCAATTCAGTTTTCAATTAAAAGCCAGGGCTGAACAGGAGGGCGAACTAGTGAAATTCTATTGGCTCTCTAGCGCTAACTGGTAGAACAAAACACATTATGGTTGGCACAAACCATGTTTTTCCTCATGCTATCCCATATCACTGGGTAATATTTTATTTCGAGGATGAGTGCAGGTCACGCAACCTGCCCATGCTAACCTGCCAAATTTGGCTAGCTTCTATCAAGTAGCAGATCAATTTGCACCAACCTACCATAGACTGGAAGCACAGCTTTTAATAACAACAACAAATGATATAGACAGCGTTTTCGCAACCCTTCTAAAAGTTCCCAAGCCTAGCTAATTCAGCATCTATCCAGATAGATGCTAATCCATCAATTAGCAAATTATATATTTATATTATGTATTTAACTATTTACATTAAGCATTGTTATTCCCTGATGTCCGCAACCATATAAGAACAGACCAGTGACCCAGTTTTGGGAAACATGATCACATGGAAATCGGCACGTTGTTTCAGAGAGTTGCAGTATCCTATAGGCTCAGCCACATTATGCCGACAAATGGCATCTCCTATGAGACATTGTTGCATCATCTCTAGTATATTTACCTTACCTGGTGGCATGACTGGAAGTGCACTGTGAAAGCAGCATGGGAGATCTGGGCTCAGATCCCGTGTCGAAACCAGAAGGTAATTGCATTCACATAATCAGTGACAAGTGCATTTCAGAGGCTGCATTTTTCTCTCTAACATTACATTTTTACTCCACTAATGGTTAGGTTTAGGGTTTGAGTTGGGGGATACAGTTAATAAAATATGCATTCCTCTTTATATATTACAGCCTGCATATCTGGAAACAACTCCACTACATGGACGTTACACCCAGAAAATAGAGCTCACACAAGCCCAACAACACTATTGTTAATTTGGCCACTGGGGGCAGTGTTTTAAATTTCGGTAAGCACAGACCAATTTTAGGTAAAGAAATATCAAACTACTGTTTCCGATTTCACTGTGAGATCAGTCTGTTTTGGGTCATGATCCACCAGTTAAGAATAACTGCTCTAAGATTTATGTACACAGAACCCTTGTGAAATTTTCCTTGATTTAGATTCTCATTGTTTAGCTCTGCATTCTTTAAGCATTCTACAATGGAGTCTAGGCTAACAAAGGCTTTCATTTTGAAAGAAAAAAATTCTGTGCATTTTGTAATCAGTTGTGTGTTGATGTGAAAGAATGATTTTTAAGGGTTTCAAATTTTTAGGGGTTTTGCAATAATCAGTCATTTTTCTGTACTAAATCCTATTAACATTTTTACCCTTACTTTCTACCCTTAAGCCATGTATCATTTAATTCCATTTATAACAAAACACAAAAACATCTCCTGGGCAAATAATCTGAAGTCCAGTAATTACCAGGTGTTTTTAGGCTGAAAACTGGAGAGAAGGAAAGGCTTCATTGGTGATGTCTTCTTTCCCCTTTCCATAATTTTTCCACAAACTACAAACTACCCGTTTACATTACCCTACTCACTCACCACTAATCACAGGTTACGGGACGTAAAAATATACTACACAATAATTGACAGTACCTTACTCAAACACAGGTATTACATACAATTTGGGTTGATTACTACCTCTGAATAAATCTTAAGTTTATTGTAAAATAGGGTAAAATGTAATTAAATGACTCTAAATGTAATTGTTATGTAATGCAATTCAGTCTCAATGTTACACATACTGTATTTCCTATAATGATGAAGCCAGGTTTATGGTTTAATTTAAAGTTTCATCTGTGGAGTTCCTATGGTTGGTTCTTATTGTTCTTATAAAACAATTAAAAAAAAAAAAAAAAAAAAAAAATATATATATATATATATATATATATATATATATATACATATATATATATATATATATATACATATATATATATATATATATATACATATACATATATATATATATATATATATATATATATATATATATATATACACATATATATATATATATATATATATACACACATATATATATGTATACACACACACAGTATATATATATATATATATATATATATATATATATATATATATATATATATATATATAAAATATATATTATTTGATTTTTTTTAAGAAAATACATATTATTGAACTGATAAATCAAATCTAAAAATATAAAATCAGGTTAAGAGCAGGTTTTATAAATTGATCATTGCATTAGAAAAAAACAAATGCTAATACAATAAGTTTATTATGTTAAAACATGTATGTATGTGTGTTTATATTTTCTGACAGAAGAACAAGAGCGCATCGATCACACCTCAAAGAACTCTGAGTCTCTGTAGGCAACTCTGTAGTGTTGTTCCCTTCATCTCAGGGAACGTCTCGGTTACGTATGTAACAAGTGTAACAAGTATACTGAGTTGTTCTCTTACAACTCAGTACACTTGACATTGCATCACTAAGGGGTCGCTATGGGGAACAGAGTCTCATCACACCGCACTACAGGACATAACCTTGCAGAGAGGAAACATGATGCCTCAGTCCCACTGTGACCGTCAATAGTATGTCGCAAGTGAATGACCCACATGGTGGGTCAGGATGGGAACACTCAGAATGGATATATGAACTATAGTCATATAGTATGAATTAACCCCTTCACGAACCCAGTCAGGAAGGAAGCTTATTTGTAATGAAAGTGCCTGTGACTTTTGGGAAATACAACAGTCTGAATTCAGGCAGTTGTGTAAAAAGTCAGGGAGCCCGTACTTAAAAAAGAGGGCATTAGTATATGTTTGGCCAATGAAATAGCAAGCGCTCTAAACAGAGATGACTTGCTATGAGTGAGATGTTATGTCTAGGTTATAAAACCTTGCAAATGTATTTTGAGAAGACCAACTAGCTGCAAAACATGTTATTGTAATAGTCTTGTCATAGTCTTGTAAGGACACACTTTTCGTCCATGCCCATGAAGAGGCCACACCTCTAGTCGAGTGTGCTTTAACACCAATTGGGCAATTCGTACCATGCAACTCATAAGTCAGTGCGATCCAGCAACGATCCAGTGAGAAAGTCTTTGCTTGGAGATGGACATTCTTTTTGTGCATCCTCCATAGCATACAAAGAGCTGGTCAGACAGCCTGAATTGGCAGGTGCTCTCAACGGATGTGTATAGCGCTCGCAAGGTTGCATAACAAATGCAAGGAATGTTCCTCATCCAAATTAAACGAGGAGGGAAAAAGGCTTGATGAGAACCACCTACACTCTGAAGGGTGTGGAACCTTAGCCTTTTCTGGGTTTGAAAGTGGTTGTTGAAAGACCCAGAACAAACTCCAGACATGAATTGTCAAATGACAGTGCTTGCAAAAGGTCAAAAGCCAGCAGTAATTCGGTCTTAAGAGATAGCACAAACAATTCAACATAGTCGAAGGGAGGCCCTATGAGCACTTTTAGGACCAAAGTTAGGTCCCAAGTCAGGACTGTAGCTGGGCGAGGTGAATTTAGCCACCCTGCCCCTTAAGGAATTATGATTAATCATGTTTGCCTATAGAGGTGCCGGCTTCGGGTGTGTAATACGTAGATATAATCTCTATATAATCTTTGAGCATGGAAGGAGTGAGCCCTGCGTCCAATCGCTCCTAAAGAAATGTGCGAATTTCAGGTATGGCGCAGTTCACTGGGTCTTTGCCGTGTGAAAAGTACCAATTAGAGAACACATTCCATTCAGTACATAAAGGTGTCTGCCTAGCCCGTAAAATGGTGTTCATAAATGACTGAGCCAATGCTGGCTCTTCTGCTGCACTCCATTCAAAGGCCACATGTGTAGGCTTCACAGCTCTGGCTGGGGATGCAAAATCATGCCTTGTGTTTGAGAGAGGTCTCTCTTCAACAGTATTTCCTAAGGAGGCCCGTCCAGTACTCCAGAAACCAGGACCATTTTGGCACAATTAACAGGACTGTTTTTATGTCTATTCGGACTTTGCTGATGTCATAATGAAGGAGGCGCAGCGAGAAAAGAACATACTTGTGCTTCGTCGGCCATACGTGGGCCAGTGCTTCCTGGCGACTTATATACGCCACGACTGTTGTGTTGTCTGAACGAATTAGAATGTGGTGATTCATGAAGTCGGAATGAAAAGCTCTGATGAAATGAAAATGAAAAGGAGAGAGAAAGTGGTAACGACATCCACCTGAGATGAATTGTGATTAATACCATCTCTAAGTTCACAGTGAGAGCCGGGGGAGATAAAAAAGATGGCCAGTTCACAGAGATTGGAGAGAGACAGGCAGATCAGAGTCTCCGTGTTCCCTGATGGAGAGTCTTGTGTTGTGTGAAGCTGAAAAGCAGACTGTTTATTTGATTGATGCTGAAAAGCCATCTTATGTTTTGAGTGAAGCTGTACAGAGTTTGCTGGTTATTTGTGAATAAAATGGACTCACATTAACTGTGGAAACTGGCTCCCGCTTCCTCCTTTATCTTCCCGACCTGAACATTTGTTACAGCTAGAAAGACAAACAATAGCTCAAGGCGGTTGACATGCCTAGCCCATTTCGCACCTGTCCAGGTGTTGAAAGTCAGGCGTTCATCACACACTGCGCCCCAAGCTATGTTGGACACATCTGTGGTCAACACTTTTCTTCTGAACATTTGACCCAGCATAACACCCTGTTGGTAGAAGGCTGGTACTGTCCATGGTGCTAGAGCAGCCAGACAGCGAGTCACCACAATGCGCATGCGCCCAATGATACAGGTGCAATGTGGAACAGCGCTTGAGTCAGTACTGGAGAGGTCTCATATGTAACAGACCTTACGGTATGACGGTGGATACTGCTGCCATAAAACCCAGCATTCTCTGAAATGACTTCAGTAGTAATGTTTTTCCAATTTGAACTGAGACAGACACAAAAAATGGGTCTGTATGAGCTCATTTGTGAAGTGTGCATGCATGCTCAAAGAGTCGAGACAAACTCCTAAAAAGGAGATTTATTGGCTTCGTCAAGTGTTCTTTTTGCCTAGCTAACATTGACCAGATTTTCCATATGGCAAAGCAGCAAGTCTCTGTGCTCACTCAGTAGTGCCTCTGATTGGTTAGTAATAACCAACTGCTGAAGTAATTCAAAACACACACACCGTTCATTTTCAATTGGGTGAGTGCTGCATCAATATATTTCGTGAATGTGCGGGGAGTCAGAGACAGACTGAAATGAAGGAATTTAAATTGATATACATTTCCTTCGAACACGAATCTAAAAAGCCACCTGTAATGCAGTGCAATTGGTATTTGAAGTAAGCGTCCTTGACGAAAACTATTCCTGAGGATGAAAGTGCTATAAGATGTGTTTCTGAGGCATCATTGAAGCATCCCAGAACTAGAATGGGCCGAAGCCCGTCATCCTTCTCCAGAACGAGGAAATAATGTCTGTAAATCCTGCTGTGTCTGTCGCAGTCTGGGGCAGTCTCTATCACGTTTATTTGCATGGCGACTGTGAGTGAAGCGAGGTGGCAAGCATAGAAACTTAATCGTATTACCATGTTTGTTCATTTTAAACACCCATTCTGACATCCCCGTAAGCACTTGGCACACATGCACACAGTGGGACAGCAGGCTTATTAATTCATCGGACGGAACCATGGAAGACAGAACACCATTGAAATGGGGCAGCCAATGTGCAAATTGGATTGTATAACCATGTTTGATCATTTTTAGCACCTGGTCTGAAATGCCTGTAAGGGCTTGGCATGCGTCCACGTAACGGGACAGAGGGCAATTTGGTTTGTTCATTGTATGATTGTGATGAGGATGAGGGTGTGGCCGGGCATCCATCATTACAGCCTGGCCACACCCTCCTCCTTGTTACAATAGTATAATGCACCACTCACCATTGGGAAGCAGTTGTGTATGTGTGGGCTTTGAAGTGGGAAAGCTCTTTAATGAAAAAGTGTGAGCATCTCGAGCATGTGCAACTAGCACTGTACTCTTTTTTTGCATTCTTTATTGCATGTGATGAAATGTGAGACATAGAAACAACATATTGAACAACATTTTGAACATAAATATTCCTTTCCCAACAAAGAGCAGTGGTAAAGAGAGGAACAGCAACGGGGGTGGTGGTGGGGGGGGGGGGGTGCTGTTCCTCTTGGGGGCTTGCACTGAGACATTTGAGACAGCAGGCGTGGGGTTTTTAGCTGAGCACTGGCCCGAGACAGAGCAGGAGCAAGCCAGTTGTGATGAAGTACTGTTCTGTTTTGACATAAATTTTTTTTTTTTAAAAATCAAATAATATAAATGTCTCATAGCCTGTGAATATTGATGAGTCGTGACATAGTACTCAGCAAATCTATCCACAGAGCCACTGAAAGGGATGGATGGAGACATCAGAGCATCAAATAGAGTGGCTTTTTCCACATCACTCATGTCCAAGAGGGTCAGCCAGATGTGATGATCCAAAACCAACAGATTGCTCATTGACTTACCATTGGCCTGTACAATGACTTTCGCGGCTCACAGCACTAAGTCTGTAGCAGCGCGGAGTCCTTTCAACATATCTGGATCTTGCTCGTCCATTAGCTGTGTTTTCAATGGCCTACTTCTCACCGGGCAGAGATGTGCCGCTACCGCCTCTTCCACAGGGAATATATGGATATAACCTTTGTCTTTCCCATGGTCCACTTTAGTGAGGAGAGTGGAATCGCTTTGCGAGCAAGCTGAATAGGGCACATGCCAGGATTTTGTCAGTTTGTTATGAACTTCTGGGAAGAACGGGACAGATCTGCAGAACGCGGTTGCTTGACGGCATCCTGACTGCAAGAACCATTCATCAAGTTGAGATTTTTCAGGTTTCTCTGGAGGAGACCACTTTAGACTGGGCTCTACGACTGCCCTTGAAATACACAATGCTGGGGGAAGAGATGGCAATGTCCTCCATTGACCACTCGGCATATGCTGTGAGAGACTTATCATCATACCCAGCATCAGAACTGCCGAACGTGACAAGGCCGTGCACTCCTGAAGAGGGCCTAAGCTCGTCACGGACCTACTGTATCGGCATAGACACAAAATATGGAGATTGAGGGACTCGTGGTGCACGTGCCAGCACGAGATCCACCTCAAATTCCAAATTCCTCAAAAACCTTGCAGCCCCATCATGCCTCCTCGTGTGATTCCTCGGGAGGTGGGAGGGCACGGGAGGCTGAATCATCCCTCAGAATGAGGGTGATTTGCGAGCAAAGCATCTTGAGACTCATGCCCTCACAGTGAGGGCAGTATGTCTTTATGAGTGCTGTCTCTACGTGGGGGTGGCCCAGACAGTGACAGCAGGATGTGGGATGTGCGGGATGTGTTCCTTGCATAATGAACACTTACAGAACGTCATCTTTAAAAAGACGTGAGCACGTAAGCAGCTTTTTCTATATATAACACAATATCACAATAGCTTATAAGGATACAAAACTCCTGATGAAGTGCTGCGGGGAAGCAAAATGCTGAATCGTTCCACGATGTGGAGTAAATGTTTGCTGGAAAACAGCATGGGAACGGTGGGTCTTCTCATTGCTGTGAAGATACCACCTGCTGACACATGTATGTCAACAGCAAAGTAGAAGTCTTCAAGACGAGAGATGAATCGCTGTCTTGAAGGAAGTAAATTCTGAGGAATGGTGTTTGCACACCCGCTTTTATACTGGACAGCTTTGCACCTAAAAGGGCGGGACTTAAACACCATAGCCAATTTTAGAATTGCCATTATTGTAGAATGGTTTCAACTAGGTCATTTATAAGGACACTCCCCTCGATATGGTTCATAATTTTTTTGTTTTGTGATATATTGAAATTCGTATATATCCTCCCATCACTAGAATTGCAGAAAACAACAAGAGTGAAATAATTATTTTATTTTGAAAGAGAAAAATAAACTTGTGTCACATTTGGCCAACACCTATCAAGACAATGTTATAGGAAGCTTCGTGGACACCATCCCAGCTAGCCAAATTATGTCATCAGCAAGGTCCAAGAGGACAAGGAAACAGTTCTGTTGGTTGCGCCGAAATGGCCCAACCAATCATGGTTTCCGGAAATGATGGTGATATTAGGCGGCCCTTCATGGGATATACCACTGAGGAGGGATCTGCTCTCTCATGTGCAGGACACTACACATACGGCCCCTGAACAGAGCGCATCAAATGAGCCAGAATTGGCTCAGTCTGTAATAAACACAATTTTGCATCTACAAGACACTAAAATGGTGTGTGTTTGCGGATTGGTGCTTTTTATGCAGCAAAGACCCAGTAAATTGCCCAATAACAGAGATTCTTACATTACTTCAAGTATGGTTGGACGCAGGTCTTTCTCTGTCAATGCTTAAGATTTATGTAGCAACCATCTCTGCATTTCACGTCCCAGAGGCTGGCTCCTCTATAGGCAGACACGATCTAATCATAAAGTTTTTAGGGGAGCGAGCACTTGAACCCACCTCGCCTTGCTACGGTTCCAATATGGGATTTCAAACCTTTGGAATCTGTTTGTTATGTGTGCTCTCTTTAGACAGCACTGCTGTTGGCTTTGGCCTTACTCGAACGGGTTGGCAATAGACATGCGCGGTTGGTTGACAGTTCATGTCAGGAATTCGGTCACAGGCTTTCAAAAGCCACTATCAAACCAAAAAAAGGCTATGTGCCTAATGTGCTTTCCACACCCTTAGGGCTCAGATAGTGCACCTACAAGCTTTTTCTTCTCCACCATCTAATTTGATTTGATTATTTGATTATGCCCCGTGTGGGCATTGCACACACATGTGGAGCACACTCGCCAGTTTAGACTGTCAGATCAGCTCTTTGTTTGTTGTGGAGGATGCACAAAAGGCATATCTGTCTCCAAACAAAGGCTATCTCACTGGATCATTGATGCGATCACCCTCGCTTATGAATCACAGGTCGTGAGATGCCCTATAGTCATGAAAGTGCATTAAACTAGAGGCATGGTCTCTTCATGGGCATGGACAAATTGTATATCCTTACAGGATATATGCTTTGCAGCGGCATGGTCTTATTACCTAGATGTGGTGTCCATCGCTTCACGTAAATATTCCAACACCTGGCAGGTGAGCCCAAACCCCTTATCATGGGTGGGTTACATGTTATATTTGAATACAGTCGCCTGTGTAGGCCACTACCCAATTTACACCCACTAGAAGTCACAAGCACGTCCAAATAAAAATAAAAAAACCTCCCTCCCTATCTCTGGTATGAAGGGGTTAAATTATACTGTGTGTATTATATGACTCATACACATCCTCAGACTAAGATTAACTTCCTGTCTGGTTTTCACCATGCAGGGTTATTCATTCTCATACACACTAAAGAGAAATTATACTAATTCACCGCCTGATGGGCCTGTTTTATACACTGGTGCATCCAAGGGCATCACGTTATGTAGAGTGGTGTGATGGGAATCCATTCCCCAAAGCATTCAGCAATGTCTTGTGAACTGAATTGATAGGGGACGTCTCCATTTACATAACTTTGGTTCCCTGAGATATTGCAAACATGGCCGCACAACTACTTCAGAGTTACGAGGTACGAGTGATGCGTTCTTGTCCTCAGTCAGAAAATTCTGAAGAAATGGTGTGTGAGCATCTGCTTATATAGAGCAAATTCGCACCTAAGAGGGCAGGGCTCAAACACCAAGATTGCTGTTATGATACAAAGGCTTCAACTAGGAGTTCCCCAAAGCATTCAACAATGTCTTGTTCACTTCATCTCAGGGAACCGAGGTTACGAGACATTTTATCTCAGAGAAACTAACTCTCCTGTCAGACGAGGCAGAAGTAAAAAAAGTGCCTCAGAAATACGCATAGTCCTGTTAATCTTAAGACATTTTTACATTGTGCTGTAAAATAAAGTGTCTTACCTCAGAAAAGAAAACGGTCCTGTCAGACGCAGTTCCGTTGTTTGCACGCTCAGTTCAGATGGAGACACATGTTGTTATATTACATTATGTATTGTGTATTTACCATCCATCACTATATTACCGTAAAAGATCATTGTTGATGCGTATCATGTTAAATGTTTTTTAACTTTGTGAAAAGCAACTCTATCTTCAGAGTGATGTTTTTCTGTTTTGCAACCAGAGGCGTTTTATACATTTTAAATATCAAATTCTGGCCATCATATCACATTGCAATATGTATGCACTTGATTTATGCATATATTGTGGATGTCTCCCAACAGGGGGGTGGGGGGGTCGTATCACATAGGAAATAAAAAAGTGGAATTGGAAGGTAAAGTGGTAATTATATTACAGATCTATGCAGTTACGTTGCCAATAAGTCACAGAAATACCCAAATATTACAAGTACATTACGTAACTGGAACGTTCTGGGTAAGCTTGGGACATTAGGAGGACGTAAAGATGATGTTGTGAAATAGTAACTTAATGGTAATGAAATTATGGGCCCATGACATTGCAGTTACGTTGTAAGTCAGTCATGAAATTACTAAAATATTATGTACATTTTACGAAACTGGACCATTCTGGGTAAACTTGCAACATTAGGAGGACGTAAAGACAGCGTTGTGAATTGGTAATATAATGGTAATGAAATTACGGGCCAGTGACATTGCAGTTACTGCACCTCTTACCAAGGGATTAGTGTTACTTGTCTGTCTGCACAACGTTGCATAAATGTTTGGGATGGATCAGTGAAATGCACCTGATTCCATTACCACACGTCATGAGGATACAAAATGCCCATCTCTCAATGCAACAGACATGCATCAGCACCTGCACTCTGCAATCACCCCAACACCAAGAAACAATAACAAAGAACCTGTACTTTCCACCTCTCTAGCTACCTCTTTCCTTGAGCACCTAATATAAGCTCTTGTATGGTAAATTATTATTTTACTCAAATTACTGTCTGGGTCTCATTCCCTCACCACAGTGGTGTAGTATGTGGGCAAAATAAATGAAGTCCACTGTCAAAGTCCACTAACCATCCAACATGATCACACGTGAAATCGGCATGTTAGTTTCAAATGTTTTTTCACCTGAAGTCGGACCCAACATGTCTAATTCTGGACTAGTGCCTCCATGCGGTAGGCTTAATAAGACTTCTGTATTTTAATAGTCAACTAGGGGCAGTTCCGACATTCGGAAAGCAATGACTGATTTTATCAGACAAAGCATTCGATCTCCTTTTGCTGATTCTTCTGTGAGATCAGCCTGGAACATCCTAATGGCATCAAATACATGTGTATATATTCACTATATGTCACAAAACAGATCTCTGACAATACTGTTTTATACCCAACATGGTAATGTAAAAGCATAGTATACAGTGTTTCTCAGGTTACTTTGCCCTGTTTGCAACACCTGTACAGCATTTTATAAAACTTGTTGTACTATTTGTATTTTTTTTCACTAGATCATCATGAGAACATTTAAAGGACAGCTACCGGAATTATTCATCACTTGTACTCTAAACCTGATTTACATTTCTGTGCTTTTTGAAGTAGGAGAAGCTTGTATTCCCATACAATTGAGCTATAATTCCTTGTGCCAAAAACTACTTTAACTAGGAACATTCAGAGTACTGGAAGAATCTTTATTTTCATTGCAGAGGTTCAGATCATATGCCAGCTTGTTTGCCCATAAGACGGTCAGTTTAAAAGAGTAGTTCATACTCAGCAAATTTATATGGTAAAGGTATGCCCCATCTGAACATACAAACCAAACACTAGATTTAGTATACAACAAACTTGAAAGTACCGTTATGTCAACAGTAGGGCTGCATTTCCTAAGCTGTGGTTTAATAAAAAGGACCTCCCAGTTTGTATAGTGAAATGTGGTTTTATCCAAAAGGACATAAGGTGTTCAACGTCCACAAAATCGCACTCCAATCAAAATATTACACAATAGTGGGCCAACAGTATGTTGTGGGAATGACTAACAACATTAAATTTACCATCCATGATGACATTGATGCTGGTTGTTGGATGGTTAATGTTGGTACAAAACACACTTCTATCAGTTTCTCGGGCCTTTTACCTTTTAATTTACAGGAGAGTTTAGAGGGGGAAAGGAATTAGAACATGACCCAGGCCAGATACCAATCTGAACCACGTCAGCATGTGCACCATCCACTGTGCCTGAGCTCTGGCAAAACGCTCACTGTAGAAATGCAGTATTTGCAGTTAGCCATTTGGATCATATTTCACAATCTGAGTCCAATTACAGGGGATTATTGAGATAAAGCTTAATAGATAATATTCTGCTGGTCATATGATCTCAACATGGTGGCGCTCATGAATGTGAGCCCATGCAGCACCATATGTAGAATAAAACTGATATAACTAAAATAAGTCTTCATCTCATGTGAGTGTACGTCATTTACATTAAAAAAATAAAAAATAAAAATGCTATTGTACTATTTATTTCTGTTTAAATTAAGTTTAGCACTGGCAAAACCATCAGAGTGCACCTTTAAACACATACAGACTTCCACTACTTGCATTAATATAACTCTTGAAAAGTGTTGGATTGTGGAAAGCTGTATTGACATTTAATCATGTGCAGGACCACTGTAAAAAACTGCCAGGATTTGACTAAATTTAACAGTAAATTCTTACAATAAAATACTGCTTTACTGAATTTTACTGTAAAATCAGTGCAGGCTATGCCATTTTCTGTTATAACGCAACAAATGACAGTAAAAAAATTCTTTTTTGTAAATTAACAATATCATACTGCATTGTGGGATTTGTTTTAAATTACTATTAGGGTGATTAGAATGGGAACTTTGACTTGTTTAAAGTTCTGAATTGTTTTTCCTAGCTGAAGCAATTTTGTTTTAAGAAGATTATACGTTGCACTGTGCTGCAGGGAGAAAATGTGTTCACTTTAGAGACTGACTAAGTCTGATCAAGATGTATAGTCTACACTGGTGCTTTTGTAAGAAAGAAAAAAGAAAGTTGTAATCAAAAATTGATGTAGTGATTCTTGCAATGTCATGCTGTGATATGATTGATCTGTTATTGCCCATAAACTTTTAGTAGAGCTGACAACCAGGCACACTCAGATATCAACACTCAGCATGCAAAACTCAACAATGGTGAAAATTAACACATATTGCAGGTTAAAATATATATATTTGATAATTGTGATTCTACAATACAGCACTGCTACATTACAGAAATGTCCTGGCCTTGTTTACTGAAAAGTCACTGTATACAGTTGTCTTTTAATTGTAATAAATTGTGGAAAAATTACTGTAAAATAAACTGTGAAAGTCATGCAACTAATATAATTTACTGTAAACTCACACTAATTATTTTTTTACAGCATGAATTAAAGATAAAAAAAAAATTCACTAGTTAAAATCCTAATTCTTGATATCAGGAATAAAATTACTAGTGAAAGTGCAATTTTTTTTTTTAGATCAGTAATTATATTTTCACAAAAAATTAATTTTTTGATATCAAAAATGTAATTCCAACTAGTAAAAACGTAATTCTTGATATCTGTAATTGCATTTTTACTAGTAGAATTTCATAATGATTTGTCAAACACTCCTATTCAAAACACAATTACAGATATCTATAATTAATTTGTTTTTAATTAAGGAACTTTTTTTATAAATATAATTACATTTTTTCTAGAACAAATATTCATTCCTGATATCAACAAATGAACAGCAACACTTGAAAATTAGTGAAAATACAAATTTTCTTTAAATCTGCAAATGTATTTCAACATGTTAAATATTGTTAAATTGGAGAGTAATTAAAACACATCTTTAAAAAGATTTGTACTACTTACAATCACATTACAGAGATCTGGAATTAGCATTGCCACTATTGAAAACCAAATTACACATAACAAAAATTAGCATTTCTAATTTTCAAGTTGTAATTCAATTGTTGATGTCAGGAATGGACATTTGCACTAGTAACAATTTAGTTATTGATATTAAAAAATATATATTGTTTTTACTGGTAAACTGGATCTGATACAATAACAACATCAAATGCAGAGCTAAAGAATTGTTTAGCTGAAAAAACCCTGACATACTATTTTTAATATCAAGAATGTGTACTGTATAGTATGTAATGTAGGAATGGCATAATTTTTCATATAAAAAAATGAACATTTATATTATTTTTTCTTTTTTTTTTTTATGGCATTTTCACTAGTAGTAATTCCATTCCTGATATCAAGAACCGGCATTTTAACTAGTGAAAACTGAATTGTTGATATCTATTAATCATAACCTGCATGTGATTAAATGTCAGTTCAGCTTGGAATAGTGGGCTGTGTCACATACACACACGTTTGTGGTTAATTGTAGCTATATTTGTCCAGGAGACAGAAAGTCTGTACTTACTGTCCAAATAAAACTGGTAGGCAGTTTTTAAGAAAGAAAAAAAAAAAACACTTGTTGTCATTACACTGTCCATTTGTTAACATGTTTCACAGCCCAATATTGAATGCTAAAACACCACTGTTGTCATGGTGTCACCACATCTGCAATGCAACAACTCAATGTTAGATGAATATTTGCAGTTCCACTACTACTAATACTGAAATTACAGTATATTCTCTCACTATGATCTTCTAAGGATTAAACATAAAAATGTAAACTATTTAGGTTGTACTTCCATTTTAAAACTGTAGCTCTTTTAAATCTTTGGAGTCTTAATGGAATTGTAATTTACGTATCATTGAAATAAAAAAGGCAGAAATGATACCAGCACAGAACTACAAAATGAATGTGCATAACTCAGATATTTTGCATTTGGAGAAGACACATGTGGGATTACAGGGGCCATTTTTTGGGAGAAAAATCTGGAGAGACTTCAGCCAAAGTGTCTATTTGATCTCCATTTAATCTCATTGCTGTCTATGAGAAACAATGAGAATCAATTGCAGGCATATTCAGCAATTTACAGAGGGGAGATAAAATGTGGATGAGGGGGAGTCTTGAGAAGTATACTCCTGAATGGTAAAGTGAAAAAGAAAAATCTCGCTGACCACTTGGTCTCAGTTCCCTGAGGTCTGGAATCTGATGACTCTGTTAGACTAGACCTCACTGGTTTCTTAACATTTCTGCAGATCTTTGTCTTCACTCCATCAACATCAATATTGACCCTGTCCTCGTCAACCCCAAACACGCCTCTCTGCTGAATCATATATTCATCTTTTCTTTTTATTAGCTAGACATTTTGATCAAGTCAGGCATGCTAATTTAATAGCCACATGTGTTGTGTCAGTCTCTCAAAGTTAAAGGGATAGTTCACCCAAAAATAATAATTATCTCATAATTTACTCACCCTCATGCCATCCCAGATGTGTATGATTTTCTTTCTTCAGCAGAACACAAATTAAGATTTTTAGAAGAATATCTCAGCTCTGTAGGTCCATACAATGCAAGTGGATGGTGATCAGCATTTTAAAGCTCCAAAAAGCACAGACAGTCATAGTTAAAGTAATCCTTTCAACTCCAGTGGTTAAATTCATGTCTTCTAAAGCAATATGATTGGGTGAGAAACAGACCAATATTTGAGTCCTTTTTACTATAATTGTTTATTTCCAGTTGCTCTCCAATGCACATTCATGTGGGGAATCAGTTCACACTGCCTCTCGTGTGACGCGTGCGTGCTGGCACGTTCAAGCGAGAACTGGCACGATACAACCGAAAGTGCAGCTTGATTTGTATACAAGAGAACACTGTTCAGATTTTACTTCAATTTGAACGTGCGGCGTGAAATGTTTCCCCTCATGGACGCACATTGGAGGGCGACCGGAAGAAAACAATTATAGTGATATAACACAATAATATATTTCCTCATAACCACCTACTGTATTTCAGCCTATTTATAGCTTGTAATCTTCTAAACTAACTTTAACACATGATGAATCAATACAATTCTATAAAACTCTCAATTGTACACAATGTGCGTTGAACTACAAAAAGGCGAATTTAAAGTACACAGTGTTAAAAGCATGCAATTTCTGATCTTTGAGCATATCTGAGGCTGAGACAAAAGTTAGTAGGCCCTTCTAGTTTCAGTTTGAGTAATATTTAAAGGTTTGCTGTAAAAATGACACCTCACAGATGTAACATTTAAACTTATTATAAAGTGTATTATTTCATCAAAGGATGGGCCCCATACACCCACAAAGGTCTGGGTTGAGCCTGAATATCCACTGACCCTAGAACTTCCCCTGGTCATACGTTGATTATCTTTTTATTTATAAATTAGTCTCGCAACACATTTAACTGCTGCAAAGATTTGGAAACTTCCAGTTCAGATTTGTATTTCTATCGGGAAGACACGCAGGCTTGAGTGAGGTTTATGATGCCATTTATTTGATGAATGTAGAACAGAAAAGTAATGTCTCTCTTTGGCGTAGGCCCCGTCCGGCGGTCCGAGGGAGTTGTACTCGGAACCATCATATCCTGCCGGAGATAGGAGGCAGGGGCGAGGAGCCTACCCCCGTGCGGGACGGGGCTCAACTGGTGGTGGTGGGGTGGTGGAGGTTGCCATCTTAGCGCACTGAAACAGCAATGTGATAGATTGTGAGCAGACTTATAAAGCAATGGCTTACCTGCGATTGGCTAGGAATTACCCAGCTAATAGTGTGATGATGTACAGCTGCTAGTCTTTCCGCTAGAACTACGCTTCGCTCACATGTCTGTTACAAATGGGTTTATGTTTTAGATTCCTTCAGTCTGGACAGCTATGAAAAAAGTTGCTGTGTTGGACTCGCTGTCTGAACTCAGGTTGCAGACACACACCTTTGAATCAACACTGCTCATTCCTCATAATTGAACGCTCTTGTCAGATGGAATTCAATGGTTAATTAACTCCAAACTTTTGTGAGTGGATGTGTAATAACAAGTCTATCAAAACAGGAAAGCAAATGTCTGAAGTTCTTATGTCTTGCACTGCACCCTGAAGGTCTGGTGCCAACAAATTATTTCCTCCTCTGAAGAGTTTGTCCAGAACCTGCCAGTTGTATCCTAGGAATAGATTTGCCCTTTTCTCTGAGGATACAAAAGGTCAGGCAAATCTCAACCAATGATCCACGATGCTGGGCCAACACAACCTTCCCAAATCCTTTAGCTGTTGGAATGTGTTTTCTATTGAAGCACTTCAACCACTTGGACATTCCTCATCTCCTCTCACACCATTGAATAAATTCATCTTGAATAAATTAATTTCCACTTTGACTGCATTTTGATGAGGTGGGACAGTGGCAAGAAGCCTAATCTAGAATCCAGTATCCTGCACCTAATGCTTGGTGCACTGGTGGTCCTGGTTAGTCATGATGCCATTTTCTTTTCTTAAACAACAAGTTCTATTTTTCTCTGAAAATGAACAGGTCAATCCATTTTTGAGTTGCATTTTACTCTGTAAAAATTAATGATCAAATAAAATGTCTTCTTCTAAAGGTCGAATTATACTTCAATTGTCTGCATTGCTGACCACTCCATGCACATTATGCATGAAGCACATTTTGTCATCAGCAGTCCGTGCAGCCCAGATTTTCTCGGCATGTGGTCCTCGTCTGTGCGCCTGCTATTTGAGTGTTCTAAAAGAGTATCATAAAGCCTTTGTAGGGGGCAGGTGTCAAATATGTCGTATTCGCTTGCAGTCAGAAGAGTATACTTGGAAATTCAACGCAGTCGACCAGGTGCAATCTGGAACGCACAAAAATTAAGTATTTCGGGCCTTAAGGTCTCTAAAGCTCTTTTGTGAACTGTTAAAGGGCTATTATGGTTTCTGACTGGTATCTTATTAACTCATGTATAACAAAGAGATCTTGCACAAGGGTAAAGACAGAGTAAGGCATTTGCCTTATTGCTTTGTTTGAAAATTGTGTACACAATTCTGCCTCTGCTACCCCTACACATTGACCTAGACCCTATCATTATCCTGTAAGCCTTACATAGCAGATGACTTGGTGACTGTTGGCTGTCAACAACACACTCCATTCAACTTCGTCATGCTTGGAAAACAACATGAAAATTTTGCAAGATCTTACAGGTTTCTACTATGTTTCCAGATACGAAATTAAGTCACAGTCTTTTCAGAAAGACAAGTACTATTCTGGACCTGATGCAATTGTTTAAATGATAATTTAGTCTTTGTTTGAGGATGATGAATGTGAGATTGAAAGTCACAATCCCCTGTTTATCGCAACTGCAAGCCAGGCATCTAAAGTAACCCCATAAAATGTAGTGACAGCTGCACCACAGGACTCATGTGCTGTCTTTAAATTAAGAGTCGGAGGGAGTGCTTTCAAGAAAATTTTTACTTTCACATGGTAATTTAGCACGGTTTGCCATAGGAATGCAACAGGGAGGCCAACTAATGGTTCCAGAAATCACACCATGGATTATTGCAATCCAATGCATTTCTAACAAAAGCAAGGATTTATTTGTGTATTTAAGCATGGAGAAATTCGAATGTGTTAACATAAATTTTAAATGGCTTTTAGAAATGTTCTAGTTATTCTATTACTGTCCATATTGTGTAATTGTCATATAATGTTTACTCTTTTGAATTTGTGTATTTATTGTATATTTTGTGGATTGTGTAACTTGTTTGTTTCTATCCATCTATCTATCTAACTATCTATCTCATCCATCCATCCGACCGTCTGTTCATTCATCTGTCTGTCTATCTAATCCGCCCACCCGCCCGTCTGTCCATCTCTCCGTCTGTCTAATCCATCCATCCGTCCATCTGTCTCTCTATCTAATCCATCCATCCATCCATCTATCCCATTTGTCCATCCGCCCGTCTGTCCATCTCTCTGTCTGTCTGTCTGTCTATCTACAGTATCTGTCTGTCTAATCCATTCGTCCATCTGTCTGTCTAATCCATCCATCCATCCATCCATCCATCCATCCATCCATCCCTCCATCCATCCCATCTGTCCGTCTGTCTGTCTGTCTATCTACATTATCTGTATGTCTAATCCATCCATCCATCTGTCTGTCTATCTAATCCATCCATTCATCTATCATCTATCTCATCAGTCCATCCGCCCGTCTTGATCGACAGTCTGTCTGTCTATATAATTCGTCCGCCCGCCCCTCTGTTCATCTCTCGGTCTGTCTGTCTATCCACAGTATCTGTCTGTCTAATCCATCCATACATCCATCCATCCATCCATCATCCATCTATCCCATTTGTCCATCTGCCCGTCTGTCCATCTCTCTGTCTGTCTGTCTGTCTATCTACAGTATCTGTCTGTCTAATCCATCCGTCCATCTGTCTGTCTAATCCATCCATCCATCTATCCATCCATCCATCCATCCATCCATCCCATCTGTCCGTCTGTTCGCCCATCTGTCTGTCTATCTACAGTATCTGTATGTCTAATCCATCCGTCCATCTGTCTGTCTAGCTAATCCATCCATTCATCTATCATCTATCTCATCCGTTCATCCGCCCGTGTTGATCGTCCGTCTGTCTGTCTATATAATTTGTCCGCCCGCCCCTCTGTTCATCTCTCGGTCTGTCTGTCTATCCACAATATCTGTCTGTCTAATCCATCCGTCCATCTGTCTGTCTGTCTAATCCATCCATCCATCTATCTAATCCGTCCGTCCGTCCGTCCGTCCATCTGTCTGTCTATCTAATCCATCCATCCATCCGTTCGTCTGTCTTGCTTATTTAGAGCCTCTGGATATAAAGTATATCTCAACAAATGTCTTCTCCAAATCCACAAAAGACAGTGACAAAGACAGAAAAACAAGACAATCATAGGCCACAGGGGACACTAACTTGAGTAGGAAAAATGCTCCCAGAGCGATTGCCTAGCCGTGTCGGCAGTGCATAAAAAAAAACCCCATTTGAACTCACAACCAGGTGACTGAGGGACGACAAACTAGATCCACCAAGCTAATGCTGAGTGATCTGGATGAGCTTAAGGCACTGACACAGTGTACGGTGTCTCGAGGAGGATCAAATGCATACACGAATGCACACACAAACACACACACACACACAAATACATGTATACTTTCACACTCAGTCAATGGGATTTAGGCTGGAGTTCCCCCTCCCCTCTGTATCTACGCTAATCGCAGTGTTGTGGCTTTCTTGCCAAGACTCCGTGGTTGTTTTCTCCCTCCCTCTCTGGAAACTCTCTGTCTCTCTCCCTTTCTCTCTCTTCACTGTGTATATAAAAAGTGGTGAGTAGGCTGTTGAGCAGACAGTTAAAAACTATGCTTGTGTACTGTAGAAGTAGAGGTGTGCATAGTGTATTGCCAGCAGAATGCGTTTGAGGCAGCAGCGTGCGATCTACAGGTGAGCGACCTTTCTTTACCCAGACTCACTATTATTATTTTTATATTACATACAGTATATACAGCATAAAGTACTGTGTGCATAGTATTATATATACACAGAGCTCACATAGTACTGTTGACATCTGCTCTCAAAACAATGTGCTTGATAAAAGTAGGCACTGAAGTCACATTCCATTCCAAAATAGTT
The DNA here is from genome assembly GCA_032164185.1 of Moxostoma hubbsi. Taxonomy (NCBI): domain Eukaryota; kingdom Metazoa; phylum Chordata; class Actinopteri; order Cypriniformes; family Catostomidae; genus Moxostoma; species Moxostoma hubbsi. The sequence continues at coordinate 16,297,386 of JAVLUX010000040.1, forward strand.
GCCTGTGTGTTGTTTCTCAGCTAATTGTACACTGTAATGTATACTGTAATCCACAGGGTTTTCTTTTCTAGAGAAATTTTCTGTTGAGACTTTACCAGTAATAATTTTGAAGCATGCACTGTAAAAAATGTCAAACCATTAAAGCTGAAAACGTGAGTTTAATTGCTTATGTAAAATCAAGGCAAATATTTTTTTTTTAACTACTTTGAATTTAATTACTCAAGAAGAATATTGAGTTGAAACTTAATCTTGGGGCAAGTTAAATGGATGGAAACATAAATAATGCTGCAAAATAATGATGAAAACATTTTTACATTACATTTTTATGTCATTTTTTGAATGTCAGAACCACATTATCTTTGTTTAACACAGTAACTGTCAAAGAGCAATGTTTGCCCTCATTCAAGAGGAAGTTCTCAAGTTACTTCAAGAGACAATGATATTTACATGTACTTTCAAACAACTCTAAATGTGTCCTTAATAGTATAAAGGGCATGTTTGTGTGTGTTGTGAATTGTATGTGAAAATGGCAGGGCACGATCTTTCCACAAGAGTTTTAAAAGGAAATCAAAAGAAAGAAAACCTAATTAGTTTCTCAAACGAGTCAGTTTAATTTAAAGTTTACTGTAAGAAAATTTGCTGAGGCACCACTGAGGTCTTTGAACAATGCCACTGTAAATATTTTGAAGTGACTTAATCAGAGGGAAGGGTTTAGAGATTACATATTTCCGGACCAAGAGCTTCTCTGGGATCACAGCCAACATGCACCCACACCGAAGATGAGTAAGTGACAGCCAAGTGGGATGCCACTGTCATCAATTAAAGTCAGTGTTTGTCTATAAAAATATCCCATGATAGGAAATGTACAGTATGCTCAAGGCACTTGAGTCATCATAACAGTTTATTGTCCATGTTACTCAAAAAGGAGATTTTTAGATCAATGTATGGTGACAGCTGCATCCAGAACATCCAATATGATCCAATCATTTGCTTTACTACAATTTACAATTACACATTTGGCAGATGCTTTTATCCAAAGCAATTTACAGTGTATTACAGCTATATATATTACCTGGGGATCCCATGAGCTTAGCATTGTTAATGCCATACTCCACCAATTGAGCTACAAGAACACTCTTAGGGGCTGTTCAGAATGAATGTGTTCATGCATAAAAAATGTACGTGCAACGAATGCAACAAAGTGTCTTAAGGCAAGTTGAAGCACCTTAACTTGATTAGGCGACTTAAATACTTTGTACTCCTGTGCAAGATGCTTAAAAATGCAGCTGTCAAAGATATATGTTTAACTTATGTTTGCATAGAAAAACAATTAGTCCCATGACAGACAGAAAATGCGTTCGTGTGAATGTCCCCCTTCTGTCTAGAGATAACAATCTACCCCACACAAAAACACAACCTCAGAATAACATGACAAGTTAATCTCAGTTTTAGTTTGTTAAAGTATGTTTGGATTACACTGTGATTAAGATTACCTTTTTTAGGGTTGTTCACAATTCAAGCATAAAACATGGTAATAAATAACTAAATTAAACTTCTTATCTGTAATCTTACTGTGTAATCTTTGGATTCCAACTACATGGAGAGCTGAAAGGTCAAACAAATATCCATAATGAAATTGATTAATGTCTGTCACAGAAAATTATCTAATTTCATTTGAGACAAACAAATATTAAAAGAAAAGATGCTTGAATGAGCTTGCCTCATGCCATTTTCAGATACACACTTCTGCCAAAGAGCTCTGAGGCCTTTATGGCTATTCAAGAAGCCTCTCTGTCTCCTGTTGTAAATCTGGTTTGGTCTCATTTACTGCATGTTTCCAATCAGGATCCCATTCACATTTGGATGGAATTGAATGAAGATGCACTGAACAGTTTGCATCTGATTGACTCCGTGTCTTTTGTGGTTTCTCTAAAGCCGCTGCCTGAAAGGTTTCTGCAAAAACCACTTTCACTAACCCACATTTATCTAAATTATTGCCAGAGAGGGATGAGGGTTTGAGGAAGCTTGAAGATAAATAAATCTATCTGAAAACCAAACAGGCATAATCTCTTCAATTCTGTTTGGTAAGTTCTCATGTCCCAGTGTTTTCATTGATGGCTAAACCAAAAGCTTCATGGAAAGTTTTATTCATTCCCCCTGACTATGATTTTCCTAAATACGTGGGGAAAAAACCTTTGTCTCAAACTCTTTGAAAATATGCTCTGGATTCAAATGTCTTGAGTAAAGCCTTTCATAAACAAAAAATTATGAAGTCAATAAGTCAATGTGTTAAAGTTAATTTATATGCATCTAGTGTCACCAAATGGAACTGCAAAAATTAGTATTATTTAAAAAAAACATTCCACAAGTATTAATTGGTCGGATAACAGATAGTCCCGCCCCAGGAAGTTCAGGATGCTCAGATAAGCCACCATGATCACACAGAAAATAATCATGCTGCTTCCGAATTATCATGTACCCTAAAATTGACCCTCTTCTGCCAAAGTAATGATAAGTGCCATCAGACATTTTTGCATCAATTCGAATGTGTTCACATTTTCCCTGTGGTGCTACTGATAGCACATTTGTTGAGTGACATGGGTTCTGATCGCAATTGAAACCAGGAAATAATTGTGTTCACAAACATTAGCAAGCATAATTTGGAGGTTGTATTTTCACAGTAAATTTACATTTTTAGGATTGGGGATTGGGGATGAGTTAATAGGGAATATGTTCCTCTTAATTGTATTCCATCATTTAAAAAAATAAAAATAAAAAATAACTCACTGTCAGGGGCCTGGATAGCTCAGCGAGTAAAGACGCTGACTACCACCCCTGGAGTTGCAAGTTTGAATCCATGGTGTGCTGAGTGGCTCCAGCCAGGTCTTCTAAGCAACTAAATTGGCCCAGTTTCTAGGGAGGGTAGAGTCACATGGGGTAACCTCCTGTGGTCACTATAATGTGGTTCTCACTCTTGGTGTGGCGTGTGCTATGTCTCCACAGTAATGCTCTTAACAAGCCATGTGATAAGATGCGCGGATTGACAGTCTAAGACGTGGAGGCAACTGAGATTTGTCCTGCGCCAAACGGATTGAGGCAAGTCACTACGCCACCACGAGGACTGAGAGCACATTGGGAATTGGGCATTCCAAATTTGGGAGAAATGGGGAGAAAATAAATCAAAAATAAGATAAAATAAAAATACAACTCACTTTTGGTGCCACCCTGTGGACATTTTATCCAACAACACTTAAAGCTTTGGCCACTGAGCAGTTGTTCAAATTTCGGTAAGCTCAGAATGATTTCAGCAAAAAAACGTTCTACCTCCTGTCGCAGAATTCACAGCATGAACAGTCTGAATACACAAAGCAATGATTTGAAAGTGACAGAACCAAAGTTTTTACACTTTTCGGTGTATTTATCCCAGAAATCGCTTGCTTATAGTTGTCTTTGGATATTAAGCCGAAATAGGAGAAAGTATTTTAACATTTACAAAAAACGTAGCTAGTAATTTCTACTTAATGATGCAACCCTTAAAACTGACTTTTGTTACCTAATGTATTCAGGTTGATGCAATTAAATTATATAATATTTTTGACTTAATTTAAACATTACCACATTTAAGCACATTTTTATTTCCTGAAAAAAAAAGATCTTTACAGTAAGTAAAACCTTTCATAGTTATAAGTTATCAAGGTATTACATGAACTCCATATCATACTACAAACATACAATATCCAACAGAAGGTAGGAGTCAACTGTATCTGTCAAGCTTACTGCAAAGCAGAGGTCTTATTATGAAGTGGTTATATTCTTCCCCCTCATGGCACAGGCCATTCCTAGGGGAAAAAAGAAGCTAGCGCTCTCAGCCAAGCTCTTTCCATTCAATAACACAACTACCATGGGGCTACAGAATTAGCTTTCATCCGCAACATTCCACCCTGCAACTCATTTTTCAACCTCTGATTTAGCACATGACTGGCATTAATAACATCAAAATACATGTGTTATTACTGCCATGGTTACCAGTGATTGATTCCATGCCTCACTCTTCTGCGGACGCCAAGATAAATCAGAAACTCCTGATTATCTGCTCTAAAAAGACATTGTGACATTTTTAAAGTAACTTTGACATGAATAATTCTCTCAATTTAGCCATGATTTTCAAATATGTCTCCATTATCCATGTAATGAAACCCAGATTCAAGTCTTGAACTACTGTTTTTTGCATATGTAGTTGGCACAAAAGCAGCATGAATTTGGACAATTGCACTTATGACCTGTGTTGGAAAAACTTTGTAAATGTTTTAACTTTACATGTGTGGTAAACTTAGATAATTTGTCTTTGAACACTTTAGCATGCTGACAGGGCATTTGGCGAGGACAGCTATGATTATGGCTATGTGGGTGCCACACTGGTGAGAGTATGCGGCTAGATTTGGCCATTACCATTGTGGTTAACTGCTGGTTTAACTGATGACTGCAATACCATTTGACTCATCATCAAACCAGGCAGAAGCACAAAATGTTGTGTTTACGATTGACCTCTCCCATTCATTTCACATTTAACTTGGCTTAAAACTTAGGACAAAAGGTGTCACATATATCTTATAAATGACCACTTTACCTTTTTTAGCAGTTAGCTCATTTGTCAATAGCTAACATGCATATGTGTTTTGTTTCTGGGTCAAATTTGAAATATATAAATATAAATATAGAGCTGTGCTTTTGCATACCAACACATCATTTACGATGTGCTCAGCTTTGCATTTCTGTATATGTACTGTGTTTATGTTCATTTATGTATTTGTCCAATTTTCAGAACATATTCACATTTTTCAGTTTTGCAAGCTATTGAACTTTAGCTCGATTGAACTAGATCTAATTTTGCTCACAATCATTTGTACAAATGTTGCCTTTAGTATTTGTTAATAGTTGCCCCATTAAATGTAATTAGAATTAGCATACAGCTAGAACATAATTTGAAGTCAGCATGAAATGAAAATAGACCCTACTTACTTACTATTAACACACACACATTCCTGGTCTTATTTTGCACATCAGTGCAGGTTATTCTGAAGTAAAAAATGTTTGTCTTCATAATCATATCAAAATCTAATAACTTGCTCCACCTCTAAAGAACTTTCCTTTTCTATTTATATCACTTAAACCTCAACGGCTGTTGATTAATGTTAACATAATATTAATTTAAGCATTGTAAGCAAACGCACATCAGGTCTGAGTCCATTTTGGCATTGAATGCCCACTTTTCATGATCCAATCAATTACCAATGGAATAAAAGTGGCTGAAGTGGAGTCATTCAGGCTCTTGGGAACTATCATCTCACAGGACCTGAAGTGGGAGACCCACATAGACTCATCGATTTTGAAAAAGGCCCAGCAGAGGTTGTACTTCCTTCACCAGCTGAGGAAGTTCAAACTGCCACAGGCGCTGCTGATACAGTTCTACTCAGCATTCATGGAGAGTCTGTCCTCTGCACTTCTATAACTGTCTGGTTTGGTTCAACTACTAAGTCAGACATCAAAAGACTTCAAAGGAAAAGTTCAGTTCGGACTGCTGAGAGAATTATTGACGCTTCTCTGCCCACCCTGCTAGAACTGTACTCATCCAGAGTGACGAAAAGGGCTGGTAAAATCACTCTTGACCCCATTCACCCAGCACACTTCTTTTTTTTTTCTAACTGTTGCCCTCTGGTCGGCACTACAGTACCAGAACAGCCAGGCACAGGAACAGTTTTTTCCCCTCAGGCCATCCACATCATGAACAGTTAAAACTGCCCCCAAATACTTTCCTTTTTGTCAACAATGTGTAATATTCAATCCATCCATTCCTACTTATATATATATATATATATATATATATATATATATATATATATATATATATATATATATATATATATATATATTATTATTTTACATATGCTAACTCTTCTTCGATACATTACATCACCTGCACATAGATGTATATATGTATATAAAATATTCAAACAACATTAATGCTCTATTGTATATTTCTCTATTTATCTGTTATAGCTTATGTCACTATATTTTTAAATGTATATTTTTGTATGTATGTATATGTGGTTTCATTCTCTTTGCACTGGATGCTTCTATCACCATGACAAATTCCTTGTGTGTGTAAGCATAACAAAGCTCATTCTGATTGTGAGCATATGGGTAGGCTAATGCCCTGTGTGTGTTTTCTTTTGACATTAGTCTCAACCGTTTTTCATTGTACTGTATTTCTTTCTACTGAGTTTCATTGTTCTGAAATTTTCTGAATAATTTTTGCCTTCATCTGGGACATTGTTCTTTTTAGTCACATTTACAAATTGTCAGAAAAGTTATGGATTGTAATCCAATTTTTCATTTTTCAAATAAGCACAAAGGCACAGCTTTGTATTTTCCTTATTTAGATTTTTTTGGAATGTGGGGTTAGATATTTTTGGATCCTGTGATTATTTTCAACCCTCCGGCTACATGTATACAACATTTTCTTTTTGTTTTTTGTGTTTTTCTTACAGGATGATTGACAGTTGCCTGTGCTGAGTCACACAGCAGAATGTCCGGTGTGCCCTGCGGGGCCTTGCAACACCACACTGTGCCCGTAGTCTGTGCCATCATCTGTTCCTGGCTGCTGATCATGGTCCACACAGGCTTTTGCCAGAAACCTGCTAAGTTGCCTCTTGTGGGCCGTAAGCCTTTTCTGGCAGCCTGGAATGCTCCACTGGACATGTGTACCTTAAAGTACAATATCAATGTCAGTCTTGATCTTTTCCACATCAGCGGCAGTCCACGAGCGGTCCACACAGGCCAAAATGTCACCATCTTCTATGCTAACCGCCTGGGCTACTACCCTTTCTACAATGAGCAAGGAGCTCCCATCAATGGAGGCCTACCTCAGAACTCTAGCCTTGAAGCGCATCTTCGCAAAGCCAGAAAAGACATAGCACACTTCATACCTTCGGAAGACTTCCGTGGCTTGGCTGTAATCGATTGGGAATTCTGGAGACCGCAATGGAGTCGGAACTGGCACAAGAAAGAAATTTACAAACAGAATTCACGCAATCTGATCTCACAGGCGTATGTTAATGTGACCAAAGAGCAGGTGGATGAGTTGGCGCGTTTGCAATTCGAGAAGACCGCCATGGAGTTTATGCAGGGCACTCTACAGATTGGAACTCAAACTCGCCCAAATGGTCTCTGGGGATTCTACCTGTACCCTGACTGTCATAATTATAATGTACATGCACACAACTACAGTGGCACATGCCCCCTACAGGAGACCCTTCGGAACAATGAGCTGTTTTGGTTGTGGAACAGCAGCACTGCCCTTTTCCCGGCCCTGGCAATACGCAAGGACCACACGGACAGCATTCGAAACCTGCACTTTTCGAAGAATCGGGTACTGGAGTCGCTGAGACTGGCCTCCCTTACCTCGCAGCCCTATGAGCTGCCTACATACGTTTACACACGACTGGGCTATAGGGATGAGGCAATGGCATTTCTGACTCAGGTAAGTATCCTGCGCATATATTATTGACTATTTAATTCCAATTATAAAAAATATAATAAACTATTGTTTTTTTTCATAGTCCCTAATTTTAATAAAAAGCTGTGACAGTGAACTTAAAGATAAATTCTATAACAAATGCCTTTATCTGATGGTATTATTAGATACATTCAAAATAATAGCCTATAACTAATGGTGATCATAATTCTTATTTGTCTATCCCACAATCATATTCACAGTATATACAATCAGAAATCAAGGGCTTCCTCTAGTAGTCCAATAGCACAGTTACAAAATAAGACAAGATCTCTGAAAGGCTGGATTGACTACCACAAAAAAAGCGTATAATGAAAAATCTCAGTATAACCATTTCATGTTTTAAGCATCTGAGGCACTGAATTTGATGTAATGATGTTTACGCATCACAAATAGATGTCATAATAAAAAAAAAATATCATCCTAATGATGTTATTATTTAATTAATTCACTTTACAGAAGGACTTGATACACACAATAGGAGAAAGTGCTGCTTTGGGAGCTGCAGGATTTGTAATATGGGGTGATCTTAACCTCACTTCTTCAAGGGTGAGATTTTTAGCACTTGTTCACTTATGTGCCTGAAACATCTGTTTCTGCTTTTCACATTACACATTACTTCTAGGTTGACACTTATTAATTGGTGCAGGTCAAGACAAGTTAAAATCTGCTTCTAGGAGAAAATTCCAAAATCTAATAATCATATAAAATTCACATTGATTTTAGGTCAGGAATAGTTCACTCAAAAATGAATTCTGTCACAATAGACTTTCCTGTGCAGAACACACACACACACACACACACACACACACACACTTATATGTATATATCCCTTTCTGTCTTTTTAATGGCAGTTTATAGTGACTCTCTTTAAAGCTTAAACAGGACCTTATGTCAAGTTCTTGTGTGAACGTGTGCCACTGTGAACAAGCTTCTCTCATACATTCGTCAACATTTTCACTGAAAAAATGACTTCAATTTTGTCCTGTTTTCATCAAAACCTATAGATATTTACTGTATATAATGATATACCATATATGAACCTATATGCAGGGTTGGGGAGAAACAGAATACATGTAACAGGATTACGTATTTAAATAATTGGTAATTATCCATCCATCCATCCATCCATCGTCAACCGGTTATCCTGTACAGGGTCACGGGGGGCTGGAGCCTATCCCAGCTAACATTGGGCGAAAGGCGGGGTACACCCTGGACAGGTCGCCAGTCCATCGCAGGGCCACACATATACAGACAACCACTCACACTCACATCCACACCTAGGGCAATTTTTTGGGAGACATCAATTAACCTAGCCTGCATGTCATTGGATAATTGGTAATTATAATACAGTTCAATTCAAAAAGTATTTTGATTACTGAAGAGATTACTTTGCATTTTATTGTCATTTGTTTCATTTAATATTTAGTCCTTTCAGATGGAAAACATTTACACATATAAATGATGTGATTCAAAGTGCATTTGAACAGCGGTGAAACACTTTCTTATGATGTGTTACATTCATATGAGCAGACAGAGAAGGAAGTTTGAAGTAAGATTGGAGTAGAAGAAATAGAAATAAACCTTGTGTAAATTGTCATCTTTACGCTAGGCTAAAATGATATTTCTAGCCATTTTATATGCAGACACAATCATATTTTTTATCAAGGAAATTCACGTTGGATCATAATTTCTTATATCATATGACCTTTGATATTAGGGCAAAAATCTTATTCTTGAAAATAATTATTTTTATATTTTTTTCATGTAAAAATATCTATAAATCCTTAAAACAAGATCAATTTGATTTATTTTGTTTTAGAAACATCACTGCATATGATATTTAGGTTTTTTATAGTCAAAACAAGTGAAAAAAAATCTACCAGTGCAGAATCCAAAGTATTTAGAATACGTTATTGATCTTGAGTAATCTAACGGAATGTGTCACAAATTACATGTTACAGCATGTATTGTGTAATCTGTAGTGGAATACATTTCAAAAGTAACCCTCCCAACCCTGTCTATACGATACATCATATGTCTTCAAAAGACTTGGAATATGATGCACAAGCCATAACAACTACTTTTTGATACTCTGTGGTATTTTCAACATAGTCTTATGACAACTCGTAATAATTAGTACGAAATGTGAAATGAAAAATTACGCATGACATCGTGCAACTTGGATCATATGAAAAATTATATTCCCATAGATGCCAACTAATTCATAAACAGAATTTTAAATCGATTCTATCCACCTGTTTCCTGAACGCGGAAGTGTTCCACACTTCCACTGTTTTCAATTTCTAGTCTCCAGTGTTTTCACTCACATTGGCATTCTTAGAAGGTAATGTGAAGTTTAAAGTATTACATTCGTAAAAATTGTCAAAAAGCATGCCAACACCTTACAGAGTAGAGATGACAGTTTTTTTATAGACAGTGCCTCACCTGTGTGTGCAGATGACATAATGATGGTCCGAGGTTAGTTACGTTGATTTCATTAATTATTTATTATGAGTTATGACAGCCAACAGCTGCACAAGTTGAGACTGAAATACATTTTTACTCCAAATAACACTTAAATGGTTGTTTTTCTCTGTCTGAATCAGAGGCAGTTTTTACCTGCCGTCTTGAGACCAGAAATAGAAAACAGGCGATTAGAATCATGCCGCCGCCCAGTGGTTCCTCAGGAAAACTGTGGATACAGACACCAAATTTTAGCGAGCCTCATATCCAATACCTGTACATTATTTTAAATAAGGACAAGTCTGTAAACAAATTTGGTTCCATATTTATTTATGCAATACAAAAGACTGACATATCTCTGTGACCTGTAATATGCTTCAGTGGTCTTGTTGCAAACACAGGTGTTTGCTGTTTTCTGTGGTACACTAAAGTAAAATCATGGTTAGATTTAGGGTTATGGTAAGGGGTTACACTTTATGGTTATGTTTTGGTTTAAATTAGGGGTGATTACAATGATTTTGCCATCTCAGACTATTATTAAAAATTCTCATTAGACCAGGTTGATGCTTTTATTAACCTTTAAAGTAAGGGTAAGTTTACACGTCAATGATGTACTAAAAACTGAAAAGTTTTTACTTTGCTCCTACGCGCCTGCGCACATAGGCATTCTTCCACAGAGTGGTGAATACAAACAACGAAGATGGCGAAAGCATTGAGCAATTTTGTCTGGACGGACAATGAGGTTACTTAATACTACAATTACTTTGCTAGAGAAGCATCAATAAACTCAAAAATGTTGAGCAGCACAAACACAGTCCTGTAGTCCGCCATTGTAGTTCTGAATGTCACATGCGTTGTTTTGAAGTACTTGCGCGCATGCCTATAGACTGAACACGTAATACGCATGCGCATGATGTCATCGCATTCACAAATGCGTATTTTTGTATGTTTACACAGAGACGATAAGGGCATTGTTTTCCAAAACTTGCACATTGAAACCTGTTTTCAAAAGTTTTGAGTTTTCAGACCCCAAAACGAGCAGCCAAAACGCATACAAAGTTTTCCGTTTTTAGTTGAAAACGTTGTCGTGTGAATGGCCCCTGAGACAATATCCACTGCCACTGAATTAAGAAAAACACACATTAGTAACACAGACAAACGGTTTTGAAACGACACCTAATTTATTTTTTTTGCTGAACAACTACTCTAATAAACCTATATAATTGCCAGATAATTATATGTAAAGTTCCCCTGCTGAGTTACGTCACACATATTAACTTCCTCTGAATTTCTTCTCAGCACAACTGTTCCAAAGTGAAGGCATTTCTAAACCATAGACTGGGTCAGTACATCACTAACGTTACCCGGGCAGCAGAGGTCTGTAGCGAATTCCTATGTCAGTCAAACGGACGCTGCGCCCGCCGAGACCCAGAGGCACCCCACTATCTGCACCTGAGCCGCGCCAGCTACCGCATCCTGAACAACCGCAACGGCACCTTCACTGTGACTGGCTGGCACTCCCAGCACGAGCTGCAGCTGCTGGCCGAGAGGTTCCGCTGTCATTGTTACCTGGGTTACGAGGGGGATCGCTGCAGAAGCATAGAGCCAATAGAGAAAGACGAGGACAACATGATAAAAGAGGAGGTCGAGGACGAGAAAAAGGAGGATCAACATGAAGAGACAAGGGATACTGCTGTGCCTTTACAAAATGCCGTCGTTCTGACCGCTCTGCTTCTCTTGTTGAACTTCAGTGGCATTTAAAGAGATTGTTCTCTCAAAAATTAAAACTGTAATTATTTACTCACCCTCATGTCAATCTTCAAAAATGTCTACTAATGTGTTCCACTGAAAAAACAACAAGGGTAAGTAAATAATTATGCTTTTTTTGTGTGTGAAATATTCCTTAATGGAAATGTGGCCACAAAGCCACACAATGGCACATCGTAACTCAGTTGGGTTTCAATTTCAGTGATTTTGCATTATTGAAGATTATTGTTACAATTAATGATGATGTATGGTTATGAAGATGCAAGCCTTGTTTGCACAAATAATAGTCTGAATAGATTCATATGACTGTTCTGAATCTTAGTTCTCTACCATTATATGATCTAATATGAACTGAATGCTGGTTTCCTGTTAAAATGTCAATATTTTTAATGGGAAATGTTTCAGCTATGCATTCTTTTTTCCACAAAGCACTGACATCAAGATGCTTACCTGCAACTTGCAACCCAAAATTATAAAAGCCTATCCCTTTAAACAATACTTGCTGTCAGAGCACTTTAAAGTCAGGGAGCAAACTACCTAAAACGGGGAATGTGAAGGTGTAGCCTTCTATGATAAAAAAAATGTCATGCTTTAAAATGTAATCGAATGCATTTAAAACTAGCAAAATATGATACTTCAAAATATCAACAGACAAATTTAAACTTTAAAAAACTAAATTACAGATCATGTGACATCCTTTTGCATCCAGAAGAGGATTATACATTTAAGATATAATCTTGGGATTATCATTATTTGAGTTAAACGGTACAAGTGAAATATATTAAATCTATAGCCCACAGTCTTTAATAATACCAATAATAATATAAAATAAAGATATCAAAAAATATATTGTGAGCCTCAATTATGATATACAGATTTTAGATGAAACAAATGTATGGGCACGGTCAAAATACAGTTGAATTCAGAAGTTTACATACACCTTAGCCAAATACATTTTCTGCACTTATCGGCAGGCTTTCCTCACTTTTCGAGACCTGGGAGGGAGGGTATGGAAAAGAGGAGAGGGAAAGGGCAAGGCTGATCGATAGTGAGAGAGAGGAAAAAATTGCTTGTCGGTTCCAGACACACCGTCGACCACTCCTCCGCCTTCTGGCGTACGACAGCCACTCATCCCCAGTCGGACTGGAGTGAGTCCTCCGACACCTGGCGGCTGGAACGCCCCTCCATGTTCTGGCGGCCGGTAACAAGCCCCTCCGCCCCTGTAGCGGCTCCACTGCTCCAGGCGGCCAGCAGCGAGCACCTCCACCCCTAAGGGATGGCGGCCGTTCCTCCAACCCCTCCGCATTCTGGCGGCCGTTAGCGAGCCCCTCTGCCCCAGGCAGCGTCTCCACTGCTCCAGGTGTCTGGCAGCAAGCCCATTCTTTCCTCAAGGATGGCGGACGTTCATCCGTCCAGGCGGCTGCCAGTGATGAATCCATCCCCCAGCGGCTGCTCCTTTGGCACCAATATAACAGGGTTTTTGGCACCAATATAACAGGGTTTACAATGGGCAAGGAGGAGGCGGGAACCGACTGAACAGTCAAAGTAATACTTATTTAAACAAAAAGACACAAACGTAAACACACGGCAGCTGCGTGTGGCTCTCTCTCCCAAACTGCCGCATCTGGCTCGGCTTTATCCCACTCCTCGGCTGATTAGCCTGATTGGGGGCCGGCCATGTGCATTCACTGCCCGGCCCCACCATCCTCCTCATCATAGCATTGCCTATAATTGTTTAACTTGGGTCAAATGTTTTGGGTAGCCTTCCACAAGCTTCTCACAATAAGTTGCTGGAATTTTGGCCCATTAATTCAGACAGAACTGGTTTAACTGAGTCAGATTTCTAGGACTCCTTTCTCACACCCACTTTTTCAGTTCTGCCCACAAATTTTCTATCCGATTGAGGTCAGGGCTAACAACTTGTTGGCCACTCCATTACCTTGACTTTGTTGGCCTTAAGCCATTTTGCCACAACTTTGCAGGTATGCTTGGGGTCTGCAATAAAGCCATATTTGTGATCGAGCTTTAACTTCCTGGCTGATGTCTTGAGATGTTGGCTAAAAAGTTACATTTTTGTTTCATCAGACCAGAGGAAATTTCTCCAAAATGTAAGATATTTGTCCCCATGTGCTGCTTAAAGGCAGAGTTAACTTAGTGGATGTAAACTTCTAACCCACTGGAATTGTGATAAAGTTCATTAGAAGTGCAACAATCTGTCTTAAAACAGTTGTTGGAAAAATTACGTTTCATGCAAAAAGTAGATTTTCTAAACGACTTGCCAAAACTATTGTTTGCAAACTGTAGTCTGGCTTTTTTATGGCAGTTTTGGAGCATTGGCTTCTTCCTTGCTGAGCAGCCTTTCTGGTTATGTTGATATAGGGCTCGTTTTACTGTGGATATAGATACTTGTCTACCTGTTTCATCCAGCATCTTCGCAAGGTCCTTTGCTGTTGTTCTAGGATTGATTTGCACTTTTCGCACCAAACTACGAACATCTCTAAGAGACAGAATGCGTCTCCTTCCTGAGTGGTATGATGGCTGCATGTTTATATTGCGTACTACTGTTTGTACAGATGAACATGGTACCTTCAGGCATTTGGAAATGGAAAAGGATGAACCAGACATGTGGAGGGACACAATTTTTTGTTTCTGAGGTCTTGGCTGATTTCTTTTGATTTTCCCATGACGTCAAGAAAAGAGGCAGTGAGTTTGAAAGTAGGCCTTAAAATTCATCCACAGGTACACCTCCAATTGACTCCAATTAGCCTATCAGAAGCTAATTGCCTAAAGGCTTGACATCATTTTCTGGAATTTTCAAGCTGCTTAAAGGCACAGTTAACTTTGTTGTAAACTTCTGACCCACTGGTTTTGTGATATAGTTAATTAAATGTGCAACAATCTGTCTGTAAACAGTTGTTGGAAAGGTTAATCTTGTCATGCACAAAATAGATGTCCTAAACGACTTGCCAAATATATAGTTTGCTAATATGAAATATGAGGAATTGTTAAACAAGTTTTAATGACTTAAACCTTAGTGTATGTAAACTTCTGAATTCAATTGTACAAGCATATTAAACTATTAATATTGTTACACAGCGCTGGTTGTTGAATTATCTGTATTTTAAAGTTCCAAATCCTGTTCGGGTGCCTATGACAATGTAATTATAATTAAAACAAAAATAGCTATTCCTAAAATGTTTGTTATACCAAAGATTATGTAGATTGCATTTGTTTACTCAATGCAGGAAATTTATGATTGTACATGTTAAACTGTGCTTGTCTTTTTTGTTCATCTTTATGAAACAAGCCAGAAACATTGATATTGGAAGGCAACAAAGGAAGGTATGTACCTCAAAATCTTTCAGTACTTTATCTTTGAGTAAAACCTGCAAATTGTTACAGATTTTTCTACCAATTGTCATGTAAGTCCAGTTTCAGGTTGAAGGATAGTTGGACTATAATATATTTTCTGGAATATTGTCTACTTTTGACTCAATGACACATATGTGCTGTTTTGTAAAATATTGTATTTTGTAGCATTTAGACAATATGGGACAATATTATCAGAGCCCTCAATGTCTGTCAGTGTCTTTATTACCTCAGTGCTAAACGTTGCCAGTCTCCAAATATATTTCCACAAACATGTTTTGTATTCATCTCAAAATGTCTTTTATGCAATGTATAATTAAATACTTGATGTTTTTTTTTTTTTTTACATTCAGCAATACTATCAAATACTCAATAAAGACAATGCATTGTTCAACAAATGTTGCTTGACTCTTGATGCACTGCAAATAAAGGATTGTAACCAGTACTTGATTTAGCTTTTTTAAGAATTTCTTTGACATATACACCGATCAGCCACAACATTAAAACCACCTTCCTAATATTGTGTAGGTCCCCCTCGTGCTGCCAAGACAGCGCCAACCAATAACCAGTGCAAGAAATAGTATTTGCTATTCTTCTCACCACAATTGTTCAGTGTGGTTATCTCAGTTACCATAGACATTGTCAGTTTGAACTAGTCTGGTCATTCTCTGTTGATCTTTCTCAACAACAAGGTGTTTCCATTCACAGAACTGCTCCTCAATGGATGTTTATTCTGTTTTTGGCACCATTCTGAGTAAATTCAAGAGACTGTTGTGTGTGAAAATCCCAGTAGATCAGCAGTTACAGAAATACTCAAACCAGCCCATCTGGCACCAACAATCATGCCACGGTCCAAATAACTGAGATCAAATGTTTCCCCATTTTGATGGTTGATGTGAACATTAACTGAAGCTCCTTACCCGTATCCTCATGATTTTACACACTGCACTGCTGCCAATCACTTGGCTGATTAGATAATCATATGGATGATTGTTGGTGCCAGATGGGCTGGTTTGAGGATTTCTGTAACTGCTGATCTACTGGGATTTTCACACATAACAGTCTCTTGAATTTACTCAGAATGGTGCAAAAAACAAGAAACATCCAGTGAGTGGCAGTTCTGTGGACGGAGATGCTTTATTGGTTATAGAGGTCAACAGAGAATGTCCAGACTGGTTCGAACTGACAAAGTCTACGGTAACTCCAATAACCGCACGAGAGGGGACCTACACAATATTAGGCAGGTGGTTTTAATGTTGTGGCTGATCAGTATATATGGCACTGAATATATATATATATATATATATATATATATATATATATATATATATATATATATATATTACATCAAAACACCCTTTTACACCATTTTATATTACATTTTTTTGCACAATTACCAATTTTACATTAAAAACTGTAACATTATCACATTAAATGAGTTTTATTTAGATTATATGATTTTTTACTTGTATGTAGTGCAAAAGCATTGAGAATATTGAACATTTTCTATCAAATTCATGAATCTTTTTCTTTGTGCAGGCACTGCACAGTTGTGTGTTTTTTTAAACATTGACCCCTGCTAATATTTAACAAGATATTGATCAAGCTACATTTTCTCATTGCTAAGAGACACCTGTTAGACTCGGTAAGGCATTTATTATTTCCAAATCAATGATGTTTTACTCAATTTAAAACATCATATAATATAAGCACATTTTCACTTTTTTCAGGAATTAATATTGCACTAAAGGGAGTCATGAAGCAAACTTTTAAGTACATAGCCTAAAAACAGATGCATCTAGCATCAAAATCTAGATTTTGTGAATTGTTGAGTTTGAAGACAATATTGCTGAGAAAGTTGAAGTCAATATACAGTGGCGAGAAAAAGTATGTAAACCCTTTGGAATTAGCTGTCTGTCTGCATTAATTGGTCATAAAATGTGATGTCATCTTTATTAAAGTCAAAAGTATAGATAAACACAAATGTGCTTAAGATAACATCACACAAACCATTAACATTCACAGTGCTGTGGAGAAAAGTAAGTGAACCCTTGGATTTATTAACTGGTTGATCCTCGTTTGACAGCAATATCCTCTACCAAGCATTTCTAGTAGATGTGAATTAGACCTGCACAACATTCAGAAGTAATTTTGGACCATTCTTCCTTACAGAACTGCTTCAGCTCAGCCATATTCTTAGGATGTGTAGCAGCGGCTTCCTTCATGGTGTCTTGCCATGGACACCATGCCTGTTTAATTATTTCCATATAGTAGACTCATGAACAGAGATGTTAACCAGTTCCAACGATTCCTTCAAATCTTCAGCTGTCACTTTAGAGTTCTTTTGTTTACCTCATTGAGAATTCTACATCTTGGCTGGATGGCCACTTCAAGGAAGAGTGGTCACAGTACTAAATATAGACAATTGTTCTAACTGTGGACAGATGAATATCTAAGCTCTTTGAGATAACATTGTAATCCTTTCCAGCTTTATGCAAAGCAACAAGTCTTAATCATAGGTCTTCTGGGATCTATTTTTTGCAAGGCACAGTCCATGTCAGCAGATGCTTCTTGTAAATAGCAAAATGTTTGACTGCTTTTTAAAAGTCAAAATAGCTCTAACCCACATCTCCAATCTCGCTTATTTAATTGGATGCCACGTTTGCCAACTCCTAACTCTAATTATTCATTGTTGATATCATTAGCCTAGGGATTCACATACTTTTTCCAACCTACACTGTGAATGTTTGAATGATGTATTCAAGATATACAAGAACAATACAATAATTTGTGTAGACTGCGCTTGTGTACTTGCATAAGGTATGTTTCTGGCCCAATAATAGTATTTTAAACAGGCTGCATTAGGTTGACTGCAGTGTTCTAGCATGGAACTGAATGGAATACTTCAGTGAGGATGAGCACAAGTGTGAAGGACATAATTATTTCTGCAATGTAATTATTATTTCCAGTATTTTACAAAGTAGTAGTTATATCAGACAATGTAAACTTTAATTCACTCACCCGGATATAGTCTTAAAAACTCATACAATGCTTTTTCTCAATCCATTTATACAGATGGGAGACCACACTCGTTTTATCAGGGAACATGCTCGGTTACCATTTACTGCCATTTTCTTCACCATAATGATGCACTATTGTACATCATCGTCTTTTCCACCAACAGCAGCTCCTCTCTTCAACGAAAGGCCTTTTGTGCTGCTATGGAATGCTCCCATTTCCAAATGTCAACAACTAAATGTTCCTTTAGATTTATCACAGTTCCAGGCAGTCACCACTCCAGCAAGGGTAAGCAATCAACCCCTGACCCTGTTCTACAAACATCGAATTGGACTCTTTCCCTATATAGACCTCAACTCCTTGAAAGAGTATAACGGTGGCATTCCGCAACGGGGGAACCTGCGTGCTAGTCTTCAGATGGCTACGGAAGAGTTTGTTAAATATATTCCTGACTCCTCCCCTGGTCTTGCTGTAATGGACTGGGAGGAGTGGCTTCCAATGTTTGATTGGAATTTGGACGAGAAGATGATCTACAAAAATCTGTCCATCGAGTACACCCGTGCAGAAAACGCTTGTCTCAGTCTGCAACAGGCTAGCAGCAAAGCTAAACAGCACTTCCAGAAGGAAGCCAGGAGTTTCATGGAGGAAACTCTAAAGTCAGGAATTGCTCTTCGACCCAAGTATCTGTGGGGCTACTACTTGTTCCCAGAGTGTTATAACCATGACTTTGAGGAGTCAAACTATACAGGAGTTTGCTCAAAGCACACAAAGCAGATGAACACCGATCTTCTCTGGCTGTGGGAAGCTAGCACGGCCCTTTTTCCATCAGCATACCTGCCAGTATCTGTGAGTGGAAACAAGAGCGCTGCACTGTTTGTCCGTCACCAGGTGCAGGAGGCAAATAGAGTGGCAGCACTTCCAAAACATAACTACACTGCACCTATCTATGTGTACCTACGTCCCTTCTTTCAAGGCCAAAAGGAGCTTTTCATGAATGAGGTTTGTAGGCTCTTAGTGCTACAGTAGAGAGCTACAGGCTATAGAGTTGTTTGGTCATGAACTCAATTTGTTGGCCAACTGGATGTCATGCAGAATTGAGTCCCCCCATAAAATCCTGTCCACCTTGGGTATTTGTTTGTAATGTATGATGAAATGCTATTAGCCTGCTAAGTGGAAAAACAAAGAGAAACATTTGTTGCACAGAATTAGGATTGCCAACTGTCACAATTAGCAGGAAGGTCCCGTATTTTGGCTGAAAAAAAAAAGCCTCAAACAGTCTCATAAGTTCACGTAAGTTATACTTGAAAAACTGACCCGAACCAGGTGGTTTGTTGAGTCCAGTAGGGCTTATGTCCAGGAACCAGACCTCTGATAACAACATTACAAACTTTGATTTCAAGTAAAAATATATTTAGAAATCAGACAAAAAGACAAAGGTACAAAAGTGTGTACTTAATGCCTTTCCTTAGGGCATGAACTACAATGACATGAAGCACTGCAAATTAAGTAATCAAATTACAAATAAGGGAAAAACAAAAAACTCTTGATTTAAAGTGGATGATAAGTATAGAAACAATATATTTTAATTTTAATGGAAAGCATTCAGATTTTGCAAATGTACTAGTTAGTAGTTTGAGAGTGGAGACTGACATTGTGTGTTTTGGCAGAGATCATTTGGTGGACTTTTTTTAGCTGCGATTCTCTGACTGTTGAATCTGTTCTCTTCAGGAACATGGATAGTGAAGTTCTTCAGCACGAATTCTGCTATTAAACACTTAATTTTAAATGAACCTTGTGCAACCCCAGAGGTTAAGTCAACCACTAAATAGGGAGCAAGGGAGCATTAGCTTAACCATGTAGCCAAGTGCATATACTCCAAACTTCCAGTCAAAAGTTCAGTTTCAGGCTGCAGATGATGTTTGCACCACTCACCACTTTTTTTTTTGGATTGGATGATCCTGACCATTACTTGTAACAAAAAATGTTTCAGCACTGGCTATCATTTGCTTGTTTGGTAGTGCAAAGTGATAATGTTGCCAAAGTAGAAAAAAACAAAAAACAAAAAAACCAAGTCAAATTAAGTCAAATCATTTTTATTTGAATAGTTTTTTTTTATTTGTGGTGTTCCCAATATATATTGTTACAAAGCAGATGTAATGTCTGTAACATCTTAAAAACACACTTTTTTAAATGATTAGACTTTCTAATCCATAGATTGGTATTATTTAAAATTTCACAACTTAATAAATAAATAAATTATATGATATATACCTGTATGTGTATATATATATATATATATATATATATATATATATCAATCTATTAACATTTGATTCGTGATTAATCTCATGTACAAACATTTGCTGAGAAAGCCCCTCATATAACAATAATACAATATATATAAAGATTATACATATTTATATCAATATATAATTATCTTTAAATATAAAAAATATATATATATATATATATCAATCTATTAACATTTGATTCGTGATTAATCTCATGTACAAACATTTGCTGAGAAAGCCCCTCATATAACAATAATACAATATATATAAAGATTATACATATTTATATCAATATATAATTATCTTTAAATATAAAAAATATATATATATATATATATATCAATCTATTAACATTTGATTCGTGATTAATCTCATGTACAAACATTTGCTGAGAAAGCCCCTCATATAACAATAATACAATATATATAAAGATTATACATATTTATATCAATATATAATTATCTTTAAATATAAAAAATATATATATATATATATATATATATATATATATATATATATATATATATATATATATAAACACATGACACACATGCTTGTGTAGCGTCTCGGGTGCGTTGGATCATAAACATAAAAGTTTTAGGTCACTGTTTCAAGTTAAATATAGTTTAATACTTTAAACACATCTTGAGATCCCTTAGTTCGCATTTGCGCTCCTTCGAGTGTTTTGAACCCAAGAACGTAACGCATGTTTGTGTTGTTCTGCCTACTGAAGTGTTCTTCACTGTATAAACAGCACGTTGCTCATACAGCTGAAATTTCACTTACTGCCCTCCGGAGTAAACAGGTGGTACTACAAGCTTGATTTTTCAGGAATATTCCCTAGCTTCCGGGGGCATGCGATTAATTTCATAATTTTTTTAACACTGAATTAACGCGTTAAATCGACAGTATATATCGACAATATATATATATATATATTATATATATATATTCTTTTCTTAAAAAGAATTTTGTGCATGTTTATTAGGTGCTACAAGTCAAAATGGGAAATGGAAAATGAACACTACAGTCATGCTTGGGTTTCTTAAGGGGAAATAACATGCACTGATGACTTCAGAAGAAGTTTAAAGCATCGATTAACAACCTCAGTGAAAATAATAGGTCTGTCTTTAAAAGGTATCTTTAAAAATCATTTAGCCTTTTGAAAAATAGAATGGGATTTTCTGGAACTGACAACTGTTGAGCTCTATAGATTACATTAAGCAACGTTTAGCCAATAAAATTGATTTGGAGTCCTATGAAGACCGAATTTAAGGGTAAACACAATTCTTCATGACAATGGGAGGCAAATTCATCATGGGTTCTCTCTTGAATTTACAACAGGTTTTTAGTACAGTGATTTCGATTAAGAAACATTTTGCTCTACAACATAAATTCCACACAGTACCTCAAATGTCAATCAACTAACATCATTGTGGTAGCTGTAGTCTTTATTTAGCACATTGTTAGTAACATAAGATTTTAAAAAGCACAATGGCTTCAAAATTCATGTTTGAGGCATGTGTGGAATTTTATGTTGTAGAAAAAATGTAAATAAAACCATCTTATTTCACTCATAAATAAAAAAAATGGCATTTTAAAAACTAATTTGAAGTTGTCAATTCTTTTCCACAGCTCTCCTGTTGACCACCACATAGCAGCTTATTGACATCTATGGTACAACCATAGTAAATCAAAAACTGCAAAAGCATAGCAAAAACATAGTCTTGCGCAAGTTGGTCTCTAAGTAATATGCTGTATATTTCTTTGGGCTGGACTTAGATTGACTTGGTCAGCAGTATTGGTGAGAGCGCAGCCTTGGGAGCATCTGGAGCTGTGCTGTGGGGAGCTAGTGCTGATTACAATGACAAGGTAACTTTTCCCTTAAAGGGATGGGTCTACTAAATATGAAAATTCTGTCATCATTTACTCACACTCATGTTTGCGAACCTGTGTGATTTCTTTCTTCCATATGACACAAAAATAGGTGTTTTGCTGAATACCCTTGCTGCTCTTGTCAGTAGAATAAAAATGAATGTTTTTTTTTTCAGGCCTCGTGTGAAGCCTTGTCTGAGTACCTATCTGATACTTTAAACCCCTACATTGTCAATGTCACCTCTGCGGCCTATTTCTGCAGCAAAAGTCTCTGTCAAGGCAACGGACGCTGTGTCCGCAAAAACTACAACTCAGACGACTACCTCCACCTCAGTTCAGATAGTCACCACATCAGTAGGAATGCTGGGAAATATGTGGTCACTGGGACCCCCTCTCTGAGTGATCTCACCTTCTGGGCAAACAAATTCACCTGTCAGTGCTATGAAGACAGGGAGTGCTCTGCCAAGAAACTCTAGGATGTTCAATGTGTTTGACTAGATGATAACATGGAACATTATATTAAATGTTCTATTTCACATTTTTGATAAGTGACAAATAGTAATATTTAGAGAAAAATAAAATATTTGCAGCATGAGCTTAGATTTAATATTCTGTTGAAAATGTCATTCAAATTCACTCATTTGTCAAAAGCAGGATTAGCTTATTTAACTAGCATTAACAAGCACATTGCATAAAAATAAATAAATAAATTAAATAATATTTGCTGTGATCTCCCATTTACCCGGCAATCGTTCATATAAGCAATGCTTTCCAAAACCTGGAGTGTGAAAAAGGTCTTTAGAAAACACTTCAGAACACTCAAGACTCCAGGTGGAACAGGCATCTTTGGAAAACATGTCAAAATAAGAGTTCCCTTTAAAACAGTTCCTGCTTATTTGGTTTTAGTCTACAAATTAAACATCCAACTGAATGTTTTCAGATACAAATGTCATTGTAAAAAATGTGCTATTCTCTTTCAGACATGAAGAGGTAATTGCGCAAAGTTAAAGTGTTCATTTACAGTCAAGGAAGCAATTAAGGAAGTAATATTCGACTGGTCATGTGATCTCAACATGGCAGCGCTCTTGAATGTGTGCCCAGCACCATATATGTAGCATCAAGCATCCTCTTCTCTAAAACTGATCTAAGTGTACATAATTTTTTGTTTCTGTTTAAATGTTTAGTAATAGCAAACAAGATACTTGCACCATTAAGACTAATTATTTGTAATCACAAAATATAAGGAACTAATCATGAATAAATCAAAACAGACTTGATTTCAGACACAATATCACTGATTTTACAATAACACGAAGTAATTGGACAAAAGAGGATTCAAAAGTGAAAGAAATACTGTACATGTTTATGTGTCAAGGAATTGCTTTAGAATAGGTATTCACCTATGCATGGGTGCATTGTCCTGCTTCTTCACATTAAATGCATTATCCATTTGCAAATTCAATTAATTTACAATTTGTGTGACTTAGTTAGACAATTCAAATATACATAGATACATAGCATTACAATTTATGTAAAAATAAATAAATAAACTCACCACTGCCTATTTGACCTTTTTGAGCTCATTGCAGGTGCAATATGGAAAAAGGCCCTTCTGAATGAAGGCTGACTTTAATTTTGCCTGATTTTTAGAATGTTTTCCAAAAAACATCTGACAGTGCTGACAAATAGCTGTGACACAGGTGCTTGGCATAAAATTGGTATGTTTTTAAGATTAACCTCTTCCATCTGCATTGGCATGCTGTTGTAGTAATATTTCTTAGGTTTTATAATATATTTGAATCTACTGTATATTAATATTAGGCTATGGTCTGAAGAAAAGTTCATTTTAGGAGGAGTGAGAGAAAACAGAGGTTATTTAGCAGAGACGGGTCATTATATTAAAATGAATGGGAGAAATTGGAACACCCAACTGTCAACAGATACAGAAAAGGAAGTCCCGCCTTACAGGTAAAAGAGCCAATCACCTTATACAGACCTCGCCTGTCAATCAACTCAAGAACACACATGCACATTAGATATACAAGCAATGTAATTTAGTTTTTTTAGTGTAATCTGAGGTATAGAATCATAATTTATTAAACCAGTGTTTTCAGATTTTACTGACCAACCATTTTGGAGATTTTGGTCACCAATTTGGTCTAATTTACTTAGAAAAATAGCTACCCAAGTGCATTCCAAAGATGGCCACCGAGTGAACTGACTTGCTAAAAAGACTTTGATGATCATCTAACGTCATGATATTTAAAAAGCAAATAGAAAATGGTGGTATGTTTGTGTAAAGGATATTCTAGTAATCAGCTCTGATAAATTTCAACGTGGAAACATTGCTGTTTTAAATGCACAATGGCAGCACCTGACACAACTAATAATATCTACATTACTTGGCAGCAATGTTGGGTGTAATTGGATTACAAAGTAGTTAGTTATTGTAATCTAATTACTTGTAGGCACACAAAAGTGGTGTGACACATTACACATTACATTTATTTTCATCAGTTTAGAGTTACTGACTTTCAATGAAAGCAATTACATTTAAGTACATTACTTGGGTTACAAATATTATTTATGTGTCAATTAAAAAAAGTCAATTAAAATGTGAATACATATGTTCATATGTACATCTGTTTGCGTGTCTGTGACAGCTGAAGTTTGTGGAACTGTAAGGAGAAAATAGGCATTTTGAATTTGTTGAGCGGGAAAAAAAGGTTTTACAAGCGTTTCAGAAAGTAACTTAAAAGTAATTAATTAGTAATGTGATTACTCTTTTGATGAAGTAATCAGTTAAGTATCAGATAAAAATGTAAGAGAAGTAGCTTGTAATTTGTAGTGAATTACTTATTTTTAGTAACTTACCTAACACTGCTTGGCAGATATGACATGAACATGTGATGACAGTTGCAAACAAACCATGTACACAGGGCCAATGCTGGCCAAATTGATGCCCTACGCATTGCAACGTGATCATCTATGATTCGCAACTGCTTTCGGGTCCTTGAATAACGTATAATGTGCGAGTAAGGGCAGCCGGTGGACTTTCTGGTGCCCCCCTAGGGAGTTGTTGCCCACACAGACTGCGTAGTCTGCTTATAGGGAGCGGTGGTACTGCATGCACAGCTTGATATCATGAATAGCACTTAAACATATCTGAAATAAAATAATAATATATATATATTTGCCCTAACAAGTGTACGTGTTTAATTGTAGAGTAGTATCAGCTGAAAGTTGCATAACGCTTTTTAATCTTTACTCAAAATCTGATGACAAGTATGTTTCTCCATACATTTAGATGGCAGAAACTCAACCTGACCTCAACATGTCCACTAATGTTAAATGTTCATTTGGAGTGTTTTGGACAAATAAATCATATTTGTCTATGTGACAGGGCGGAGGGTGGGGCCGGGTCTTGATTATACACACCCAGTCCCTTACCAGGCTAAGCCTCCGAGAGGGATAAAGGCCGACTGCGGAAGGTGGTGCGACGAGAGAGAGATCGTTTACAGTCATGTGTGTTTGTGTCTTTTGTTTAAGTTTATCATTAAACATATTATTTATATTGTCAAGCCAGTTCTCGCTTCCTTCTTTTCCTTATATTCCCTTTACAGTCTATCATTATGTCCTGGGGACCCAAACACTGCACATTTTGGATGTCTCCCTTATTAAACACACCCATTTCAGGTCACGGAGTCTCTACTAATGAGCTAAAGAGTTGAATAAGGTGTGTTAAATAAGGGAGACATCTAAAATGTGCAGTGCTGTGGGTTCCAAATACTGGAATTGAAAACAACTGTGTCAGAATTAGACAACAAAATATCAAACCAAGTGAAAGTTGCAAACAAGTTGCTACAGCTTTTCTTAGAATTATCTTCACATTTCTGAGACATTTATCCAGTTAGATTTAATGAACTGGTATCAAGGTCTTTTTTTAGTGAACTAATGGAGTCAACACAGCAGAGTAACAGGTGTAGTTCATTCCATTAACTCTGGACATGTTCCATTAACATTTGACAACCAGAAAATAATTACATTTTGAACAATACACCTATTGTTTTTCTTTACAATAATGCCACTTGGTGTTTAATTTTTGTTATGTAATGCGATGGCATTCATATATTTTGAACTGTTGCTAAAGTGTCCAAATAATGTATGGGGCCAATGTACAATGTAATGTGGTGAAAAAAAGAAAAGAAAACAGCTGCAGGTTTCACAGAGTCATAGTGGCCAAAAAACAGCAGGATCGTAACAGTTTGGATAGACACAGCATTAAGTCAGATAAGTCAGATATACAGTATCAGAACAGCTACTTCAGCAGACAAATATGGCAAGATTTCAAATGTCCATTTTATCATTAAAAAAAGGTTTTGATAAGATTATGCTCTATATATATATATACGCATGTTTTTGGGTGCCATAACGATATTCATTGGAGCTGGGAAGGTAAGGAAAAATAATAGTTAATCTTGAATGTTTGCCTTCAATATTATTCAAATTCTAGAGTAGTTTTGCAATTTCAGTTTATCATCATACATTGTGGTAAACTATTCAAATAATTACTTGAATATACAGTATGTGCTTTTTTTAATCTATCTGATTGAAATGATTTGTTACACGTTTTGTCCAATGTTTTCAACAGTTGCAGAATAATAGATTACATAATTGGCATGTTCAATTAATTTAAATGTATTTTAGTAACACTTAACAATAAGGTTGTATTCATAAACTACATAATTTAACATGAACTAACAATAAACAATATTTTACAACACTTATTAATCTTGGTTAATGTTGATTGCATTTACTAATATATTTATATTTTTAATTAAAAGTTCAGTGCACGTTAACATTAGTTCCGCATCTGTCGCTCACTTCGACGTTGTGTCGAAGAAGCGACACTAGAGATCTATCTTGAGTGCTGAATATGCCTCTGATCTATGAAAAAAGGCCAATGAGAAGTTGGCAGACAGTATTTACATACCCCGCCCCAGGACATACAGGTACAAAGGCAGGGAAATACATTCAGAAATTTTCTTCGGAGCCGGTGGTCTTGTATGCAGTCAGCTGCGAGTCACACACCTGTTCCTCTTCCTCTGAGCTGATTCTGCTGTTGGATTTACGGCGCACTTCAGTGGCTTTCTCCTTCTCTGCACGGCAGTGCAGTTTGCCCTGCGGGAGAGGCGGGAGGGGAGGCTGTCCCCTTCCACCTTGAAGGTGCATGTGGCTGCTATCGCAGCCCACCACGACGCAGTAGACAGCAAGTCTTTGGGTAAGCATGACTTAATCATCAGGTTCCTAAGAGGCGCACGGAGGTTAAATCCTTCCCGGCCAAGCCTGTTCCCCTCCTGGGGTCTCTCAGAGACCCCCCCCCCCCCCCCCTCGAGCTGCTAGAATCAGTCGAACAAGGCCCTCTCCCTGAAGACAGCCCTCATGATCACGCTCACCTCCATCAAGAAGGTCGGGGACCTGCAAGCGTCCTCTGTCAGTGACACCTGCCTGGATTTCGGTCAGGCCGACACTCATGTGAACTTAAGACCGCAACCGGGCTATGTCCCCAAGGTTCCTACGAATCCCCTCAGGGTCCAGGTTGTGAACCTGCAAGTGAAGCTGCCCCGGGAGGAGGCAGGCCCAGCCCTTCATTGCTGTGTCCGGTACGTGCTTTGCGTACCTACATGGACCGCACGCAGAGCTCTAGATGTTCTGAGCAGCTCTTTGTCTGCCTTGGTGGACAGCGGAAAGGGAACGCTGTCTCCAAACAGAGGCCTTCCCACTGGGTAGTTGACACCATTACATTGGCTTATCACACCTAGGCCGTGCCCCTCCCCTTGCGGGTCCAAGCATGCTCAACAAGGAGTGTTGCGTCCTCACGGGCACTGGCCAGAGGAATCTCCCTGGCAGACATATGCAGAGCAGCGGGTTGGGCAACACCTAACACCCTTGCGAGATTTTACAATCTCAGAGTAGAGTCAGTTTCGTCCCGTGTTTTCTCAGGTTCGAGCCGGTAGAACTCGGTAACATGCTGACGGATTGACGGGATGGACCACTTACGCCTAGTGCCCTTTCCCTCGGCCGAGGTAAAATCATGCGTTTTTTTCTCCCAGGAGATCCCACTAACTCGGCTCCCTGGATGACTCCTCACTAGCCCTGAATTCACAGAACCAATCCACTGCAGGTACTCAAATCTACCCTGCACTGGAATAGGTGCTCCACAAGTCAGGATTCCTGCTTGGACTTCCTCCTGTGTGTATTTTCCGCGGTATGGTCCCCTTATGGGTGGACCCGTGTCTCCCTTAGGCAGTTCCAGCTGCCCTCTGGTTGCCGTGTTGTAGCAGCTCCCCCCTCCTTGAGGCTGGATCTACCATCGCACCATTTTTCCACATGTGACCTAAGAGGCCCATGTGATGTATTTTGCCACTTTTACCTCCCCCTTCCTGGGCAGGTGTGGTCTCTGCAGGGTCTTTTCCCTCTGAAAGAATAAGAAACTGGGTAAGACCCCCTTCCCACAATGCGTGTAAGGGCCCCAGCCATTTGGCTCTATGCGAGAAACAGCTAGGCTCGGCACATTCCCAGGTTGGCAAGCGTCGCCTTGTTCCCCTGTTTAGGGTAACCAGAAGGATTCCGACAACTTTTATTGTGCACTGGGGAAGGGTACGTACAGTCTGACACAGCTGGTCACCTTTGCACGTAAAATACATGCCCGCTCCTGTGTAAGCAGTACACGTACACGGCTCAGTGCATGGCGTGATTTAAATTGGACCCCTAGTGTCGCTTCTTCGACACAACGTCGAAGTGAGCGACAGACGGGAACGTATAGGTTACTTATGTAGGGAACAAGACATTGTGTCCTCCCGGACACGTCGCTGAACCGAGCCACTGTTGTGGCCGGACCATTTCCCCGCCTTTGTACCCGTATGTCCGGGGGCGGGGTATGCAAATACTGTCTTCCAACTTCTCATTGGCCTTTTTTCATAGATCAGAGGCATATTCGGCACTCAAGAGAGACCCCTAGTGTCTCTTTTTCGACACAACATCTCGTTCCCTCCATCAGGGAAAGGAGGTTACATACGTAACCTAGACGTTAATGCATTATAAACTTACATGAACAATTGTATTTTCATGAATTAACAACAACCAATATTAATAAATGCTGTAAAAATATATTCTTCATTGTTAGTTCATGATAACTAATGCATTCCAAAGGTTAACAAATAAAACATTATTAACCATAATTTTAAGATTTATGCATTTCAATTTAATAACTAAATTCTATCCAGTTGAATTGAGCAATCTGTAGCAAAATAAAAG
The DNA here is from genome assembly GCA_032164185.1 of Moxostoma hubbsi. Taxonomy (NCBI): domain Eukaryota; kingdom Metazoa; phylum Chordata; class Actinopteri; order Cypriniformes; family Catostomidae; genus Moxostoma; species Moxostoma hubbsi. The sequence goes on from JAVLUX010000040.1 coordinate 16,327,062, forward strand.
TTTTATTTAATTTTGTTTGTTAAAAGTTACACAATTAAATCTGTAATGAAATTGAAATGCACAAATCTTAAAAATAGGCAAAACACTTTTTATTTGAGTGTTACCAGAATTTATTTTAAATCATATCTTTAATTATTATACAATTAACCTAATGCACTTCTACAGATGATTCTAAAGTGTTCACAAGTGTCAGGGGCTGCAACAATGTTCCTTTCCATTCATCTGAGTAGAACATCTCTCCATCGGGCTGCCTTGATCTTCTCACTATGGGGCTTCCTCAACATTGCTTTAGCTCTACTTCCCCCCACCAGCCCCCCAATCTTTAAGAACACACCCTTTGCTGTTATTTGGAACGCCCCCACTGAAGTGTGCAAGAGACTAGAGATCAGTTTGGACACCTCTGCGTTCCAGGCAGTTACCACGCCAGCCAGCGATCCTGACCAATTTCTTTTTCTCTTCTACTCTAATCGTCTTGGCCTGTACCCCTACATAAACGATGAAACCAAAGAGGAGTTCAACGGCGGCATTCCACAGAAGGGCAACTTAACAGCAAGCCTTTTAAAAGAAGTTCATGATGTCACATACTACATCCCTGAATTATCCCCTGGTTTGGCTGTGATTGACTGGGAATCATGGCGCCCACTGTGGGCCAGGAACTGGGGTTCAAAAGAGATTTATCGAAAGCTTTCCATTCAGTATGTTCAGGAGAACTGGCCATCTCTCAACTCCAGTCAGGCCAAAGCTTTGGCAAAAGAGCAGTTTCAAAATGCTGCCAGGGCTTACATGGAGCAAACAGTGAAGTTGACGATCAAAATGCGACCAAAGTATCTCTGGGGCTACTACTTGTTCCCTGATTGCTATAACTATGGGTGGGATCAGCCTGGTTACACTGGGGAGTGTCCAGAAAAAGAAATAATCTTGAATGGTGAGCTCCATTGGCTGTGGAACGCCAGTACGGCACTGTTTCCGTCGGCATACCTACCGCTGGCCCTTCGCAACAACCAAAGTGCAACTTACTTCGTTAGGGGACGAGTCCAGGAAGCCATCAGGGTATCTGCTCTGCCAAAGCATCCCTACACAGCTCCCATTTATGTATACTTGCGCCCTCTGTTTCGGGATCAATCAGTAATATACCTGAGTGAGGTGAGGTCCTATGTTTATGGCTTGCTAAGCCTTCAAACCTAATGAAAACTAAATAAAATGTGCATTTCCTGGCAAAGGTGAAGTGTGTAAGTTTATCAATTTTAAAATACTAGAAAGTCATTATGTTGGTAACATAGTGTTATTCTTCAAACTTGGGTTGGGCTTTTCCAGAACCCCTAAACCAAGACCAGAAATTCTGACTGTAAATCTTCTTAGAGCTTTCCAGCTACAATCACCAAACTTGGAACAGACCTTCAAACTGTTCCGACTCAGGATCTATGACTTTTCTAACTGATCGGACTTATGGTCTCCTGTAACAGATGATCAAATATTTAAAAACAATTCCATAGACTTACTTATTCAGAATGTTCAAATGGGACACGGAATGTTCATGATTTCAAACTCCAGCAGTCAAATTCCAGTTGTCGAAATTTTCAAATGTAAACACACACACAAGACCTTTCAGCTGCTATCTATGTCTGTCTCTCTGTCTGTAGGTCGGTTGGTCTGTCCGTCCGTCCGTCCAGTCGTCCGTCCGGCCAACTATCTATCTATCTTTTCAATCTGGGCCTGTAAAACATTCAAACTCTAACCTTTAAAAGTATTCTAAAATCTCTTGACAAACTTTACCTCTCTACTTGTTTTTGCTAGTACTGCAGATACTAAACTAAACTTTCCCCCCCAATACAGTTTTTTTCAATTGGTTTGGCTCATTTTTTGAAACAGTCTTAACATTCTCTAAAACACTAAGTGCAATTGCCACAACTGTTTTATGGGACATCATAACTCTATGGCATGTCTGCAAAATTTTGTAGATCCCCCAAAACATTTAATTCATGCTTCAAAACCAAGTTATTGTGTCAGTAAATTGGCCAATGCCACCAAAATGTAAAAAAAAAAAAAAAGTGTCATCATGTGAGCCGTACTGGTCAAAATGTTTAGATGTTTTTCACCATGGCAGTCAACCATGGAAATGTTTGTTATATACAAATTTCATTTTTGTTCTAAATTTTTTGCTGACACTGACTGCTTACTGTACTATCCAAGAATGTCAATTTTGTCTAACTGAATGTTATTGTGTATCACAATAAAGCTTTTTAGATACTGATTTTAACAGTAGGTGAAAGTTTACTGGGACAAGTCAATACTTTACAATACTGTAGTACACAGAAAAAAAAGTATATGCACATTTGTATGTATACAGTAAATTTATTTTTGTAGCAATGTGTTACAGTACATGTATATTCACATTTGCATGTCCATTTTTACAAATTTCTTACATGTAAATCATATATAGTGAACAGACAATTGCCACAAAATGACATTCATGCAAAAGAAAAAAAAAAACAGCACCAATGAAAAAATATTCCATGTCATAGATATTTATGGAATATACATGTATGTCTGACAGATTTTGATAATTGAATGGATCATTTTGCATGTTTTGGCTCACATGATGAAATAATGTTTATAAGTTGTGAAGAGTATGACAATTTCACTGAGAATCAACTAGACAATTGTACTTACTCTTTTGCACATGTGCCAAAACATGTGCAATTTGCTTAAATAAATATGAAATTCAAATCTGGTGTGAACAAGAAAATAACTGTTTAGAGATTTTAACTTAATGTTTTGAAAAAAAATCATTCTCATTCAAGAATTGAGCCAGAGTGACTGAGAAAACTGTAATAAGTACATATGCAAAATATCTAAGATAGAATTGTATAGAATCACTTGAGGAAAGTGTCATTCCTTTCTTTTGTGTTCCTCAGGCAGATCTGATCAGTACTATTGGAGAGAGTGCCGCATTAGGGGCCTCAGGAGCCATACTGTGGGGGGCCAGTGCAGATTATAACACCAAGGTAATGTGAAATTCAAGAGTACAATCATTCTACTTCTGGAGATAGTTCTATAGGCTTCAGGGCTTTCTTCTAAATTCTACTGTGGTTATATCATGCCAGTCCTACTTATATACTGTAAACAAAAATGCTATTAAAAGGTGCTGTACCTGTACACTGAAAACTAATAAGTTCATTGCACTCATTTGATTGAGTAAACTTGTTCCCTCAATTCCATGAAATGGCGTCTCACAAAACTTGAGTATTTGTGTTCAATTAACTTGGTTTTCATATAGAATGAATTTAACTAATAAGTTGAGTTAAAGCTACACTATGTAACTTTTTGCCCTCTAGTGGTTAAAAAATAAACTTCACGCGTCTTGCTGAAGAACATTGTTTTGGTAATGACGTTAATTGTGCTTCGGCTCCTCTGCGTGGATGAATGTGATTTGAGGCACCGGTGTACACATGAATACAGGACATCTTATCAGAGGTAATGAACAAATAAATAACGAAAGAAAGGAAAAGACGGGTATCCAAAAACGTGTCATCTGAGCAGATAAGTGCCATACCTCATGCTGTTGTTTTGACTTTGTTGGTAACAATGATAATCTATAAATTAGTTATTATCATGGTCTGTTTGGCCAGAATATCCTGCAGTTTTAAAAACTTTACCACTTTTGACCTTATCAGACAAGCATTCATCATGTCTAATGTTAACGAACATTGCGTAACTTTTGTAACGTAATTTATTTCAAAACGTTCGTTAACATTAGACAACGATTGCTTGTCTGAAAAGGTCAAATTGTTACCAACCAGTGGTCAACATAATTTCAAGACTCACATGTCCTTGGCAAGCCTAGGACTAAAGGATTTATTTATATAATTTTCTGCCGTTATAAAGAAAAACACACACGTGTGCTTGCAAATGAAATGTTCTGCACCGATTACAGTATAATTTTGTATTTCACTACACAAACACAGACATATATCAATAAAATATCTTATCTGTTGAGTAAGAAAAAAGCCATCTCTGGGTCACTTTTAAATCTTTTCAGATCTCTGAGTTGTCGCCACATCTGAAAAGTCAAGCCGATGTTGATTCGGGTTTTATTACAGACTCTACGACTTTCCCTTTTTGCTTGTAGACTCTGCTCTGTTCAGGGTTTCTTTGTTTTCACAAGCGGTGATTCCACAGAGATTTGCAGTTTTGAATGATCCATGGTCAATTTTTCTTATTCATTGTAACAAACTTTCAGCTTCACGTTACTCCCACACCATACACACTACAGTAGCCGGAGATCATGTTGTCTGTGTATGGATATGACGTCAACACGCACAGGCAAATTATGTATGTATGCAATTTTTCGTGAAATCTGTCCCAACAGCTCTAAAATATAAATCATTATTATAGGTTTGGGTAAAGACATAGTGTGGAAGAGGGATTTATGTTGCACTCTCTCATTAATAACATTTAGTTATTTTTTAACAATAAAAGGTTACATAGTGTAACTTTAACAAGATGCAAGTAGACTTAACTCAGATTTGCTTTTTAAATGGTTTTTCAACTGTTCTTCTTCTGCTGTTAATGAATGTAACTGAATTGATTCCATATTAGATGAAAAAATAGCACAGCTCAAATAGAGATGATAAATGATTCTAGGTCAGTTATTACATAATTCTCCACAGAAATTCAAATTAAACTATACTTCAGTTCCACACAAACAAGCAGGACTGAGATAGTGATAAGAGGGTCCAAAATGGGACACAGATCAACCTAATGGTGACATCACACAAAACAACTATTTTCAATAAAACAACATAAATATTACTATAAAAAGCTAAAACCTCTATGAATTCTAAATAACAACTATTTTAATGCTCCTATATGTTCCCTTTGGCCAAGCAAACACAATTAAATAATTCAAGTGCAAGGGATTGTGGGTATTACCTATAACAATTTTAATCTATGGATTAAAATTGATTTTTAAGATAAATAATTTCAATGGACATAAATATTTGAGTTAAGACCACAAAATTTGACATTTCAAGCTAACAAAATGTGGCCAAGTGCCATTCTGTTTAAAGGTATATTTACTTTATCACTCATCAATACATTTTTGCCACTTTTTTTCTAATTTATTTTCAACTTGATCTAACAAAATGTAAAATACAAATGCAGTTAACTACATGTTGTGTGTACTTGCTCTTCATCTGAGCAAGTTACCAATTGCAAATGGACTTGCTTTGTTACTAACAGACATCTTCCTCATTGCAGGACTCATGTGAAGCGCTGGCTGCCTATTTGCCCTCCATCCTAAACCCTTATATAAATAATGTGACAGCAGCCGCTAAACTCTGCAGCAGCATGCTCTGTCAGGGCAAAGGCCGCTGTCTGCGCAAAAACCCTCAGTCAAACGCCTACCTACACTTGAATCCAAAACACTTTAATATCCAGTGGAGTCGTGGAAAATACCTTGCAATTGGCACACCATCTCTTAGTGACATCAGCAACTTTGTGGAAAACTTCTCCTGTCAATGCTATGCAGGGCAAACGTGTTCTGCCAAAATGCCAGATTCCCTCCCCAAAATTCCAATAGTTATTCAAGTGACTTAAGTCTGTACATGTACTGTTCAACACATATCTATTAAATATGCTGAAGAATATTTGTTTTGAAAGTTCTGTCAAATCCTTCACTTGTTGTGTTAATAACAAAAATCCTTTTCATGTGATCAGTTTTACACATCAGGCATCATTACAATTTCATCTATGATTACTGATGTTATAATTGTTTTTGGCATTCCAATTGCACAACAAAGATAACTGAAATGAATGTCTCAATAAAAAGACACAAAACATTAGCATTTCTATAATTGTTAGTGTAACACTAGGGCAAGTTGTCACACAGGTAAGTTGTCACAAGGGCTATAATCTCAGTAATGTTTTTTTCTTCTTCTTTTTAACAATGTTTACATTTTTGGCTGTTTCATGAATTGTTCATTGTGTTGTCATTCTTAAATGTAAATGTTCTATTTTTGGTTCCCCAAAAGAACCTATCTTGATAAAAAATAAATATATATATATATATATATATATATATATATATATATATATATATATATATATATATATATATATATATATATATATTTTTGAAAACATTTTTATAGACCCTTATCCACTTACCTATTGTGCAGTGGAAGGTTCCTTGGATGTTAAAGATTGATAACGAACCTTAAATTTTAAGAGTATACTGTTACACTGAAAATTGTCCTGAACAGCGTATAATAGGCTGATTAATGCTTGGTTCCATTGTGACAACTTACCCCATGTAGTGTGACAATACCAGGCCATGTTGTCACAAAAGGTCATCATGTGTTTGACAAACTGCTTCTGTTCTCCTCGAGCAATAAAGGAGTATATGTTCATAGTTTTGATCTTTTTTGAAAAAAATATGTATTTATTTATTTATTTGCAGCCATGATGCTGATATACAGAAACTGAGGTAAAAAGTGTGACATCTAGGTGTGTGTGTGTGTGTGTGTGTGTGTGTGTATATATATATTTACACACATGCTGGAAATGTTCCAAATTAGTTTCAATGAGTTTCAAAACACCATGTTGTGCAGAAAGAGCAGGTCATTTCTGCCTGGGGCTGACATGAGAACATTGTATCAATATACACTGAATGTTAGCTTGTAGACCTCACATAAACATGCTCCTACACGTGTAAGCAATGTATTCTCGACAGCGACAGCCTGGAGAGCCATAACGGAATGTTTCCTATGGGAGGCAACAGTATTTCCAACCTTCAGTAAAGTTTTTTGTCCAAGAGATCCCATCAACTTCATTAGCAACCACTGGGGGGCGCTGTCTCCAATCCTTGTTTTATTCTGGTGTATTTTCATTTGTATTGTTTCTAATGGCTGCCCTGACTTGATCTTTGCCATCTGTTCACTGTTTACTCTAAGTAGTCTAGGTATATTTATCCTTGTTGTTTGTACATTCGTCGTCCTGTCTAACATGTGTAGCCTAAAGACCAGCAGTGCCAATATTGAACCTCCACCAAGGTTAGATGTCTTTGGTGGAATACACAGTTTGAGTCAGCAAACAACTACATTATAAAGAGACTACTGGAATTGTTTTATGTTACCAATGATTTTATGATCGGGTGGCAGGCATTTCATGCTTTAAAGCCTGTTTCCACATTCACATCTTCACATAATAAGGCATTCAATCACTGGTCTGTATCTCATTATATTGAGAAAGGAATTTCTGTAAGGGAATAGACTCATTTTTTAAAGGGAATTACAGCAGTTTTATGTAAGCAAAAGAAAGAATAAAAAAAATATACCCCAAAACATATACGGTATATTTAAACTGTTGTTTATATACAGCAGCTGTACTTTAGTAAATTAATTGTAATGTACATTTTCATAATAGTTTTAAGATGTAATTGCATTCATATTTTTTTATTCATTTTTTTTACTTTGTTTTTTACTGTATTTTGGTTACTTTTCTCTTTGACTATAGATGGCAACAAAACACTTTGTGCTATCAGTTACATGACACATGACTGCACTCCAGCTGTCCCATTCAGAAAATTTACATTGAAACTAATCAGCATATGTTTTTAATACAATCTTGGAATTCCATGTTCTGTATCTGATCTTAGTAAAACAGATTTGAGCTATTACTGGACACCAGGAGCTGTAAACAATTAATTCCATAGAGTAATCTTTAGATTAATTAACATTCCTCACAATAGCACTGTCCTCTTGAACATTGTTAGTGCAGCCTCCTTTGACTTTTATTGTATGGATAAAAGCATGCAATGAAAGTGAATGGTGACTGAGGCTGCCTTACATCTCTCTTGGTGTTTCATGAAAAACATTTAGGTTTAACTATCCCTTTAAAACTGAAACTGAAGTCAACAATCATTTTGGGAGATTATAGCATAAAAACAAAAAAATGCAAACAGGGGAATAATAAACATGATATGCATAATGTCTTAATGACTCTGCTGTACAGTAAGACCAGATGCATGTTTTTGGCTTTGACTGCAACATCAACATTATCTCCAACAAAAGAGCCTGCAGTGATCGCCTGTGACAGGCATAGTGTTCTGACTCTGAAGGAGGGGGGCTGGTCCGGGCTACTACATGGTGATATGATGCAAATGTCCCTGCACAGACAAAAGCCAGCTTTTACTATTGAGTAACCAAACAGAGACCGTCTGCAACAGTGACTCTATAAAATAAAGGAAAAACTCCAAGTTGTCATATGAAGTCACAATTAAAAGATGTTTCTGTTAATGCATTATAAGGTTGTCATTAAAGGCATAGTTCACTCATAAATGTAAATTCTGTCATCATTTACTCACCCTCATTTTGTTCTGAATCAGTATTTTTTTCCTTTGTGGAACACAAAAGGAGATGTTAGGTAGTATGTTAGTCTCGGTCACCGTTTACTTTCATTGCTGCTTTTTCCATACAATGTAAGTAAATGGTGACTGAGATATTCGGATTGGAAACAACATGAGAGTGAGAAAATGAGGACAGAATTTTCATTTTGGGGTGAACTATGCCTTTAAATAGCTAAACACCATCTTTTGAATAAATAAAAGTGACCTTAATCCAAAGCATTAAATGCATCTGCATTTTTACAAAGACTAGAGATTGACAGGAATAATAATAATAATAATAATAATAATAATAATAATAATAATAATAATAAAAGCTTTTAAAATGACAAATAATCTTTTAATGCATTCATATTGCTGGTTGCTAAATGGAACAATTCTTTTCACTGCAATGGGACCGTACGAGACCATACATCAAAAACTGTGGGGTGTAAATCTGCTTTGATGCGTTGTAAATGGAGATGGTTCAGTTCTCAGTATGAGCTGTCATCGCTATAATGAGGATTTGTCGTGGGGATTGTTGTGGCTCCCCTTTACATTGACCTACTGACATAGATTCCGAAACATCTGTCAGCTTCAACCTGTCTTTAAACCTCCCCCAAACACATGCAAACACACATAATATGAATCTGCATGTGTGTTATTACATTAAAGGTATAGTGTACATAAAAATGAAAATTCTGTCATCATTTACTCACTTCAGTGTTGTTCCAGTCACATTTGTCTTTGTTTCTTCAGTGAAACACACAAGGAGATGTAAGGCAGATTGTTAGCCTCAGTCACCATTAACTTTCATTATATTGTTTATCCAGTAAAAGTGAATGGTGACTACCCAGGCGAACCACGTTGAGACACATTAATACATAGGTATGTATAGATAAAATACTTAGTATTATAAAATAGTATTACTGAAATGGCTTTTGCATTTAACTGTCCGTAACACTGGAATATTGTCCAGGGGAATTATATCTGGACCAAAGTGTTTTGACACAGTGCATCATAGCTGACGTTCCCCTAAGGCTACCTCAAGGGTGTCTGCAAATCAAAAACATGCTAATAAATGCAACAGAAATACAGACTTTTTATTTGTTTCCAGGTTAAGGGTGGGATAGGATTAAGGTGGATGAGGGTAGTCATATATGTATATATGTGTGTATATATATATATATATATATATATATATATATATATATATATATATATGGATACAGTATGTGTGTGAGTGTGTGTATGTATGTGTGAGTGTATGAGTGTGTGTGTGTGTGTGTGTGTGTGTGTGTGTATGTGTGAGTGTATGTGTGAGTGTGTATGTATGTGTGAGTGTGTGTCTGTGTGTGCGTGTGTGTGTGTATGTATGTATGTGTGTGTGTGTGTGTGCACTGGTCTGTGGTGGCCCAATATACAGCATTCATTTTACTCTATGCTCTGATACACATATTAATAGAGACACCTAGTCAGAGTTGTGCCCTTGAGTCATGTGACTCATGAAGCATGGTAAACAAATATTTGAAGGCTTCTGTTAAGGTTGACCTATTTGTGGGATTTTCCAGTCTTGACGTTCTCGGTTCCCTCCGAAAGGCTACATTTGATTTTCCTTCTCAAATCCTTTTCCCATTTTTGTTGTTGTTTATCATTTCATTATAGAACATTTCCTCTCTTAGAGAAAGCTGAGATCAAACTGGCACTTCAAAACTATATAAAAGCCTAAATGGAAAAATTGATTCTCATTGGGGAACTTTCAGCACTCTGCTATGAATTATTTTTGTACAGTATAATGACCACTTAAATGTAGTTTTGGTCATTGACCCTGGCAACCAAACTCTTGCCACTAGACTAGTTTCACATCTCGTAACACTCCGCACTTTGTCTTATCGCATAATAAATGAATTTAAACTTGATCCAAAATGTATTCTTATTTAGTAAGTAGCCATGTACAGTAGTAAGGGATACTATACAGTCAGCTAGACATAATCATAAAATAAAACCCTCACTGTACATTCCCCATAAGATATCTAATAAAATATTACACTTGCATCATCTTTAAAGACTATTAGACTATCAGCAACTGGTCAAAGCTGAATGTACAAATAGAGATTTACAAATCTTTTGCTGTGACCCATATGATACACAGTACACTGTGAACTATGTGAAAACGATTTTTTATGTGTGGTATCGAATCAAAACGAATCAAGTGTTTTTTATTACACAGAAACATTTAGTGAAGTGACGTTTCAAACACACACACACCTCAGTCCAACACTTTTATCTCAAATAATGTACACATTCACACAGTGTGTGTTGTTGTTGGTAAAGCATTCGACCAAGTGCTGTCTTCACAGACGTTATACTAGTTTCAACATTCACTATTGATTACAATTTTACATTTCACAATGCACAATGCAATAACTTACAAACTCTGTTATTTCAGTTGAAAAAGTATATCATCCGGTTACTCGTACTACTCTTCTTTTTTCTTCATATTTAGTGTGAACACACTACTCACACTACAAAAAGGTGTAGGGTATTGCAGAAGTGTGCACTTTGGGACACAGCTTATGCTTTGAGTTTCCTTGACCGGAACACTATAGTCAAATGTTACTGAAGACCTAAATCTAATTTGTCTTAGTGACTCTTTTATTGTTATTCTTTTGATCTTTAGCAAAGGTCAACCACAGGGGGCATCTATGGACAAATAGCCTGTCAATGCTCCCATAGATTAACTCATTCAGCTGTTTGTGACACTGTAAATGGCTGTGATCATGGGGTTATCCAGGAGCTTGCCAGCAGCAGCAAGTGGCTATTGAACTCCGCCTTATATCTTGTTACACCACAAAAATCACCCCCAACCTACAACCTTATGGGTTATCAAACAGCAGGCCATTATTTATGCATTTTGCAGTATTACTTTTGATGATAATCCATCAAGCTTTTACAGCTGAAGTACAGCTGTATTCAATAATCTGAGACCACTAGTGAAAGCGCTTTTTTGAAATTTTCATGTACCCTGAAATCGAAACCATTCTGCCGAATTAATGACAAGCAGACATGACATAAAATAATAATTATTTGACAGGTAGGGTGGTCATTTTTAAAGAGCAACACTGACACCGGTTCAGAACTTTATATGAGCAAACGTCAGGCGCACAATAAACAAATCAAACACGTTTTAATTTCAATTACAAATTGAGAATTTCAAATTGTCGGCTCATTGTTCATTCTGCAGAAATTAATGCTAACAATAAAATCAACGTAATTTAACCATTTAAATTTGCAAATGTCATTTATCTTAATATTTTGAAAGTAAAAATTACGTGAATAAATTCATAGCATTATGAGATTAAAGTCGCAATATTTTGAGAATAAATCGAAAGGGAAGTGATGTGGTGTACAACAGCAAAGTGGAGCATCTGGGTCTTTCCATACAACATCACTAATCAGGGAGATAACTTGGCTATACAACCGAGCAGAATTTGTGGGAAGTATTTGTGAGTTCTCTGTTCATGAATGAGATGTGCATTAGCACAGGAGTTTTCAACATGTGGGCGCCTGTCAAGGGAGGCGTGAGATATAGGCTCACACTCAAGTGAAGCGAAAAATAATTGGAACAGATGTGAATTATAAAGTCCATATAAAGATGTGATAACATTGCCTCAGTTACAGAATTGTTTAGAGAGGAAAACCCAATGCCGATCAGGAATGTGCAAATCTGTCTGGTTCTTTCTTCTGAATAAATAACATTTCCTACATAATATTAAGCCTTCTTTTTGTTCTTTTCCATCACAAAAAAATTACAAATAAAAAATATCCGGGGATATTAACAAGCGATCCAAGGCTTCAGCCCTATCAGCCCTGGTCTAGCTACGCCACTGGTCAGTGCAATTCGGAAGTTGCATTTTCACTCTGACTGACATTTTCATTCTACTGATGGTTAGGTTTAGAGTTGGGTTTTCTGTGTACGGTTAATAAAAATATGCATTCCTGTGGACTGTTACATAATTTACAATTATAAAAACAATTCACTTTTGGCACTTCTCTGTGGACATTTCACCTCCACAACACTTCCAGTTTCAGCCACTGGGGGCAGCGTTTCAAATTTCGGTAAGCACAGACCAAAACTTTCAAACTCCTGTCACCAAATTCACAGTGCTATTGGTCTGTTTTATTACTGTAACAAAGTTCTTAGGATGGAGTGCAAAGAGGAAGCGGGAGACAGCGAAATTAAACTTTAAAGATAATTTATTTTTACAATAACTTCACACAGTTCACGATTCAGCACAACTCAGCACACACTCCTTAAGTGTGTGTCTGTGGGTAGCTCACTCCCCCTTACAGGCGCTTAACCACGCCCCCACCACCACAATTACAAATGATATTATCAGCATAACAATTTGCGTGAATGTTGAATTGAAAAATTGCCATTTTTTTACCCTGACTTTAAGGGGATGGTTCACCCAGAAATTACAATTCTCTCATCATTTACTCACCATCATGATATCCCAGATGTGTATGATTTTCTTTCTTCACCAGAACACATTTGAAGAAAAATAGAAAAATATCTCAGCTCAGTAGGTCCTTAAAATGCAAGGGGAAGGTGATCAGACTTTTGAAGCTTGAAAAAATTACAGAATCAGAATAAATGTCATCAATACGACTCCGGCGGTTAAATGAATGTATTCTAATGCGATTTGATTGCTTTTGGTGTGAAAAAGATACATATTTAAGTACTTTTTATCTATAATCCATCACTTCCGGACAAGGGTGAAGTTCAAGCGGTCTCTCATGTGGCGTATTCACGTTGGCATGTTACGGACGTAGTCTCATGTTCTTCTCTCTGTTGAGACATCCAGGAAAAGCACACAAATGCACAAGTGTGAGTAAACAAACAAATACAGATCTAAACTAAATCCAACTAAACTTCTGTACAGCATTCCTTCTACTCAGTTGTAAACAGCGCTGCTATTTTAGTTGTGTCGCACATGCGTGCCAACATGAGTACTTCACAAGCACATACTGATGCTGAACGGAAGCGATGATTTAGAGTTAAAAAGTACTTGAATATTATCTTTTTCACACCAGAAGCAATTGTGTCTCAACTTTGAAAGACATTATTTTAACCACTGGAGTCGTATGGGTGATGTTAATGCTGATTCTGTGATATTTGGAGCTTCAGAAGACGGATCACTATCTACTTGCATTTTAAGGACCTACTGAGCCAAGATATTTGTCTATTTTTCTTCAAATGTGTTCTGCGGAAGCAAGAAAGTCACACACATCTGGGATGGCATGAGGGTGAGTAAAATTTTCATTTTTGGGTGAACTAACCCTTTAAACATAACCATGATAGTAATGTGAAATGCCCTTGTGTACCCTGGAAGATAGAAACTTCCATGTTTTGAATGCATGTACATTTGATTTTTCCTCATTTTGATGTCTAACCATAAAGTTGAACCATTTACCATCATTTTAATTAGAAAACATGATTTGGATACTATGAGAGAGGCAATATCTGGGTTTAGAAAGAGACAAGGGGAATCTTGTGTGACCGTTTGGTCTAAAAGTCATATGTTTTCATCCAACATAACGTATGATTGCTCCATCTCGTACAAATTAGTATGAATTATCATAAGACTGTGTTGAATTTTCTTACTATACATTTGACCTAAAAATAGTGCACTATCTGCACCAAATAGGCTTCTTAACATTTCCTATTCACAGCTTGCATCATATTGTTTTATATTTTTCAAAATCCTAAAACTTATTTGCAATTCTACACAAGAATTCTAATCCTTGATTTTCATTGTGGGTTCAGACATTTGGGCCCCACCTAATGTAAACTTCAATAACTCAGTGCAAGAATGATCTTTAAATGCTTCATAATAAAATATGTATGCAGCTATGAATATGCCTGAAAGAACTTTCGGTTGAGGGTCTTTTTCTAAATCTGCATACTTCCTAAAAACACAAACGGCATGAATGAATGAGTCATTCATTGTAGGACAACATGCTGCCCAAGACTTGTCTTGGTAAATGTCTCAATCATCTCTGTACACACACATAACTAAAGTCCATCATGCATGAGGGGAGATTGGCTTGGGACTCAGCAATGAGAGCTCATTAGCGCAGGCTTGGCACGATCTGTGATTTCTCAATTTACTTGTCAGCCACAGGCCCAGAAGTAATGGTATCCCATTCCTTTGCACAGATGGGCCACATCCAACATCCTTCTCTCCCAATTTTTGCCCTATTTTCCTCCTCTTAAGCCTCCCGTGACTTCCTGTTGATGGAGTAGGAAGCAGCTTTCCTTCTCCTCCTTCAGGCTCAAATATTTCAGAGAATCTCCATAGAGCCTCGCTTGGTCTATTAAAGCACACGAGATGGTGACAAATTACCACTTAAAGCTTAAAATACTTTAAAAGCTGATAAAGGGGTAGTTCACACATAAACTGAAATTCACTCACTTTCTTCTGTGGAACTCAAAAAAAAGATGTTAGGCTGAATGAAAGTCTCATTGAGTATTCACTTTCATTATTTGGAAATCTTTCCATTGAAAGTGAAAACTGTCAGTCGCTAACATTCTGCCTCTGCTCTGACAGGAAACGGGTAGTTGGCACATAGCATGTCCATGCACATTTTTATTGAAGGAAAGGTTCACCCAAAAATTAAAAAAAACTCTCATCATTTACTCACCTTTATGCCATACCAGATGTGTATGACTTTCTTTCTTCAGTAAAACATAAATTAAGATTTTTAGAAGAATTTCTCAGCTCTTTTGGTTCATACAATGCGTGTCACCTTCAAAGTGAATTGGTGCCAATATTTTGTAGCACCAAAAATCACACAAGTCAGCATTAAAGCAATCCAGACAACACCAGTGGTTAAATCAATGTCTCAAGAAGTGATTTAATAGGTGTGGGTGAGAAACAGATCAATATTTAAGTCAATTTTTACTATAAATTCTCCTCCCTGCTCAGTCAGCCTCCACTTTATCGTTCACGTTCATGTTCTTCTTCTCATGTTTTTGGTGATTCACATTATTTGTGCATACTCCCTCTACTGGGCAGGCAGAAGAATTTCTATCAAAAATGTACTTAAATATTTATGTTTCTCACCCACACCTTTCATATTGCTTCAGAAAATATGGATTTAACCACTGGAGTCGTATGGATTACTTATATTCTGCCTTTATGTGATTTTTGGAGCTTTAAAAGTTTGGCACCCATTCAGTTGCATTGAATTGACGTACAGAGCTGAAATAACACGCTTATTTTGCGTTCTGCAGAAGAAAATCATTCACATCATGAGGGTGAGTAATTTTAGGGTGAACTATTCCTTTTTCAACATTAAGATTTTAGTTTAAAATGTATGTAAATGCATAAGGGGAAGTGTACAATTTAGCTCTGTATATAAACTGTATATATATATATACAGTGCTGGGCTGATTACTTAGTGAATTGTAATCAGGTACTGATTAAAAATTACATGAAAAAAATGCAATCAGTAACGTAATCTAGTAGATTATATTTTTGGAGTAATCTAATCCGATTACTTTGGAGTACTTTCAAACTAATTTCATTTTATGTCGCATGCTTTTGAGTAGGAGAATACTTTTAATATAAACATACAAAGAGGAAAATGTACTGTATTCCATTCTTCATTACTAACAAAAAGAGCTCCTTGTGTCATTTTTAAAAAGCGCATTAAACTTTGAATGAAATAAACATTAAATCTAACAGCAATAACAGTGCATGGCCAAAGTTTATAATTCAAAACACTGAGACATGAAGTGTATTTTAAGTGCATAAGACGCTAGCAACATTACAAACATTAATGACCATAAAATCAACATATTAACAATTTATTGCCTTTATAATATGTAATTGTAAAGAAGTTCAAGGTTACGGGCAAGGAAGAGGCGAGAAACCGGCTTAACATATAAATGATAGTTTTAATGGTAAACTCAAAAGACAAACACATAAGACAACGGACGTCCGTAATTGAGCTCTCTCTCTCTCGATCGCCGTCTGCTAGTGGCCTTTATCCCTCTTGATGGCTTAATTAGCCTAATACGGGACCGGGCGTGCGTAATCACGCGCCGGTCCCGCCCTCCACTGTGCCACAGTAATCATCTTTACACTTCAACATATAAAAACAGTTGAATTCCCTTTATTCTAAGAGTAATATTTTATATATAAAATATAATATGTATGTACACATCTCTGGAAAAAAAATTAAAAGACCACTGCAAAATTATCAATTCTCTGGATTTAATATTTATAGGTATGTGTTTTGAGAAAAATTAAAATTTTGGTTTTATTCTATGAAGTACTGACAACATTTCTGTCAAATTCCAAATACAATATTGTTATTCAGAGCATTTATTTGCAGGAAATGACAACTGATCAAAATAACAAAAAAGATGCAGTGTTTTCAGACCTCGAATAATACAAAGAAAATAAGTTCATATTCATTTTAAATAATACAGTACTAATGGTTTAACTTAGGAAGAGTTCAGAATTCAACATTAGGTGGAATAACCCTGATTTTAAATCACAGCTTTCATGTGCCTTGGCATGCTCCCTACCAGTCTTTCACATTGCTGTTGGGTGACTTTATGCCACTCCTGACACAAAAATTCAAACAGCTCAAAGTCAAAGTTCTGATACCTTAATAGCACATGACCAATAAGAAAAAAATGCATACAAACTAGATCATTACATTTTCAGAAGAAATTGCCCATGCAAAACTTGATGCCAGTGCATTGTTATAAAGTTGCTAGACCGTCTTGAGTTGTTGCTATGGCATTGCTAGGTGGTGGCTTACTGGCCCAAGTTAAAAGAGTCCACCCTTAAGTTTCTTATCCCTCTATATTGCTTGGGTTACATTTTCTGCACCTGTTTTATTGTCTGCCCATCTGATCACTTAAAGTAATAGCAAACCTCTCCTCAAAAAAAAACCTTAATTGTATCATTCATGTTCACAGCACAAACGGTGTGGCACAAATAATGCACCAAAACATATTACTAGTATGATACTGAAGTATGAGCAATAGCAATAGTGAAGCTTGCCTTAGCAAGCAGTGGTAATTTGGATATCTGCAAAATTTAGAACGATTTGTGCACCCTAAAAAAGAGGGTCAGTCTGGCCAATGCATGTCCAAGTCAACCACTTCATATGTTTGTTGGACTCATGGGCCTCAAACATTAAAAATAAATCATAACACCTCTAAGTCTCCTGCGGTCCTTTTGTTTATGGCCTTTGAGTCGCAGGGCAGTAATACTCATTTGGCTTTTTTCCCACATGCCATAAAATGTCCATACAGGCCAGTGATTGTTTCCTTTTTACCCCAAATGTCACAGTGACGCAAACAGTGCACATTTCGGTTTTGATATGTTGAAGAGTCATCAGAATTGTTCATTCTTGAGAAAGCTAGCTAAACAAAGGGGTTAAAGAGACAGAGAGAAGAGAAATGAAAATGGGTCAAAAAGAAACAGAAGAGATACACGTTATGTTTTGTACATGGGTAGCTGGCATGAAATACTTTTTGGAAAGTTACTTGCTCTGTGGTGTGACATGTTATACTCATCTAAAAGT
Organism: Moxostoma hubbsi; assembly: GCA_032164185.1. Lineage (NCBI taxonomy): Eukaryota > Metazoa > Chordata > Actinopteri > Cypriniformes > Catostomidae > Moxostoma > Moxostoma hubbsi. The sequence goes on from JAVLUX010000040.1 coordinate 16,345,057, forward strand.
ATTTTAAAATTATCACGCATCAGGGACGTCACTAGGATTGGAAGACAGGGGGGGCTTAGCCCCCAGGGTATTTGTAACTTGCGTTTGCAAAATCTTTGCACTCACATCTAGAGCTACACTTATGTCAACAACCAGTCAAGAAACCAAGATGTTAACAAGTAAAATGTGACAGACATATCCTCTTCTTCCATTTCTACTCTGTTAAAGAAAAGTTACTGTAATGTTGCTTTTAGACACATCAAAGCTGCATGGGGGAATTTACTTAGGCCAGACTTTGCTCCTGATGAGTTATTCTATAAGCAATGACTTAAATGCTATCTGTCTGCTCATGTATGATAAAGTAATAGCATACTATATCTAATTCCTCTCTATATAAGATAAGTTGTCCACAGAATGCTATTTAATTACTCTAATTACAGTAACTGCGCTGTGGATTGGTTCAATCAGAGTGTAATGTCGCTGTGTAGTTTGGCTTGCATACAGTTTAACCCAAGATCCAGAATTTTAAGGTCATAGTGAAATTTGACAACACAGGTTTGAGCGTTTCTCAATTAAAGATGATTTATTCTGCCAAATGATGTATACAATGTATGATATAAATCAACAACAAAAAAGGCAGTATTCAAATAAAGGAAAATTAAGAATGAAATAATTTTCAAAACCAGTCAACAGTTACTTTTTGTTTATTGTCTACTTCATTGGTGGAAGCATCAAAAAATGCTCAATGAATTGAAGGATATAACGGTAATAGCATTAACAGGGACCCTATGACATTTAGTTTTCAGTGACAACAACATTATATGGGGATTGATATTGTTTTATATGCCTATTATAGAGAGAGGTTATATTATTGTCAAAGAATAAAGAGTTGTGATTAGCTTGCTAAGTTAACCATTTGTTGTATTTTGCTTGTTCACTCTAGCTAGACTACAGTTTTCCATAGCAAACCAAAATATCCCCTTTCCTTTACCTCAAGAAAACGTAGCTAAAGGTAAGCAGGTAATTAAAAACAACTTAAAATTTCACTCTGTATCACGACACTTACCAATCTTCCTTTCACCGTTAGCGTGTGTATCGGTGTGTGTGGGCGGGGGGAGTGTGTGTATCGGTGTGTGTGGGCGGGAGGGTGCATAGCGAGTTCAACTTCAGACCAAACTAGAGTAACGACAAGACGAGATGAATCCTCCAGTTACTTGCAGCGCTCCGGTCTGCAGCGCTCTGAAAGCTGCCACATTTCAACCAATGCAACGAGACGGTGCGGTGCATCATCTTGATAGCACAACGACTCTTTGTACTTCTGTCCAACTTCCGACTTTTCGGCTATTTTTTGTAGCTGGATATATATCATTTGTTGCGTCTAATTCTAAATATGAACGAGGATACGGTTATTGATAAATCAAATTGTTATGGTTGTTCTTATTATCATTTAGGGGGGCTTAGGAACATTTTGGGGTAGCTTCAGCCCCCCTAAAATAGGCCTAACGACGTCCCTGTCATGCATGTAGCTTTACCCTATATTAAGAGACTACACAGAGACGACAAGTTACAGGACCTGAGATATACAGTATACCTTAAAGTTCAATTTTTTTTCCTTAAGTTTTGATGTTGATAAAAATCCCTGAAAAAGAGATATGGGAATGAGAGAGAGAGAGAGAGAAAGATTATAGAAATGGTTTGTAACCATTATTATGCTGCTGGATGGTCATATGAACCCTCCAAAACTGTCCGGTTTATCCAATCTATATTCACTTAAACAGAATGTATTTTTTTCTGTATCATGCACTAGTTGACAAGCATATGGGCAGTGGTGGCTCAGCGGTTGAGGCTCTGGACCGCCAAGTGCCACTTCTTGGGCCCTTGACCCTATCTGCTCCAGGGGCACCATATCATGGCTGATCCTGCACCTCTGACCCCAGTTTAGCTGGGATATGTGAAAACAAATACATTTCCCTGCATATATGCAAAAAAAAAGGCTTCAATTATATAGCACTAAATGAAATATCTACAGAACAACATTATTTTCTCTGTAGTGAGTTGTTGTTTATAACAACTATGGTGATTTATATTGGAGATTATGGATATTAGAGTGGCTAAAAGAAGCTATTCTGAAAAGCTGAAAAAAAAACTGTTTTCAGATAACAACCCTGCATCAGTGACGAGAGGCCTGTAAGACTGAAATACACCATCCCCCAACACCTCCTCCCCTCTCCTGCTACTCAACATGTACTTAAGCCTGTGAAGATGATGTGTGCCAGGTCTTCCAGAAACAGAAGACAAGAAAATCACAGGGTCCAGATGGTGTTTCACCCACTTGTCTAAAGTCCTGTGCTGAGTAGCTGGCCCCCATCTTCACACAGATCTTCAACAGATCACTGGAGCAGTGCGAATTTCCCTGCTGCTTCAAATGCTCCACAGTCATCCCCGTCCCAAAGAAACCCATGATCAAAGCACCTGTCGCTTTGATGTCTGTGGTCATTTGAGAGACTGGTGTGGGCCCAGCTGAAGGACATCACTTCTGGACACCCTTATAGAGCAAACAGGTGGATGATGCAATCAATATGGGACTGTATTTCATACTTTTGAATATGGAATATGGGACTTTTGCAAGAATTCTATTTGTTGACTTCAGTTTGGCTTTTAACACCTCGCTCTCCAGTGGATTAAATTAACCCAGCTCTTTGTTCCCAGCTCTATTTGTCACTGGATCACCAGCTTTCTGACAGAGAGGCAGTGGCTAGTGAGAATGGGGAAATTCACCACCAGCATATGCACAATCATCACTGGTGACCCCCAGGGGTTTATGCTCTCCCTACTACTTTTCTCCCACTACACAAATGACCGCACTGTCAAGGACCCCTCTGTTAAGTTCCTGAAGTTCGGTTTAAAAGACTTGAGTTATGGGCTTGATGCTGAACTGCAAATATGGAAAGAAAAATCTTCATTTCAAGGCAAAATGCATTAAGGTGAAAGAGTAATTTATTTTTAAAAGATTATTAAAAAAAATATTAAAAGATGTATTATTAAAGGGATAGTTCACCCAAAATTGAAAATCCTCATCATTTACCCACCCTCAAGCCATCCAAGGTGTGTATGACTTTCTTTTTTCTGCTGAAAACAAAAGCTCTGAAGATCCATACAATGCAAGTGAATGGTGGCCAGGCCTTTGAAGCTCAAATAAGTCAGCATAAACATTATCCATAAGACCAAAATGTCACTCCTTTTTCACTATAAATCTTGAGAGCAGTCTCCTTTGCGATCATAATTTCAAGCTTGATTACATTTACTAGTACCATAAATCGCCCTGTGCATGCATGAAGCATTAGGAAGTATAATCAAGCTTGAAATCATGATCATGCCTAGAGACTGCAATGGCAAGATGTGAAAAAGGAGTTATATTTTGCTCTGTTCTCACCTAAAACCAATTGGATCACTTCAGAAGACATTGACATGTTGTATGAATTACCTTCATGCTGACTTCATCTCCTTTTTGGAGCTTTAAAGGCCTGGACACCATTCACTTGCATTGGTTGGACCTCCAGAGTGGAAATATTCTTCTAAAATCTTTATTTGTGTTCTGCAGAAGAAAGTAATACACATCTGGGATGGCATGAGGGTGAGTAAATCATGAGATAATTTGTATTTTTGGGTAAACTATTCCTTTAATTTGTGGGAGGGGTGATTTACAAGATATTGATAGCAGCATGCTTGTTACATTTGAAGTGGAAGTAGTGTAGTAAAGCAACAGGAACACAGTCATTCCTATTGCTTGGCTTTCACTAGCATAAGTCTGGTATTCTGGCTAGATAATACAATTTAAATACAAAGTTTTGGATAAATGCTTTTCCTTTGATGTCACACCTGTAATACTGTATTCCTGAAAAACTGTTTTGATTATTAAAATTTGGCACATTAGTATTATTAAGTACACCAGTAATTACAGTATCTTTGGTTTTTAGGTCATTCCAAATAACTCGAAATGTAGACGCACGTGAACAGATATTAAAGAACAGCCATTAAGAATCATTAAATATTAGCATATTTAAAATACTAGTCCCTTTCAATATTAATAGTGTTTTAAATCATTTGATAAAATCACTCTGCAAAAATTAGAATTAATTAATGGGACATTCATCTTTAAATCTAGTGAGAAAAAAAGGTAATTTCCTGTTGACAGTCATGTGGATAGGGCACAATTCAACAATCCCACATGTTTGGGGATTTATTGTTCTTCAGCGTTATCATTGCAATATTTACTCTCTATAAGAGATGTCTTTTGTATATCCAATGTCATTTAATAATCTTTATGACTCTGAATACAAATTTAAGCGACATTAAAAATGTATGTCCCTATATAATGTATAAGAGAATATAAAGCTGATATAAGAGACAAATTGTGACTATTTCCCCAAGGGTGAAGGTCATATGCCAAGGGTAGGGGGAAATGAGGGATGCTCTGCTGTCTGAATGCCTTAATTAGGCTTTAACAAAAGACCTTTGAAATAAGTGTAAGCAAACTTGAAGTTTGATTTGGCACTGCCAGCAATCATTTTCCATCATAGTGCATTTTAGGAGGGGGGTACAGACAGTATACAGTCTGTGACAAAGACAAGACCCGTTTACACACAAGGAAGTGTTCACAGGGTGCTCATTAATGCATTCAAGTGTCCATCACAGGGAGTGACCTAGAAATGAGGAACACTTTCACATAGGGAAAAAAACAAGACAATAAAGCCTTTCTTTTCAATGGATGGCATCCACTCAGTCAGATGGATCCAACTAATAAAAGCAGACATTAGAAGTATAGGTACCGTCGCTGTCCAAACACCCAAAACGGTTTCTTTTCAGAATAGCCATTGTGTACTACATAACAACTGTAGTAACCATGAATTTTAATACCACTCTTTTGGCTTTCCTTTGGTTTTACTGCAAATTCAATGGTAAAATATGGTTACTGTAGTAAAATCATACTACATTTTGCAGTTAGGGTGGTTATACTAAAAAATACCATAGTTGATTAAGCTATTGCAAATGAACGCAAGACCATTTCAGAAAATAAATTCCCTCCCTGTCCTCTAAAGAGCTACATAATTTTGCACCCTATTGGTGGAAGATGCCATTAACAAATTCCACAAGCAAATCTTGCTTTTGGCATGAGAAATAAATTACCCAAGCAAGCAAGTAATAAAAAACTAACAAAAATGGTAGAGGACAAAAAGATAGAAAAACCAACACCAGCGATCATCAGAGACAAACATGAATGAAGTCCTTGCAGCATCCCAACAGCGTCTGAACTGTGTAGTGGATTGGCACGAATATCTCATCACTCATGAAATATTAATATGGTGTTCAAAAGAGTGACTGTTCATTGGTTCCTATGAATCATTTATTAGACAGAAGTGTGGTTTTGAATGATGCAATCTACTCAAGTATGTATGAGAATGTCAGTGAACACTCTCAGAGAGCCTTAAAATAAAATACAACCTAATCTTTTTATGATACAAATGTATTTTTATTAGGTCATTAAGGCCATGCGAGAAACAAATGGAAATGATTCAAAGATGGAGAAAATGCTGCGAATATCATTAAAATTAGCTTGACTTATAATTATGGAGTACCAATGTCAAGTTTGGCAAGTGGTCAGAATCTCCCTGTATTACTAATTTAGTCCAATGTTGGGACACTTGACTTCAATTGCAATAAGTTCCATAACATCTAGACATAATACAAAATCAGAATAGAAAATATGAGGAAAAAATATCAGCAGATTTAGTCTGGACCTGCCTATACGCAACAGCTTTCCTGTTAAGCCAAACTGGCTTCCTACATCTTTCCCCACACTCCCAAGCCATTCCACATTTCTGTCCATGATGTCATAGATCCTGCTGCTGAATGCCTAATATTGAACTGACCGCATCTTTAGACAATAGACTCTGTGTGCTAGGAGAGTACTGTATGGCATTGATGACTTGCAGGCCTGATAACAAACACCTTCACCATGACTGAAACTGCCATTGGGGAAGTTTTGGTCTAAAAATCTTCTCTAGCACAAACCACAAAGCATCAAAATGTGGATTCTTCCATTTACTAAACCACATAATCATGTCAAATGCCAACAAAACTCACCATTTAAAAACACTATCCCCAATTACAGTTGATGACCCTAGATTTCACTTTGTCCAAAAAGGTTTGGTACATTCTCAAGACATCGGCAAGAAATGTATCTTATGCTGTTAAGCTTTAAACTTCCAGGTTTCATTTTTTATTAAAGTGACATATCTTGACTGAAACAACAGTTGAAGAGCAAACTGAAGAGCATTTTACAAGTTTTTTCCATTAGCAAATACAGAGGGAATTTAAGACTTACATAGCAATGGAGCTAGGCTTACTTTTAAATTCCGATTCACAAGAATCGTCAATTTCTATAACACTGCAACAAACTACGAACAGCCATTTTCTATATATTACCTTCCATAATACACAGAAACAGATAGAGAAAAAAAAAAAAGACAATGGCCATGGAATACGTCACCCAAAAATTTTAATTACATCATTATTCATGCATATCATTTGAAACCCATGTGATTTTCTTACTTGCATTGAACATTAGAGGAGGATGTCTTGCAGAACTTACAAACTGCTGGCTCAGACATTTTTCTCATCAACAGCCCCCCCCCCCCAAAATCCCATTCAGATGAAGAGACAACCGTAAAGATTAATCAACATGTCAAGAGTACGTGTCTGCAAATTCACGGCAAATTGTGGCCACTTTGATGTTGCTAAAATATAACATAGTTTTATTTATTTTGGATTTTTTTAAGTCACAACATAAAATTCCCATATTTCCATTTCTATTATTCCACAGTTGTGATGACTTTACTATTATTCTAAAATGTGATATAAATAAATAAAGCATGAGTAAGTGACCCTAAACTTTTGAATGGTAGTGTACCTTCATCGTATGGAAAAAAGCAGCTTGGACATTCATTCTGCGACACTCCTTTTATGTTCTATGGAAGTAAAAAGTAGTACAGGTTAACCGTCATGAGCGCTAGTAATGTATATTACTGGGTGAACCATTCCTTTATGACTGAAAAATACAGAGGTAAGAAAAATGTGCAAATATAACATGCATGTGTTAATTCATAATCCTTCTAGGGACTTCCTATAATCTTCCAACAAACTACAGTACACATTACTCAAGTTTTTTCAACAGCAATATGGCAGTTGCATCTTAAAAGACAATCTGTCCTGTAATAAACATGGTTCTTTGTCCCTACTGTATTTTCACAAGGTAAAATGCTCCGTTTCCAACATCATCTTCAAAACACAGTCTAACATTAGTCAGTATTAAAACAAGGGCCGTGCATACATTTTTAAATTGTGCATCCAGAAAAAAATGACTTTTCTTGATGGGTTTATTCAGTAAATCGGAGCCCTTGGTAATGTACCCTTTATGGGTAATGTGTATCCCTTAGGTAAGGTACAACCTTAGCAGTGCATTCCCGCTCTTGGGAAGGTAAATGTTTCCCTGTGGACGGTGCTGTAGGGTGAAAGCTCCAGATCAGTGGTGCCGTCCTGATCATTGTCATTGCTGGTGGCCGTTGAGGACTTTGGTGGGCCACACTCTTCAAAGCAACAGCAGCAACAATCCAGGAAGGCTTTACTGAAAGGCCGACAAAGTACCAAAAGCAGCACAGGTGTAACTGCCGACTTGCAGAACATCATCACCTGACTTACCAGATGCAGGATGTCCAGTGTGCGACGTGGCACACCTGTTGCCAAGTACACCGATACAATATTGCTAATGTTCTCCGGAATGACGCAAAAGCCATACAGAATGGCTAGAGCTACAATGATGCAGTTCATTTGGCTCTCTAGTTGGATCTGCTTGCGGTTGCCACGGACGCTGGCGCGCTCGGCCTTGCGGATCTTGTGAGCTGTCACCACCGAGCTGATGATGGTGAAGAGGGTGGGCAAGCAGAAGTAGCAGCCAAAGTACCACCAGAGGCGAGCACTGTTGTAGGTGAGTCCAAGAACGTAAAGCGTGTCCGGGAGCGCTGTGGAGATTTGGACTACGCAATGCTCGTAGGGTGTCACCTCCGGGGGCTCACGCTCCTCTTTCACCAGCTGCCTGATGAGGAGCTCGGGCAGGGCCAGGAGCAGAGCACCGAGCCAGATAACCGTTAACTTGGCTGCAGTAGAAGTACAGTTCTCGATCATCTCGTAGTACATCTGGATGTTGCTCGCTGCACGGAAACGGTCGATGCACAATGCACAAAGTGTGAATGTAGTCACACCCAAAGAAGCCACCTGTAAGGTAAAAGCATGTAAAGAAGATTGGTCATTAAAAAGTGTACACTTTAGTACAAAAAGGATTGAAGAGCCCATTAAATGGCTTGCCAAGCACAGCTTTCTTTCCTGTGTTGACACATTTCCTTTTGAAAAAGGAAGCTGGGGTAAGGCATATCAGAAAGCTTGTTGTTTGTGTATGTCACAGCCATGGACTTTGAGTTGCTGCTTGCTATTGACAATTGGCAGCTGATGGTATTGAGGAGGGACAATCTGATTCTAGAGAGCATTTCATTGGATGTTCGTTTGTGTTCAGCAGAAGTCAGTCAGTCATACTTCTTTAGGAAAGCACAAGGGTGAGTAAATGATGAGAGAATTGGGTGAACTATTCCTTAAACACCAGAGGTCAAAAGAGACATTAAGCACTTACATCATGACACAATATGAAATAAACTAAATAATTGTTGCTAATTATGCACTATCACAGTCCTAGAGTACAAATAGTAAACATGCGTCTCCATTTCAACATATGGTCATATTTCTCTATTTTAAACGGGGGCTACAAGTGCACAAATTTTTGTAGAAATCCAAGGGAACTGTATTATATTGCTGTGAAAGAACCATGAAATTCAATCTTCAGAACTAGGTTGTACATGAACAGCATGGCCTAACCATTTAAGTCCTTGTCATGTTGAAACATCATGGTAGCAGGAGGTTTTGAATCAAGGGTGTAGGCTGGGGATCACTAGTGTCAGAAGATTAAAGCTGCAGCTGTGGCACCAATCAGCACAGTTCTTCAGAAATGCATGATACAATCTAAATTCTACCCCAGGGCATCGCCACAATCTCTTTGTGTTTCTGCAGAGACACTACCCCCTTACATTACATGCGAGGGAGACAAAACCACAAAAAAAAAATATCCATGAAAGTAATCTGACCTACACACATACAGTAACATGAATTGTGGGAATCCTGGCTGTCTATATCTGTAAGTAGCATACATTTAAACAGGCTATATTAAAGGGGTATTTTGGGATTCACCCAATTATTTTTTTTAATTCTATCATCATTTATTCACACTCATGCCATTCCATATGTGTGTGACTTCTGCAGAACACAAATTAATATTTTTAAAATAATGTCTCAGCTAAGTAGGTCCATTCAATACAAGTGAATGAAAGCCAGAACTTTGAAGTTCCAAAATGTGCATAAAGTCAGCATAAAAGTAATCCATACTGCTCCAGTGATTAAATGATCTTCAGAAGCGATAATAGGTGTGGGTGAGAAACAGATCAATATTTAAGTCCTTTTTTTACTATAAATATCCAGTTTCACATTCTTATTTTTTGTTATATGCATTCATGTGCATAACGCCACCTACTGGGCAGGGAGAATTTATAGTAAAAAAAAAAGGAAAAAGAAAAGCACTTCAATATTGATCTGTTTCTCACCCACATCTATCATTATAGCTTCAGAAGGCTTACATTATGTAAGTTGTATGAATTACCTTTATGCTGCCTTTATCTGCTTTTTAGAGCTTCAAAGTTCTGGTCACCATTAAGATGCATTGAATGGACCTACAGAGCTGAAATTGCCTTCTAAAAATGTTTTAATAAAATAAACACACACACACACACATATTTATTTATTTGTGTTCTGTTGAAGAAAGGCAGTCATACACATCTGGGAGGGCATGAGGGTGAGCAAATGAGAGAATTTTCATTTTTAGGTGAACTGTCCCTTTAAAGTGAAGTTACAGTATGTCAGACTTCTCACATACCTCCTATATTTATTATTCAAGAACAGTTTTAGCTTTTGACATATTGTGGCTATTCCTTTTAACTTTCAATTCTAGTTGTTTATGTAAAGAACTAGTTAATGGATAACATACCATAGCATATGCATTCTAGAAAATATGCCAATTATTACTATTTGAAAAGTAATATCAGAGATCAGTAATAGAAAGCACTGTATTTCAAACAAAGTAACCAACCACAAGTTCTTTAAATCCAGTATCTTTACCTCAATGTAGGGAATGATTTTACAGGAGAATTCCCCAAGTAGCCAATCCTGAGTGAGTTCATGGAATATAACAAGTGGCAAGCAGAAAAAGAGGATGACAAAATCCCACAGGGCAAGATTGGCCAGCAATGAGTTTGAAATGCTTCTTATGTAGTAATTGTGGCACACTATGCACATGATTGCTATATTTCCAATAATGCCCACAGTGAAAAGGATGATGGAGATGCACGTGACAACATATGCACCGTAAGATTCACTTGTCACAGGGTAAAACGGATTCCTGACCCCTGGGGATCTTGATCGGGTATTAAAGGGAATGAACAAGGTGACGAGCTCCTCAGTGTCTTCTCCAGGCGAGGTGGTCCATTTAGGTTTGCTTGCGGAATCAATGGGAAAGTCTGTAGGCTTGATCTGAGCTTCAGGCTTCGGTAATGATTCCAGTTCACGTACTACTGACGACTCGTTGGTTTGATTCCTTTCGCTCTCGTTAACAGCCTCTCTTCTATGTCTGTGATGGCCAAATTTAATACGACTTTCGTTATCCGTTTGCCTCAATATTGATTGAAAATGGCTATATTTGTCAATATTGTCGTTCTGTCTCACTACTCGTCGATTAAGTACGTTTCTGGCATCGCTCAAGTTCACTGACTCGTAATGGGTCATTAAATTAATCGTTTTTAACCATGCTGTAGTTCCGGGCGATAAAGTCACACCTGTAGATTTACTTTCCTCTTTAACTGTTTTGTAATAAATCTGATTAGTAATTACACGTCTCTCCCGGCTTATTTCCCGCACGTTTTGCGTAAAATGGTCAGTTTTTGACGAGATATCGGTCCTGTTATTATTATTTGTAAAAACTGAAAGTTCGCAACACGCTAGCAAGCAAAACAAGCTTAAAAGTTGTATTTCCATTGTGTTTCCCCAAAGAAAATACTCGATAATATGCAAAATCCAGTATATCCAATAACATTAGGGAAAAGTTGTACAACAAATGTCAAGCATCGTCCCAGTCGCTAATATTAGATTTGTTGTTTCCATTGTAAACCCTGACACTTGTTCACACAGATGTTCGGTGTTTTAACCGAATTAGTTGAAATAACAATACAAAACTAGTTTCAGCTCTTGAACACATTTCCAAGCACTTAGTATCGCTGGAAAAAAAATAAACATGTCAAGGCCAAGCGTATCCAGCATCTCGATACAATGAAAATCCTAGAGTGTCGTCCATGTCCTCCCGCGAGCTCCTGATGCAGCCCTGTGAACCTGTGACAGGGAGGCGCCGCTCTCAACGATACATTACAGTGAAATGCGCCGCCTAGCGGACTGAAACAGAACTGCAGTTTGTTTCGAGCATCAAACCAGATGTCTAGTATATCATTTACAATATTTCCCACCTGAATTCGATTTTTCAAGGGCAATTTATACCTCAATCTACCCCAAAAACAAAAAGGAAAAAAAGTGTCATTCTTTCAGGTCAAATATTTACATTTAATCAGACGGCTAACAAATAAGTGAATAACAAGATTGAGAATGTATTACTTCTTACCCATATAATTCAATCAACATCAACTCTGATTTATGCAATATTTACATATAGCGCTAAACAGAGTTTAGGGACCCCTTAAATTAATTATTTTATTCTGGACAGTCCATAATATGGAGGCCTTTTAATGCCCCTATTTATTTATTTATTTTTATTATTATTATCAAAGGGGCATTTTTGCCCTGGTTCGGTCCAAGCTCAGTTTCCTGAATTATAAGCTAAAACTTTGGCCAATTAACCTACACCAGTTTCCCAATCATTTGATCTCTACATGAGGATTTTTATAAATCTATTTTTAGACTGCTTTCACAAAGACATATTTCTGGCTGTTGAATTTATTTAGAACTTAGCATAACTATAAATATGTATGGGCATTTCCATGACTTTAATGTTTGGCTAATATCATGGCCTTTCCCAGGCCTGGAAATCACAATTTTAAAAGTCCCTATTTTTCCAGGTATAACATCACCGTGTGAACTCTGAAGAGCAAGAGAGGAAATACTGAAGAGCTATCTTATAAATAGACATACACTTTTGCTATTAATTTAAGGATTAGGTGTTTGACCCATAAAACATGTATTTATATTTCTTCACAAAACATTTCTGAAATTTCTGCCAACTCTCCGTTTTTTTTCTTGTTAGAGAGATCGCTGTGCAATTGTAGGAGTCCTTCTATGATTTCATTAAATGTAAAATGTCCATACATGTTTACTCAGTCTTCTCTAGTCACTGTGTTTGTGATCTGGTAGCAAACATTGTCCTGTACAGTGTAGGCTGACAGGCAAAGATCCAGCCATGGACGTTCTTCTACAAAAACAGTAGAGAAAAGTGGTTCAACATTATTATCATTATCAATATGCAACATTCAGTATTTGACAAAAGGGTTGAAAAAGTGTAGTTACAACTGCTAAAAACAGACACTTCAAGGAAGTGAACTGTTTACCCATACGGCTTCCTGGTGGTTGAAGTGTGTCCATGATGGTCTGAAACTTGTCCTGCAAATCTTGACTGGCTGAAGTCTCGACAGCAGAAACATGGAAAAATCTCTCCTACAAAGAATGAGACAAACATGGGATTGACACTAAAGTCTATAAAAAAACAAAGGGAAAACAGCACTCTCTACAGTCCAGGAAGTGCCATTACCCTTTTGACAAACTAGCACACACTCTCTTAAAATGTTAATTAGAAATAATAATAAAAATGACTATAATTTAAAAACTGTTTATCAAAGAAAATAATGTAATTTTAGAAATGAGACAAAAATATCTAAATGTTTTTCAAGCCCCTTTAATTAAATGTCACTTATATAGTATTTTGACTCACAGAGTTCTCCCACAACAGAGCCTCCAAAGTGTCAGTCTGGTCCTCTAGTTCAAATTGGACTAATAATCCATACTGCATCAGCTGAACTCCAAGAGCTGTATAACAGAGACATAGACGAGCCTAATATAATACCTATATACAGTTTAAGTCAAAAGTTTACATACACTTAGTTTTAAGTCATTAAAACTAATTTTTTTTTAACCACTCCACAGATTTCATATTAGCAAACTATAGTTTTGGTAAGTCATTTAGGACATAAACTTTGTGCACGACAAGAGCAACTTTGGATGGATGGATGGATGGATGGATGGATGGATGGATGGATGGATGGATGGATGGATGGATGGATGGATGGATGGATGGATGGATGGATGGATGGATGGATGGATGGATGGATGGATGGATGGATGGATGGATGGATGGATGGATGGATGGATGGATGGATGGATGGATGGATGGATGGATGGATGGATGGATGGATGGATGGATGGATGGATGGATGGATGGATGGATGGATGGATGGATGGATGGATGGACTAAACCCTATATTCCAAACCGAGTCGATCTGACCTGTGTGTGATTCTACTCAAGAATCACCATGAGCTCCGTAACCTACTGGTGACATATTACCTTCTGCAATTCTCTGTTCATCCCAGTTCTCCACTCCAGTAAACACAGGGTTTTCCAATGTGTTCTCAGAGCAGTGTTTACACCTGAGACACACATGACAAGATGTACACATTGAATGCCAGGGGAGCTTAAAAATGTTCTCTGGAGGTTTGTTGAAGTGGTTAGCCCTGTCATCTTACCCATAATATCTTTTGTCTCCACAGAACAGAAAGGGAGCTGTGAGATCCATTAGGTTCATCCTGCCATTCCGTGATCTCACGGGTACCAGGTTTTTGTAATCATGTGACAACAAGCAAACCTCATCCAGAGTCATTCCTGCAGACACAAAGCTGATCATTATAACTGTCAAATACAGGGTTCCCACATATCTTGACCAAATTAAACAATTTATTTGTCCATGAGATATTTTATTCATGCATAGTTTATATGACTTTATATGACATTTAATAGAGTTGTATTCTGGGGTGTTTTTTGTTTTTCCATATGTCAATTACCAATCATTGAAATAAACAGATTTAAATTACTATACTTGTGTACCTATGTCTCCAAATATGACCAAAAAATAGGGCTGTCAATCAATTAAAAGTTAATCGAATGGGTTGATTAATTTGTCACAAATATCAATATTTGGGCCCAGAATAAAGAACTGAATAAATGATCATTAAAATAATAATAATGTATGATAAGAATATTATGTATATATATTTATTAGACTTTTTTAAATAACTTTTCCAAGCTACAACATTATTAATTTCCATGACTACTCCAGGCCTGGAAATCACAATTAAAAAAAATCCAGATGTTTCCAAGTTTTCATGTGTACCCTGCTAATATACAGAGAAATATTTTTAGAAGTAATGTTATCTTGCTAAAAAACACAAACAAAAATTGCTTCTCTTTGCAGTCAGACTAACCCTGGATGAAAATGAGCTGGGTGTGAGTGCTTTCCCCCACCATATCTATAGATATGTGCATCGAGATGATTCTGCCTGCTTCAGTAGATCTTAATGAAGTGGCAGCCCAAAACTCATGGCAAGGTTGTTCATCGCTCACAGATTCCTGGAAAAGCTTACCAATCGTGCTGTCATCAGGGACCTCTTTCCTATTACACACAAAAATGCAGGTTAATTTATTTATTAGAAATTCGGTAGGAGACATCACATTTGGCAGATATGAAATTCAGATCTAAAAAGGAATAGTTCAACCAAAAATGAAAATTATGTTCATTTGCTCATGTTATCCCAAACCTATATGACTTTCTTCTGTGGAACACAAAAGGATCAGTCACCATTCACTTTTATTGTATGGAAAAAAGATGCATTGATAGTGAAAGGTGACAGAGACTGCCAGTCTCAAATGTTCTGCCTAACATCTTTTGTGTTCCATGAAGAAAGAAAGTAATATGGGTTTGGAATAACATGAGGGAGATGTATTGTTGCGTGAAGTATCCCTTCAAAAGGCAATTTTCATGTTAATTTGCTCATGTTGTTCCAAACTCCTATGACTTTCTTTCTTCTGCAGAACACAAAGAGATTTTGATGGAGATATTATGTGAATATATTCATACAATGCAAGTCAATGGGGTCCAAATCTTCTAAGCTCATAAAAAGCACAAAGGCTGCATAAAAGTAATCCATACTTCTCCAGTGGTTTAATAACCATGTCTACTTTTGAATGGCTGTCTATGTGGAAACATGCTTTTTGCCATTGGGTGGTGTAGTTCCAGCATCTACCAGCAGGTGCTAACAGCGACCTGCTAACCAGACAATTCCCGAACCCCTGGTTAAACCACAAGTCCTATGGATTACCTTTGTGCTGCATTTATGTCCTTTTTGGTGCTTGAAAGTTAGGACCCCATTGACTTGCATTTTACAGATATATTTACATCATATCTCCATCGAAATAACTTTGTGTTCAAGAATGGAAGTCATACGAGTTTGAGATGTCATAAGGGTGAGTACATTAGAAGAGAATCATAATTTTTGGTCAAACTATTCCTTTACCATTTGCTTTTTTGCAAGCTTTCTTTACTTGAATAGCCACAAGGTGGCAAACAAAACATGTAAACAAATATAGAACCTCAAGGACATCAGACATTATTACACAGAAATGCCCCATTGAGACCCATTTTCAATTTAAGATTGAATTAGTACATTACAACTCACTTTATTCTCATATTAAATCATATTAGCACTGAATATAATGTGAGGTGACAGAAGGTGCAGTAAGTGTCACACTTACATAGTTTTACACTTTGAGCAGAACAGCTTTAGGCACTGATACAATGGCTGCGGCTGGTATTTCTTCACCTGGGCACGAACATGACATACCAGCGGAGGTGCAGAGCTTTTCACCTGGGCGAGTGTGACTCGTTGAAAGCTGTGCTCACACGTCAGAACTGAACACAACATTGCAGACAGTAAAATATCATTATTTTTAGTAATGAAAAGACAGTTTGCCTGAGCAACCACCCAAAGCACTTAGTAACTGCAAAACAACACACTATAACACCTTAGAAACCACACAGCAATTCTTTCACATTGCAGAAAATAACACAAAACATATTACATTCGTGGTGAATCTCAAAGGGATAGTTCACCTGAAAATGAAAATTCTCTCATCATTTATTCACCCTCAAGCCATCCCAGATGTGTATGACTTTCTTTCTTCTGCAGAGCACAAATAAAGATTTTAAAAGAATATTTCAGCTCTGTAGGTTAATTTAATTCAAGTGAATGGAAATTTGCTCTAAGAAGGACATAAAGGCAACATAGAAGCGATCAACATGACTCCATTGGTTAAATTCACATCTTCAGAAGCGATATGATAAGTGTGGGTGAAAAACAGACCAGTATCTTCCTTTTTTTTTTTTTTTTTACTATAAATCTACACATTCAATTTCACATTGCATTCTTAGTTCATATCGCCACCTACAGGGCAGGGAGGAGAATTTATAGTCAAAAAATTACTTTAATTTTGATCTGTTTCTCATCCACACCTATCATATCGCTTCAGAGGACATGGATTAAACCACTGTCATATAGATTACTTTTAAGCTGCCTTGATGTATTTTTTGGAGCTTCAAAGTTCTGGCAACCAGTCACTTGCATTGTATGGACCTACAGAGCAGAGATATCCTTCTAAGAATCTTCATTTGTGTTCTGCTGAAGAAAGTAAGTCAAACATCTTGGATGGCATGAGGGTGAGTAAATCATGAGAGAATTTTTATTTTTGGGTGAACAATATCAAAAAAGAAACAACAAAGCAACATGCTCACCCAATTTGACTATTTGAACTAAAGTTATTCAGAAGGACAATCTAATTAAAATGTTCCAATTGAAGAAATTAGGAAACTTTTCTCTACTATTATCTACCTGTTTGAGAAAGTCCAACATCTGCCTCTCCATCTGAAATAAAGTATGCAATCATCAAAGCTTTATTCTGAGGTGGAAAAGACCTTAAAGGAACAGTTCACCTAAAAGTATATTTAAAAAGTATAATGTGACATGTGCATCATATTCCAAGTCTCCTGAAAGCATGCAATAGGTTTTGGCGAGAAACGACCTGAAACTGAAGTCATTTTTCAGTGAAAATCTTGACATCGGTTGCACGTTCATGAGTGCATGAGAGAAGCTCATTCACAGTGGCATGTGTGTTCACACGAGAACTTGCATTGTTTAGCGGTAAAAGGTTAAAACACCACAAGTTCTCACAGCGCTCTTGAAAGCACAACGATCAAGATTCTAAAGGGGTCATGATGAAATGGAATATCAAATTGTCCTTGTTATTTAGACATATAAGAAATAACTGTACTATAAAAACACACTGTAAATTTCAGAACTCAAAACTTCCTCCCCAGTCTAAAAAGAGCATTTATAGTACCCATCTGTTTGAAACGCCTAGTTTTCAAAACTGTGTTTGTGATATCACAAGACATTGCTCAGTTGTATATACATGCGTCACCGCCCCCTTGGCCCTGCCCACTGGTCTTTAGTTTGTTTCGTAAACAGAGAAAGAGAGGCCTTTTTTGACCAACTATTCCTGAACACCAAAGGGGACCCATCTAGACTATTTAGAATTTTTTTGTGTGCATATAACATGCATTACACAGACATCTTTGACTGTTGTTAAGTTTATCGTGACACTTTTAAAAGACACTGTGTCGAGTTACAATTCAGCAACGGAGATGACATTCAGTTTCATTCAGCTGCTCTGCGTCTTGCCGTTCTTGCGCCCATCTCAAGTCATCTGCACTTTTTTGAATTGTTGTTGTATGTAAATAAGCACTAGCTGGATGTTTTTGACCACTTGGATGAGCTTCCGGTATTCTGTGCCTCAGTGCATGATGTGTGTGTGTGTCACGATTTACCGTGCTATGGACAGCGTATGTGCGATTATAAGCACGGACTATTTGTGAACCAGTCATATGATTCAAGTGTTGCAAAGGAACTGTTTTTGATGAATGGGGCAGTTAAAAACACTTGGACTTGACTGCAAAATCGTGAGTAAACTGTTTAATTCATGAGGATTTCATATGTCATGATTGTTTGACAGTTATGGTGCTGATGTGCTTGAGTGAACATTTTAATATATTTGCATGCAATGATTTGGATGTGTGTTGCATGTAAAACCTGAAATTTTGTTTTTTAATGTTGTAGAGAGTTTGTTTATTCTCTTCCGATAGGGTCTCACATATGGCTGAATTTGAGGGGGTGCACAATGTTAGCCAATCAGAACAGTGGGTGTTTAAAGGAGACACTGTAGACAAAACCTAGAGTTTTAAGACAGAGGGCCAGAAACAGGGAGGAAAATTATCATTTATTATTAAACTATGACAGTTTTGGTGCAAAAAACTTTACTGACATTATCGGTGGACCTCAGTGAAGATAATAAAATGATAAAACAGTAGCATTTCATGACTCCTTTAACTAAAAAGGTCTTGCACATCAAGTTGTTTCACATCATATACCTTTAGAGGGCTTGGAATATAACACATAAGCCTCATGGACTTTTTTTATGATATTTCGGGGTCCTTTTTAAATCTTAAAGTGAGGCACTATCCACTGCATTTGTATTAAAAAGATGGACCATAATATTCATTAAAATGTTCAAATTTTTTAGGAGGTGAACTTTCCCTTTAAACCAAGTATCATGTAATTTAATCTATCTATACCTTGTTCTTCATCATTTGGCATGACTAAAAGGAAACAAAAGCACATTAAGATGAGGGCCAGATGAGCATAACTTTACTTAATATGACCTAGAAAACAAAAGTATTGCCACCAACCTACAGACTCTGGCGGCGTGTACCATATCTCCAACAGTGTGCCATCATTTACTTCATCATCATCTAGATCTGTATGATTATCTAACACTCTGAATACAGATCAGGGTGGTGAGAGAGAAGTGGATGAAAGTGTCAGTTAGACAGCTATGGGGCCACAGAAGTCATTGTAAATTAATTTGTATGGTTGTATTTGAGTCTGTGGGCACATTTAATTCAGCAAATTGCCAGTGAGAATATACAAGCAGACAGTGCATATTTATTATTATATACACTGTATATGTAGACTCACCTCTTGAGGTACTGGAGTTCAAGGCTCTCAGCAGGGAGGCAGCGTAGTCCTCGTCCATATGACGTTCCCCCGTGGAGGTGGAAGCCGAGGTGTTCGGGTTGGTCAGGCAGCTGGTCCGGGGCTTTCTGTGCGACTGCATGGAGATTGTAGATGCGAAGGAATGTGCCAGGCTGAAAATAAAGACAATAGCAGCAATAACAGATAACAGTAATTATACTGCAGATTATGAAGCTTCAAGTGAATCCAGATTAGGGGTTTAAGATCCCCTTCTTGGACCAGTGCATTACAGTTAAAGGGATAGTTTAACCAATAATGACAATTCTGTCATTATTCACTAACCCACATGTCGCTCCAAACCCGTATAACGGTATATAAAAATAAAACAAACTTAGTTTGATGGCTTTATTTTGGTTAGACAGACTCTTCATAACAGTCCAGCAGGGGGCAGTATAAAGCCAGGCTTGAACCACTGAGTCTCAACATTTTTTTGCTGGTCCCTTGAGATAACTGAGCAACATGAGGAGAGGAGGAGACTTCCAAACATTTAATGAGTCCTTTCTTGGGTTACAATGGAAGATATTTGCATCTTCAACCTCTGAACATTAATAACCAAGAAGGACATGTGATACCAAACACTGACATTCAACACCTCTCAGTCACAGATTCTGTTCTGTCCTTATAATCGGGTGATTACACAAGTGCTGGGAGCCCTCCCATTGCTGGATGCTGGTGACATCACTATATCTGGGATTGAGGCTTGAGCCATTTCTGGGTTTTCAGGCCTGGTTTTACCTCCAAGTCTCTGTTTGTACAGAGATTTGAGTTAAAGCCTAAAGGCTGGTGTTGGTTTGATGCAATATAGCCCCAAGACAGTGCTCCTTAACAGACTAAAAAAATCATTATGGAGCAAACCAAAATAGCTTCAACGTAATGAATGGATGCATCATTCATTCTATAGAAAAATTTGCTATTTTTTCTATGGTCCAAAACAGATTTAGACAGAACAAATGTATGTAATCACATTAAGCGAAAACCATGACTGCTTAAAGCAAGGCTCATAACAGTCTTGATTGAAAATGAGTTAACTGAAAACTTCAGTGTGAGATTGGAGCTAAAACGGAAAGGAGAAGGATGGTCCACCCCTGCCTTGAAAAGATATTATCTGATCCATGGAAACAGCCAAAATCTTTCCTTCATACTGTCACCCAGCAGTTTCCATCCACTGAGTCTGGACAAACATAGAGACTATGGGTAAAGATTAAGAAAACTTCAGGGCAAAAACAAATTTCACTTACTGTTTTGGCCACTGGGGGCAGTGTTTTGAATTTCTGCAAGCACAGATCGAATTTAGCTAAAGAAAAGTCAACCTACTGATTTCACGCTGAGATCAGTCTAGTGGAAAACAAATGCCTCAGCCTATCATCATTCACTTTTACACCAGTTCCACCATAAACATAATTTATGAAAACATCTACTTTAGTTTCAACTCACAACCCGGAGATATGATTCTTCCTACAGTAATGAATGGAAAAAACTGAACCGTGCTACATTTTCATCCTGATCATTACCCTCATCACCATAACTCAAAAGTTAACATCAAAACTCATCCAATGTCCCATCAAGCTTGCAACATTTTCCTTGAGAAATGACTCGGCACATAAAGCCACCAGTAGAGGTGAATCTACATACACTTGGTATTCTCCTGCTTGCGCTCACTGCACGGATGGTTACACACAGCAGGGGAAGGAGCCTGGCTGCTCGGCGCAGGTGTGCAATAGTTGGTGTGAAACTCCTCTGATGGTGCCAGTGAGAGCAGCTGAAGAACTATAGTGTTGCTAGAGTATCCTGCACGGAAAATTCCATTAGCCAAAGCTTCGTTGATGTACACGTTTGAATAATATGGACTTTGTCAGGACCCTCATCTATATGGTAAAAACGAACAGGTCTGAGGTAGCACCTTTCGTAAACAAGCAACGCAGACTTTTACAAACACAAACCAATTCCCGTAACACATGCAGTGCTGAAAACAATCAAATACAGCCAAAGCGTATGCTTGGAAAAGTGTTCAGTGAAGGCATGGAACAATAACCCAAAACCCTAGAGGATAGAGATCTAAAAATGTGTCATATATCTGTTTTGATGGCATCATAATCCGCAGGAAGAAAAAAACCCCCGAAAAACTGCTAAATGCAAATAATAAAATGCAATTAACCAAAACCAACCATGCATAGGACAGTAAAATATTTTTATCTGCTTTTGATGTTGTCCTCTGTCCAATAACAATTCTATTTTTGTGGCTAATACCAATAATATAATAATAAAAATACTAATTATTATATCATTAATATATTACATTATATAATATTCAATTATGATTATAATATTAAAATTTGGTTAATATTTAACTAAATATTTAATATTAAAAACTAATCACCTGGCTAGTAGAAATAAAATACTGTCTTTGGCCCAGTGTTTGTTCCACTTGTTGTGTCACACTTCTGCTGTTGTTTAGGCATTTACAAAATTGTCAGTTACCCTATTCAGCCTGTCATGTTAATAATTTTTATATTATTGGACCTATGGAGCTCATTGTAATATAACTTGAATGAAATAATTTTTTGGGGGGGGGGGGTCACTTTTGAACAGTGAACAGTTTTGGTGGTGTTTTGGGATGCCACTTGATGTCCAGTGTGAGTCCTGAAGCAGAACCAATTGAGAAAAACTGGCCTATAGTGTGTGCGTAAATTATTTGAAATTAAAATAAAATAAAATAATTATTAACGGTATCTCAATGAAAAACATATGGTACTGACCAGATGCGTGAAAACGTTTCATCTAGCAGACATAATGAAGTGTTTAACGACCAGACGAACATGGACAATGTTAAGGTTGACCAATAAGGATAAATGCAAAAAAATAAAAAATAAACAAATGAAATAAGAAAAGGAATATAACAGGAAGTAAATTAACAGTTTAATTTAGCCCTATGGACAACATATTTATTACAGGAAAGTAAAAGAAATAAACAAAATCAATGCAAAATCAAGTTATGCACTTACAATGGAAACTATTCCTTATTTTCTGTAGTTATCAATAGCAAGCCACAGATTCTGTCGATTGAGCTTAACTTGTATTTTAAGTCAATGTAAACAGCGTTCGCAACCCATTTCACTTAAAGCTACACTATGTAACTTTTTGCCCTCTAGTGGTTAAAAAATAAACTGCACGCGTCTTGCTGAAGAACATTGTTTTGGTAATGACGTAAGTTGTGCTTCGGCTCCTCTGTGTGGATGAATGTGATTTGAGGCACCGGTGTACACATGAATACAGGACATCTTATCAGAGGTAATGAACAAATAAATAACGAAAGAAAGGAAAAGACGGGTATCCAAAAACGTGTCATCTGAGCAGATAAGTGCCATACCTCATGCTGTTGTTTTGACTTTTTGGAAACATTGATGTTTTAAAATAAATGATGTTTAAAAGTTATGCAACGTTCATTAATATTAGACAACGATTGCTTGTCTGATAAGGTCAAACGTTGTAAAGTTTTTAAAACTGCAGGATATTTTGGACAAAAAGACCATGATAGTAACTAATTTATAGATTTTCATTGTTACCAACCAGTGGTCAACATAATTTCAAGACTCACATGTCCTTGGCAAGCCTAGAACTAAAGGATTTATTTATATAATTTTCTGCCGTTATAAAGAAAAATACACACGTGTGCTTGCAAATGAAATGTTCTGCACCGATTACAGTATAATTTTGTATTTCACTACACAAACACAGACATATATCAATAAAATATCTAACCTGTTGAGTAAGAAAAAAGCCATCTCTGGGTCACTTTTAAAGAGTTGTCCCCACATCTGAAAAGTCAAGCCGATGTTGATTCGGGTTTTATTACAGACTCTACGACTTTCCCTTTTTGCTTGTAGACTCTGCTCTGTACAGAGATTTGCAGTTTTGAATGATCCATGGTCAATTTTTCTCATTCATTGTAACAAACTTTCAGCTTCACGTTACTCCCACACCATACACACTACAGTAGCCGGAGATCATGTTGTCGGTGTATGGATATGACGTCAACACGCACTGGCAAATTACGTAATGTATGCAATTTTTCGTGAAATCTGTCCCGACAGCTCTAAAATATAAATCATTATTATAGGTTTATCAAAGTGTGTTTGGGTAAAGACATGGATTGGAAGTTTGTTGCACTCTCTCATTAATACCATTTTGTTATTTAAAAAAAAAGTCTTGATTTAACCACCAAGAATTGATTGGACTGTGAAAAGTCAATTGGTCTATATGTGACAGGTGGTTGAAGTGCTGGAGTCCAAAAATATAAGGGCTAGTTAAAAAATACAACAGTTTTTATATGTTGATGAAATGTTTTTCTTCTTTGGAATAATGTGCACTGATGACTCGTGCTGAATAAGACCAGGACTGTTTATTATGCAAGTACAGCAAATATGGAAAATTTTGATTTCATCTTGACTTTAACCCCGAATATTTCTTTAAAACCATACTATGCCTGTACATTCTATCCTATACTATTGTACGGAGTTATTTTGATTATTTCTCTAGTCTTGGCAGAGGAATATGGGCTCGCAAATCCCATAAAAACAGTCTAGCTGTGCAGATTTCTGAAAGAGTCTGTAACTCAGCAGCTATTCTCTCTGCACCTGCTCTGCTTCTCTTTTCAAAGACACTAAGTTTTGTCAGCAAATACTGTGCTTAAGACAGGCCATCCAAAATCGTCTGATAGCTGACAATTCCCAATGTGTCCCACCACGTGCTTACACAAGTCATATCTAATAAAAGCGGTAAGAAAAGAGATTTGTGTTTGATTTAAAAAAAAATAAAAAATAATTTAATGGAAGAGCCTGAAGAGAATTTCTTTATTTTAAATATTTCATTCGAATGCAAAACCAAAGTCTGTCCAATGAATTTCAATAAAATTTTCAGTGGTTTGCCTTTAATATATAAACATTTAAAAAAAAAATATTCTTCAGTCTGATTCGCTTATCAATAGGTTTTGGAACTGGATCCATTTTTAAATACATTCTGGAACCAAATTATTTTCAGAACTTTCGGTTCCATTACCATTAATAATTATTATTATTAATTAGGTTACGTATTATCTTTATTGGGGGGGTAAATGTGTTAATTGTGTTATGAGCATGTTTCAGTTATTGTTAACAAATTCCATTGAAAAATAATACAATTCAAATATGAAAGAAAAATACTGTTTCCTGTGGCAGCCCCTGTAATAAAACACACCGCTTGAAACACATTGCGACCTGTGTAGTCTGATTCCTAAACAAATTACTCTTATGAGCTGGTTCTTTTTAAACCAAAGTTCAAAACACACAGCACAACTAGTGTAAATCAGAATCTCGAATAAATTAATCTTATGAGCCGGATCTTTTGAATCTACAGCCCAAACACAGCATGGCCATTGTAAAGATGTTCCTGAATAAATTACTCATGCTACTTTCCACGATCCATGCACAACTCACCACGCACCCCATTGAGAGTGAGAACCACTAATCGCGACCACGAGTATGTTACCCTATGTGACTCTACTATCCCTAGCAAATGGGCCAATTTGGTTGC
This sequence comes from Moxostoma hubbsi, assembly GCA_032164185.1. Lineage (NCBI taxonomy): Eukaryota > Metazoa > Chordata > Actinopteri > Cypriniformes > Catostomidae > Moxostoma > Moxostoma hubbsi. Next base: position 16,370,065 of record JAVLUX010000040.1, read on the forward strand.
AAGGAGACCTGGCTGGAGTCACTCCGCACACCCTGGATTCAAACTCGTGACTCCAGGGGTGGTAGTCAGCGTCAATACTCACTGAGCTACCCAGGCCCCCCTGAATAAATTACTCTCATCAGCCGGTTCTTTATAGTGAAGCAAAAACACTTGGTTGTGCAGTTAGATTATTATATTTATGCCTCAAAAATATCTTTGAAAGGTCATTAAAAATCTGTACACAAGTCTTTGTAAACACTATTAAATTTATCTAAGATTTGTAATATCTGCTGTCTTGCAATCTGAAATGATCTCATCATTTGGTCACAGGCTGGTGCGGGCAGAAAACGTAATTTACTTCCAAATAGGTCATCCTCAAAAGAAAGAATCGTTAACGGAACAGTTAAGAAATCTGACTTGTTCAGGAGGAATCTGGAATGGAATTGCAATCATTACATTTCTTATGATCTCCATCCCTAAAGAATCATTCAGAGCTGGTTTGATTAATTGAAATAAAATGACCGAAAAGAACAATTCATTCACAAATTGGACATCACTATTGTTTGTGATAAAATTGTATTAAAAGAATTGTTAAAAAAATTTAAATTCTATCCATTTACTCACCCGTGTCTCATTCCAAATCTGTATGACTTAATTTCTTGCATGGAACTACAAATGAGTTAGGCCGTAGGCTAGACTCAGTCATCATTCACTTTCATTGCTTCTTTTTTCTATACAAGTGAATGATGACTGAGGCTGTCATTCTCTCTAATGTCTCCTTTTGTATCCATGCAAGAAAGTCTTCACATGTTTTGGAGCAATATGAGGTTGATTACATGAAAGAATTTTCATTTTTGGTTCAACTATCCCTTTAATCCTCATAATTCCAGGTTTTCGATGACTGGGGGCACCCACAAAACCAACAAAACAAGTCATTATGACACTCATGGATCTCATTCACATCTGCACACACACACGCACGCACACATGCTGTCTGAGGCGATTACAGGCAGGGGCTGTGTCTGGGTGTTAAGTTAACCCAGGTGCCAGCTTTCTCTCACTCTATGAATAATTGATAGTCACATCTATACTTTATCAGCTCTAGCTGTGCTGCAAGTGCTCATATGCATTTAGGATGTTTCTAAACCGCTTTACATTTGCCGACAAAAGAGGGAGAATGGAAAAAGCGTCTGCTTAACTAGATTTATGTGCTGCTTGTATAACTAGATTTATGTGCTGCTTTCTGTGTGGTTGTGTAATATGCCATCAAAATCTGCAATTTTACACAAGAATATCCATATATGCATAAAAAGCAAAGTGTGCAACATTGTAATTAAAGAAAGTAACAAGATAATTACATTTTCTGAAGAAAACGTGAGTGGTGTTTGACAGCAAAACACAATGGCACGAAGCTAAGGTGTTCAGCGTGGTTAGCTAGGCGTAACTATGCAGTTGCAAGGGTGTTCTAGGTGGTTGGTTTCAAAGTATGATATTCTGCTCCCTAGATACAGTATCTCCATGTATGTCTGCGATATTCTCTACCATTTTATTGTCAACCAGGCAAAAATCTGATTTTGAAAAGGAATAGCACACCTCTCCTCAACAAGCTGCACAATTTGAGTAATGATTCATGTACAAACTGTGCGAGACAAGTTATGCACCAAAGTTATTCCTTACGGTTTGAATTTTTGAAAAATACCTAACCTACTGTATAGGCAGCAGTAATAGTGATGCTTGACATTATATACATATGGATATTTACTAGGGCTGTCAATCGATTAAAAATTTTAATCGAATTACATGGTGTCCCGATTAATTAATCATGATTAATCGCATATACAAATACTTGCTGAGAAAGCCCCTCATATAATAATAACTCAATATATAATGATTAAATAATTATACATAGTTATCTTTAAATATTAAAAAAATATTAATATATACAAATATTTATATATAAAATAAAAAAATATTCAGATAATTAAAATGCTTCACATTCCTGTAGCAGAAGAGTTAATCATTGATAAGACAATACAAAAAGCGGCTTTAGAATACAATGTATGGTTTACTACCATATTATTGATCATAATCCAATCATTAGCATACATTTCACAGCAATCCATTTCACAATTGAATTTGTCAATCAATTTATTATGAGGGCTTGTTTAAGGACCCGTCAATTTACACCTGCATCAGACATTTTTTTTAATTTTTTTTTAATTTTTTTTTTAAGAAACAAGTGAGGGGTATACATAGTACACAATACTACAGATATATTTCACAATAATGCCAAGACATTATATTCATTACACAGTGCAATGGTTTTCAATGCTTTGGAGTTGTTGGAGGTACAAAGAGTATTTAAATAATATTTCAAGTCTTTACAAAAAAGTGCAAATAGGGGCTTTATTAGACACTAATTTACACTTATGAATAAAAAAAAACTTGGCAATAAAAATAAACAGATTAATCAGAAAATATTCACTTTGTAAATGATCAAAACTGTGAAAACCAAATAAAACGTCTTTAAAGAGCAAAGTAAAACTAGTTAAAAAAATAGAGGTACGTACAAACAAAATTTTCTCCAAAATACTACAGCGTTGACAAATTCCCAATAAAGGTGAGGGGCAGATTCATCTACAGCATTACAGAAGGAGCAAAGTGGATCTAATTCAGGGAGCATGTTTCTTAAATAAAGATTGACTGGGTAAAAACGGTGAAACAGTTTAAAGGACACCTCCTTAACCTTGGTAATTAAATATTTGTGAGGTAAAGACCATACGACCTGCGTCAGACACGCTTGTTTCGTGTCTCGGGTGTGTTGCGTCATAAAAATAAAATGTTTAGGTCACTGTGTCAAGTTAAATATAGTTTAATACTCGATCTTTAAACATATCTTGATATCCCTTAATAACATTTGCGCTCCTTCAAGTGTTTTGAACGCAAGAACGTAACCCACGTCTGTGCTGCGTGTCCGCTGAAGTGTTTTCTTCACTGTATAACTGTGTGTTGCTCATACAGCTGAAGTTTCACTTACTGCCCTCTGGAGTAAACAGGTGGTACTACAAGCATGCGATTAACAGGCCCAGAGCCCGGAAGTCCATCTGGTCAGCTAGGGAAATTCAACAAAAAATGTTGAACATGTCGGCAATGCTGATGAAGGTCATTGCTGACTTGGAGGATCTTGCTGTAATACGTCGATCAATCACTGCCATGGAGACAAAATTCACCGAGATGGTTATAAGAGTGTGGGATGTCGAGAAACTGATTGATTTTTTGGAGTCATCGGAGAGGGAACTATCTGCTAATCCACAAGCGACCAAGGTGGATTTGGAGCATGTATGGGAGAAGTTGGAGGACATGGAGAACCATAGCCATCGGAATAATGTCTGAATCGTCGGGATTCCTGAGGCCGAAGAGGGTCAGGATATGGTGAAATTCCTGGATAGGCTCTTTCCGAATCTGCTTGACATAACATTACGTTAGCTGCCACTAAACTGTTGAACAGTTTACCTAATAATATTAGATCAGCATCAAAAATACATGATTTTAAAACGAGTGAGCTCACAGGGTTCAGGCTCAGCAATGCACAGAGGGAGACAGGCCCCAATCAATTCTGGCCAAATTTCTGAGATCATCCGCTAAAGATCTAGTGTTGCATGATGCGAGGTGTAAAGGAAGGCTTTTTTGGAAGAACCACAGCATTATCTTGTTCCCAGACTGTGCGAATTCGACAAGAGAAATGTGATCGATTCAAGGAATGCAAGAAACTCTTACATCAAAGGAAGGTCACTTTTACACTGATGTTCCTGGCCAAATTGAGAATAGATGCTAAGGATGGCCGTAAAACATCTTCCTAGCAAGTGATGTCCTTCATAAAGTCAATGGAGTAAGTTATTTTGTGGTACTCACGTTGCAGCTGAGTGGACCGACTCACTGAACATTCACTTGACTGTTTGAGGAAACTGAGGGCCTTTTTTTGTTTCTTTTTGTACTGGTTCCGCATAGTGGCTGGAGTTTGTTTTGTGGAGTAACACTCCATCGGGACAGTTATGTGGAGGAATGTTTTTTACACGTTCTTTGTGCTTATGACTCCTATTGGCTGGAGTTTGTTTTGTGGAGTATTTCTTGCAAGGCCTTGACGTGATTAGGTCATATGTTACACTCATATAGCAGCCAAATGGGCCAGCTCTCTGAACATTCATTTGACTGTTTGAGGAAACTGAGGGCCTTTTTTGTTTCTTTTTGTGCTGGTTCCACCTAGCGGCTGGAGTTTGTTTTGTGGAGTAACACACCTTCGGGACAGTTATATGGATGAATCTACATGTTCTTTGTGTTTATTCCTGCTATTGGCTTGAGTCTTTTACTGTGTAATTCTATCTCACAAAATATGTATAGAAACACGGGACTTGAGCAATCTGATGGCAAAATTGTCACGGGGGCTCTCATAGGCATACACGGACTGTTTGAGTTTAGAGGGATGGACGCCGGATGGTGCGTTTTTCTTTTTTTCTGTTTGTTTGGTTAGGTGGAAGTTTGACTGTTGCACTAATGTTGGAATGTGGTCTTTATAATTTTGTTTTTGACACACAATCTATTTTTAATTATATGTCAAATGTTTGGCATTCATCTTTTGATGGACTCAATCCTTGATCACAGTGAAGCAAAAGTGTGCAAGCCCCCTAGAGCAACATTGACACTTCACAGGATGCATAAAAATCTTGGTCTTACAGATATTTGGAGACTTTTGAACCCATCTGGTAGGGACTATAAATTTTTTTCAATCAGTCAATAAGATTTATTCTAGAATAGATTTTTTTTTTTTTTTATCCAAGTCTCTCATTACAAGGCAGGAAACCTTCTGGTTAGATATATAAAACAGAGAGAGTCTTTTGCTACCATTCCCTCAGTGAAATCTGCTGGTGGTGTAATATTTACCTCAGCCAACTTTTGACCATGACACAAGCCCGGATCAGTCTGATTCTTAAAAAGGACAAAGATCCAAGCGAGTGTAACAGTTACCGTCCAATTTCCCTGATCCAGCTAGAATCGGATTATATTTCTGAAAATTTTGGAAATATACAGGTTCAGGAATACTTTTATTGGTTGGATTAAGTTCCTTTATAGACACCTGGTTGCGACGGTACAAACGAATGGATTAATTTCAGATTATTTTACTCTGGATAGGGGCACCCGGCAGGGTCGCCCTCTTTCCCTGCTTGCCCATGAACCATTAGCAGCTGCAATAAGAAATGAGGATGAATTTCCAGGGGTGGTGGCGGGAGGTGTGGCTCATAAGCTTTTGCTTAAAGTAGATCATATTTTATTATTCGTCTACAACCTAACTAGATTATGCCTCACCTTCACAGAATTATTCATTCCTTTTCTAAGTTCTCGATATACAGAGTTAATTGGTCTAAATCTGAAGCTTTGGCTCTGACAGCGTACTGCCCGGTAACGCCTTTTCAGCCAGGTGCCTTCCAGCGGCCCAAACAGGGCATTAAGTAGGAGTATTTTATTCCCAGCAAATTTGTGTGATTTAGTTAGATTTGACCCTTTAATAAAAAGGTTTTTGAGCAATGTGGGCAGGTGGGCTTCATTACATTTATCGATGATTGGGAAGGTTAATGTTATTAAAATGAATTGTATTCAAAATTCAACTACCTACTACAATCTCTCCCTATAGACGTCCCCCTCTCTTATTTCAAGCAATTTGAACTCATAGCGAAGTCCTTCATTTGGAATGGTAAACGTCCCAGATTACATTTCAGTAAGTTGCATAGGCCAATTGACAAAGTTGGGCTCTCGGAGAGGGGCAGTGGAGAGAGAGGTATAGTTATAAATGTGCATGATTATTATAAATATATATTTTGTGTGTGTGTATACTTATGTGTGACCACAGGAATGTTTGTTAAGGGTCAGGGTGGGGTTAAATGTTGATTCTGTGTATATATGTTTTTATTTTCTTTGTTTATTGTTTTTTGATTTACAATTTTTGTATTCATACAGAAAACAAACACACATGGGCCGCAGGATCTGTAGAATTTTGTTACTTACGGGTGTTTAAATTTTGCAGAATTCTGCGCACACAGATTCCGTGTGGGTCTACTTATACATTTTGACCAGTAGTTGGTGCCGCTTCAAAACTTTGCACACATTGTACCCTACGGTCATGGTGGGAATGGCAATAGAGAGCAACAGTCTGGTTTAGTCTACAGTCTACATCATTCACAATTTCGTTAATAAGGGCACAGACTCTTGCCCCATGAAGCATTAAGTAAACAATCTTGTGCCTTGGTCTTTTTGTCCGATTTTCTTGCATCAAATCAAAAGTTTGTAATGTTGTAATTCCCCTCGGAAGCTGGTTGGATTAGTTTGTGGCTTAAAACGCTTTCAGGAAGGATTGTATGGGATGAATGGGAAAACACGTCTGGAACCAAGATATTTGAAAAAGTGGCTTGACACAGTTGCGCTTTATAACCAAGTTTCATTTCAATGCACAAAACTTCCAGTTTGGTGTCCTCACCATGACATTTTTTAACAGTTAAAAAGTACAAAAAAAAAAAAAAATCTGACATTCAACTACCATTTTTGAGGCTTGATATAAAGATGATCTGAGCCAATTTAGTTGAAAATTGCTAAATGAGAAAACGAAATGAGAAGTAAAAAAAGAAAAAGGACATACTATGTAAATTCAAAATAGCAGAAAGATGTTTGGATGACCTGGTATAAGATAGATAGGAACCCAACACACCTCCAGTCCTTGGCCCCTAACTAGTAACGGCCAAAGAATACTTCCATTTTCTAAGAGCTGCTGTGTCCCATGCAAAGAGTTTCTGGGCATGTGGACAGCCCAGGTATGTTCGCTTTGTCGGTTGATATGCCTGCCGTTGACTGTACTAGTTGTAGTATGGCATGTGGAAATACAATGTATACCCTTGCCTTAAAGCTATGTTAATGTGTAAAAATGTAATTTGTTTTAAAAGTGGAACCTCTCAGCCTTTCTGTAATAAAACAGAAAAATCTGTGTCGTTTCTTACAATGTGTGCCTTTGAGTTGAGTGATATAGGGTGTAGGCCAAAGTCAGACGGTATGTGCGCGTGTATCTCCCCACAATGAAGGCCCCCATTAACCGTGACAGCCGTATCGATTTGGCCTTCTCTCTCCTCTCTCATAAAGCTATCTTTCTCAGTCCACTTAATCTCAATGGCTGGCTTTATTCTTCTTTTCTGCCTCAATACTGAACTCAAGCAATTTCACACAATATTAGAGGCTATACCACCCAGGATATTGATAATAGTAGGGAAATATTCCAATTCAATGCAATCTACTGTGGATAAATTGCATTTTTGATAGAACAATTGATCAAGTTACCATTTCAAATAATCATTTGTTATGCATTAAAAATTTCATTTGTCCATCAATGTATCATTATATTTTACATGAGTTTACATGGTATGCACTGTTAGTCCCACAGCATCAAAAAACTTTGAAAAATGCAGTTTTGTTCAGTCACTTAAGCGCAACATTCAGGCTTTTATTTAAGAACGAAGGCAGTTGAAGAGAAATTTTATGCCCTTGTGCATTTATAAATTTCAAGTTAATTGAAATAACAAAAAATTTGCAAATCAAGTAAGGACATAATACAATAAAAGATCATTCAATTGTTGCAAATCAAAAGTATAAGTGCAATTGAAAATAATGTTAGTTACACATTTAATGTATACACAAATCCTTTGGCAGTGTTTCCTTTTAAGATAACTTTCTTTTTGGCTGGGGATAACATTAATGTTGACAGCTCTAGATTATTTATACTATTTGATATTTCTGAATTCATACAGAAATATCTAGTAGTATAAATGTAACTTAGGCTTATATATTTTATGTATATATTTACAATGTTATATACATGTTTAATATTCCTGTATTTATTTATTTGGTTAGTAGCCATGTAATAAGTGGGATAATGTACAGTCAGTCAGTTATCGCAAAATAAACCCCTTAATGTACATGGCAGAACCGGCTGAATGTACATGATCCCTTACATAATTTATATTATATAAATATTTTAATGATGTCATTAATTGGTCTGTCATGTCGGCAACCAATCGCTGCATTCCTGATTGTGGTTTTGCGTATCATACATGTGCCAATACATGTACGTACATGTGTGCAATTAACTCAGACAACTCAATCCATATATTCTAATGCATTTAGCATATATCTTATGCATTTGATGTACAGAATTAGCTAGAATAATTATCATGATTAGAAGATCTGGAATACGTCAAATAATCTCAGATGTATTAATGAAGTACAAAGAAAAGGCCCCAGGTCAGTCAAGAACAGAGGGTCAATCGTAATTGCTGCCATTTAAGTCTTAAAAGGAGCAGCACCACCAAAACAGAGCATTTCTGACAGAGGGTCGGAATATGGGAGGAAAATGACCATGTTTTATAAATATATGCCTTTTGTGTGTGTGTGTGTGTGTGTGTGTGTGTGTGTGTGTGTGTGCAAAACACTTTACTAATGCTATTAGTGAACTTCAAAGAACATTTAAAAATAATTCAAAAATGTATGTCATGACCCCTTTAAAAAAGGTAGTTAGCTACACTTCAAGTTACAAACAAAAAGTAGCTAAATAAATTGAAGCTAAAGAGCCAATATGTTTATAAATATATGATAGATTTTCTATTCTATTATTATTATTATTTCGAACACCATGTGGGAATTCAACAGGGCCAAATACAACCTAACAGAGAGAACCTGAATAGTCAGCAACTAAGTTTCCTCTTATGAACATCAAGTTCACTCCACCCACCTTGGTTCAAACTTCACACACCACATATTCAAATAGACCTTTCCCCGCAGTCTAATGAAATAGAGACAAAAAAATCTGTATATATGCTGTAGTTGTACTGTATTATAAATGATTTACCACCTTTAATCGTATTCAAAGATTCAAAGACACGCTTTTGGGCTGTACGTCTATCATGGGACCAACTATACATTAAGCGAAGAGAAAGAAACAATTTGGGTTTTCTAAAAAGTACAAACACTCTCAAAAAGAGGCATAAAAGTTCTGTTGCTGTTAAAATATTAATAGAAAGGATGATGGCAGAGAGGACAGAAATGTTGCTGGTAGTTATGTAGATAATACACTTCAAAAACTAAAAAGATGTTCAAATTGGAGAGGAGATTTCTGATGAGTGAAAACAGACAGGGGAGGTTTTATGAGCCACAAACACAATCAAACGACTCAGGAGGAGTGAGCGGCTCTCTAATAAACCAGGACAGGATGTGCTCACAATCTTACCAGGCACCTTATTCATCATTATAAGTGCTGGGGTGGGTGCGTGGGTCTCTTGCACTGAATGGTGCTACAGTAACAGAGCATAATGGTAAAAACTGCTGCTCAAGTTAAATTTAATAAACATAGATGCTGCTAGTTTCATATGGTGAAGGCTGTAGGCTGATAAAATGAGATTACTACTCCTGCAGGACGGGTTTTCTTTCAGGAAATGGGTCCCCTAGAGTGCAAGAGAGCCCACCCACTTTTTCACACTTCTAGGTAACTGAAGTATTTTTTCCTTTAATTATTTTTTCATAGGGCTCTCACAAAATCCCTCATAAAAGATTTCTATGCCATGAACCCAACCAGCCAGCTCCGCGATTTATCACATTACAAACTTGGATTTGAAGCAGAGAAGCATTTGAAGATGGTTAAAAAACAAAATGTACAAAACTGTACTTTTGGAATGAATTACAATCCCTTGAAGCATTACAAATGACAAATCGAAACAAAAATGATTTGAAAGTGAAAAACTATTGATTTTAAGTAGCTGATTATGGAGTACAGAAACAATATGTTTTACGTTTATTGCAAAATATTCTGAAATTAATATCCAAGTAGTTTGAGAGTGTAGAGAGGCTGACTCGATTATATCATCTACAGTGCATCATGAGAGTGGGTGGTCACTGCAGAGCACTTTTGGCATGATTTGTTTGCTGCAGTTATCTGATTGGTGGATGTTTTCCCTTCAGGATTCATGGGTAAGGTAGTTATTCACTAGGAATTCCCATAAAGGCAGACTGATGGCTTCAACAGAAGCATTTACCATCGATTAAAAACCCTGGAGCTCAAGGTAAGTCTGTATTTAAGGTTTATACAGTTTTTACTTTCAGAAGACTGTTGTGCTCTATTAAAGCTAAACAACATTTTTCTTTAGAAATCTTCCCTAACCCTTACTCTAACCATGAACCACCCCTATTGTTTAGAGGGAAATGATAGACTGGTAAGAATGTTAAGCCCCCAAAAGCCAAACCCTAACCATTAACCTTAAATATTAGCTCTAACCCGACAATCTGATTGGTCGATTGAAATGTTGCTCCAGGACCAACAAGGCTGTTGGAACATGTGCTACTTGGTGAAAACACAGTCACCTCTATAGATCTACTGAGGTAAAACTCACCTTTAAGCGTCGAGCTACCTCCACGTGATTGTCATAGACCAAAACGTTGGCTGTCAAGTTCATCCGATCTTTAGCGACAGTGGATTCTCCTTCTATTGTGTCAGGTGTGACAGCAACCTTCAATAGTGGACGTTCACCCTTGGTCCCATCCCACACCTGATCACAGTGGGTAATCATAAGTTTTACTAAATGGATTTGAGATTCTTGTCAGGATATAAGAACAACATTTGCATGAATATGGAAGCCATGGAGTGGCAATTAAAAAAAAGAATGAATAAATAAATGATAATCTATTACTTTGAAAATAAAAGAGTGAATAAACTAATTTATAAATGGACAAATAAATAGACACAATTTCATGTGCTTATTTAATTCATATTTAAAAATGTAATTATGTTTAACAATAAATTGTGCATTAATAAATCATATTTAATTGAAGTTTAAAATGCAGTTAAATGTAACAATAAAATAGCAACCTTAAAAAGTAATTTAAAATGCATTTTAAAAACCATTTGGCGATTTCTTTTCTCCATCAATTTGCCAATGTCTTTTATTTTTCATTTTGGCATTTCCTTTCCATTTGCTTTTCTCCATTTGAAAACGGAGTTTAAAAACGCCATTGGACAGTTGACTCATGAACTTTCGACTCAGTTTCAAGACACACCCTCTCTCCCACGTACCACTCAAAGGAGATGCAAGTCGGCCTGTCGTTGGACAGATATTTATAGAGGTATGAGCAGTTTACGTGCTCTGTAAAGCCTGCGCAAAAGAAACAGACACGAAGCATATCATAAGTTAATGGTCACTTGTCACCACTGCTGTTAAATGCCGAGCACATCCCTCCTCGAGTATGCACAATGGAAGAGAGCCGTTAACCACAATGCAGCCAACAGATTGAGCCACTCGACCCGTTATTCTGTCTGAAAGCATGGGCCACGGCTGCAATATGCTTCCCTCTCCATCACCACTTAAGGTACCGAGCTGCTGGAGAAAGCCACAGAACCTCCAGGCTGCAGCAAACACTATAAGCATTCATTAGTATTCATCCAGCAAAAGCATTAACTTCTGATACACTTTGCATCCGTTTATTTTGCTTGGGCTTCAAAGAGCACATAAACTGCTCAAACCTCTATATATATACCATCCAATGATAGCCCTTCTTACATCCACTTTAAAATAGTCTAAAGTTCATTGGTTGCTCCCACGAGTCAACTGTCGAATGACATTTTTAAACTCAAATTGTCAAATGTAAAAAGAAAACCCAAAGGAAAATGAAAAAGAAATGTCATTGAACAAATAGATGAATAAAATCAAATGAAAAATGAATGAAGAAATTGCCAAATGCTTTTTTAAAATGCAATTTAAAAGGTGCATTTAAAAATGATTATTAATGTGCCATTTTATTTTAACATTTAATTGCATTTTAAACATGCACAATTTTATTATTAATAAATATGTAAAAAAATGTAAACATAAAAAAAAAAACAGATTTAAATGACACATTTAAAAGTGTTTATTTATCCACATTTTTATTTTCAAATTAAAAGATTGAACATTTATTTCTTCATTCTTTTTAAATCGCCATTCCATGGCTTCCATATATTAAGGCCTATTTACACAGTAATTTACGCAGTAAATAGCGAATATGCACTGTCAATATGTGCCGTGAATAGTCATAGGAATTGTATGAATGAAAAGATTTTGTTAACAGTTGCATTAACAAACGATGAGGCAATTTCATATTTCAACAGAACGTATTATTGGTGTGTTCACACAGAATTTTTAATTAGGATATATTCATTCAGTAATTTTAATAAAATGCCACAAAAAAACAGCAAAGCTCAATGTGTATCTTTAACTACACATTTGTCATATCAACAACCATTCAATAATTGCTAAATTTATATTTGGTTCAAATCAAGTCAGACATGATGAAACAAATGACTTGAGGTACAGTAAGTTTTTAATTCCCCAAACAGAACAAACTAATATAAGACATTGATTCGGTAGGAAGCGCTGATCATTTTGCAGTGTAGATTTAAAAGAATTGACTCATAATAGTCATTCAATAGGGAATCAGATTACACTGGTCACCCTGTATGTTTTGCATTGCTAATTCAATAGCGGTGTTGCAGTGCCGCTGAGAGGTAGAAGGAAACAATGTCAGAATATTTGAGCATGGTAATGCAACCGCATCGGCAGAAGAATGCACATCTGAGAACCGTTAACAAAACTCATGAAAATAATTTGGTTTGGGTAGTTTTTAAAAAAAATTTAACCAACTCTTGGTTCCCAACCCTTGCTGTGAAGAAGACTTTTAATCAAAAAATTCATTCACACCAGAGATGAAATTCTTCTGACCACAAAGCAAGTTTTTTTTTTTATCATGTATTGTATTTGGTTTGTATAATCTGGTATGACTTTTTTGAATGTGAATGTCAATGACCAGATGGCTTTTTCAATTCATGCTTGGTGTGAATAGAACTTTTGTCAGCAATTAATTTGGCTTGTGCAAATAGGCCTTTACTTCAAATTATTCACTCTCTTAGTATGTAACTTCAAACAATTAACAAGGCGATATTTAATAGTCATAATTAAGTATTTGCAAACAAATTAAGATATTGGGAAGAAGCTGGCCTTCGACCCTAAACGGTAGAGATTAATATAATTGAACTTCAAACAGAAAGTACCTTCAGCAGAATACAGCGACTATCCATGACGGCCTTGGCCAGCAACTGGCACGTCAAATCGAAGTACATCCTGGGCTGTACTGATGACAGAGGGACAGCGGGCCCACTGGGTATCAGCGATTGATTGGCTGCCCATTGGCGAAGCTCCTGCACCGCACTTTTATCAGATTCTCCAAAGTGAAATGAATTGCTGGAAGTACGAGGCACTATTGGGCTGTCAATTATTCCATCGAATGTGACTGTAGACCAACCAAAAGTGTTCACGAGTGTCATGGAGTCATTGAATGTATCTGCCTGGGAGGATATGAGAAAAGATACAATTAAGTAGAATCAGAGCTTTAAATTGTAAAGTCACTCCCAATAGCACACATACATAAACAAGACACATTTGACACTAAGCCAATGTTTTTGCAATGTTTAAGATCAAAGATTCACACTGACAGCAAATAAAACATTGGAGGTTGCCAAGTCACTATACTCTGCCCTGTGAGACTGCATTTGGACAAAATTACCACCAAAATAGTGGATTTTAGACTATGATCTGTCCTGACATAGGAGTTTGACTCAACTATGTACAGTCTTGGATAAAATGGATTGATACTATTTTATAATCCACATTTGGACGGCTAATCAAAAAAAAAGTTTCAGTTTTGGCGTTTTGGCTTTGTAGGGATGTCTGTTGGTCGCTAGCAGGTGTTCCTACTCAACTATACTATCTTTAAGCAGGAAGTGGCTCATGTGAGTTCCACTGTTTTCACTCCTATTTGCAGTTGCCACTCGCCACCATAAATGACGTCTTGAATCGCCAACCTTTGTTGACTATGAATGACTTTGGTTGCTTTGTCGCTGCAAATTGCTGTTAGTGTGAACATAAGAAATATTGGCTGGTTTTAGCAAATTTTCATATACAAATAAGACTTAGGAATCCGAAAACATCTTTGTTTGATATGGCCTAACATCATTGATTTCCGAACTACATGGTTCTAGAAAGCATTTTCTACATTTTTCATTTTCGGAGGAGAAAAACACCACTCCATTGTGGATAAGAGGTGTAAATGCAGCAAAATCAATTAATTTTCTGAAAAAGTATTAGGGTGGACGTAGAATTTAGATAGACTGGCATGCCTTCCAGATGCTCTTCCACATGTATGTTGTGTATGGTGCTGCTTAATTACTTTCAGCAAATAAGATATTTAGGCCAAGTTGCAATATTCTTAAGAATGATTACAGAGCAAACAAAATCAATATGAACAATAAACAGGCCAAATTAAACTGACCTCACCTTGAATCTGTGCAGTCGGATAATGTCTCCGACCCTGTAGATGACTGGGTGATCCTCCAGGTTTTTGGAGAAGATGGTGCAGCCCACTTTAGCATCAGACTGGTCTGTGATCTTTAGTGTGGAGCAGTAATCTAGTGACAAATAATAATAATAAGGGTACTGTCTAAAAAGATCACTTGAGCTTACAGATGTTTTAAAGCATGAGTGATCCCTCTGAGACTACACCAAATGGCCAAATATAGACAAGGTTTAACAAAACAATTTTTACACTGCTAATGACACATGCGCTTTTAACTTTAATCAATATTTTGTAATCACACTACAAAGGGTTTTGAGTGTTTCAAATTCGTTGAGGAATGAAAAAAGATCAACAAAGAGAAATTGCCAAAATCAATACTCTGTTGATCATATGTTGATTTTATATGAACAAACATCAATTATATTGGTTCCTCTCATTTTGCTTACTAAACTAAACCATATTTAGCATTTTCAAGACTGACAGTATCTGTAGGTCAGTATATACAAATTGCAGCCTCATTATGCATTGATTCAGGATCAATTGGTCATCATTTGGACATGTGCACAATTCCCTCAGCTGACTAGATTGAATGGGTGCTTGCATTCTGTCCACTTATCAAAATATTGATACATCAACAAGCCGCAAGTGTGACAGGGATATATTCCAGACCTAACATATGATGATCCAAGGCATGATCGATGAGCACTATATGTATTAACAGGAAGATAATTGCATGAAGATAACAGTCATGCACCGTGAGATAGTGGTTGGTTTTTGTTAGCTTTTCCTAAAATGCAGAGTATGACTTGATATAAATGACCCCATCGCAAAGAACAAAACTTATTTTTCATGATCAACAGTGAAAACTAATATGAGAGAAAAGCTGAACAATTGCACATTACAAAAGTGTTTTTTCAGCTGGTTTTGCATCAGGACCCAGATTTCACAATGGAAATCAAGTGGGGATCCAGTACGGTAGCAACATGGTTTATCGCACAAACTTAGACTCCTGGATTCAATGTCTGAGATTGTGATGTGGTCGTCACAAATCAATTAATGCAAGTGAACCCATTTTTACATTTAAATGTATCCATTTGGCAGCTGCTTTTATAGAAAACAAACTTCTAGGAGCCTCTAGGACTTCTAGGACCACTAAGAAGTCTCTTTTGTTACAGAGAAAAAAAAGTTCAACAATTCTGAGATCCATTATCGTTTCTCTCCGATCTGACGGTTATTTCAAAAGTGGCCCTGAAAGTCATTTAGAAAGTCATCTTTCCTCTGGCCCCAGTCTCCAGAGAGCTCAGATAACAATAGGAAAGCCTATTACAGTCTCACTAGGATGAGCGAGAATCACTGACCTGAGCCTTTGGAAGGGAATGGCTGCTTGAAGAAGGTCACCACACCATAGACGTTCACCACTGTTTTGGGATTCAACCGGTTTAGGGGAGCATATGTGTACTTTCCCTACAAAGGAATAGAGCAGGAATATTGCCATTAATGTCAAGGAATCCAATGCAGGCAGGTGACCCATGAATCTATGTATGAATCTATGAAAGTTTTCAAAAACCTTTTCATGACTTTTCCATTTTTTGTGATTACTAGATAAAGAAAAATATTTTATATACATTGCACTTACAAAGAGCAATTTACACTACCGTTCAAAAGTTTGGGGTCACCCAAACAATTTTGTGTTTTCCTGAAAAGTCACACTTATTCACCACCATACGTTGTGAAATGAATAGAAAATAGAGTCAAGACATTGACAAGGTTAGAAATAATGATTTGTATTTGAAATAAGATTTTTTTTACATCAAACTTTGCTTTCGTCAAAGAATCCTCCATTTGCAGCAATTACAGCATTGCAGACCTTTGGCATTCTAGCTGTTAATTTGTTGAGGTAATCTGGAGAAATTGCACCCCACGCTTCCAGAAGCAGCTCCCACAAGTTGGATTGGTTGGATGGGCACTTCTTGCGTACCATACGGTCAAGCTGCTCCCACAACAGCTCAATGGGGTTCAGATCTGGTGACTGCGCTGGCCACTCCATTACCGATAGAATACCAGCTGCCTGCTTCTGCTCTAAATAGTTCTTGCACAATTTGGAGGTGTGTTTAGGGTCATTGTCCTGTTGTAGGATGAAATTGGCTCCAATCAAGCGCTGTCCACTGGGTATGGCATGGCGTTGCAAAATGGAGTGATAGCCTTCCTTATTCAGAATCCCTTTTACCCTGTACAAATCTCCCACCTTACCAGCACCAAAGCAACCCCAGACCATTATATTACCTCCACCATGCTTAACAGATGGCGTCAGGCATTCTTCCAGCATCTTTTCATTTGTTCTGCGTCTCACAAACGTTCTTCTTTGTGATCCAAACACCTCAAACTTGGATTCATCTGTCCACAACACTTTTTTCCAGTCTTCCTCTGTCCAATGTCTGTGTTCTTTTGCCCATCTTAATCTTTTTCTTTTATTGGCCAGTCTCAGATATGGCTTTTTCTTTGCCACTCTGCCCTGAAGCCCAGAATCCCGCAGCCGCCTCTTCACTGTACATGTTGACACTGGTGTTTTGCGGGTACTATTTAATGAAGATGCCAGTTGGGGACCTGTGAGGCGTCTGTTTCTCAAACTAGAGACTCTAATGTACTTATCTTCTTGCTCAGTTGTGCAACGCGGCCTCCCACTTCTTTTTCTACTCTGGTTAGAGCCTGTTTGTGCTGTCCTCTGAAGGGAGTAGTACACACCGTTGTAGGAAATCTTCAATTTCTTAGCAATGTCTCGCATGGAATGGCCTTCATTTCAAAGGACAAGAATAGACTGTCGAGTTTCAGATGAAAGTTCTCTTTTTCTGGCCATTTTGAGCGTTTAATTGACCCCACAAATGTGATGCTCCAGAAACTCAATCTGCTCAAAGGAAGGTCAGTTTTGTAGCTTCTGTAACGACCTAAACTGTTTTCAGATGTGTGAACATGATTGCACAAGGGTTTTCTAATCATCAATTAGCCTTCTGAGCCAATGAGCAAACACATTGTACCATTAGAACACTGGAGTGATAGTTGCTGGAAATGGGCCTCTATACACCTATGTACATATTGCACCAAAAACCAGACATTTGCAGCTAGAATAGTCATTTACCACATTAGCAATGTATAGAGTGTATTTCTTCAAAGTTAAGACTAGTTTAAAGTTGTCTTCATTGAAAAGTACAGTGCTTTTCCTTCAAAAATAAGGACATTTCAATGTGACCCCAAACTTTTGAACGGTAGTGTATATCCAATTAAAAAATTTAGAGCTGAACTTAACTACAAATATATACTATCTATAAAGATTTCTATAATAATTTCCATGACTTTTCCAGGGCAGTGCTGGAATTTATATATATATATATATATATATATATATATATATATATATATATATATATATATATATATATATATATATATATATACATATATATATATATATATATATATATATATATATATATACACACACACACACACACACACACACACACACACACACACACACACACACACATTTAATTGTGTATATTTCCAGGCAATTGTGAACAGCCTGTTGCAAAAAATAAATAAATACTGGTCATATTGTCATTACTGTATAAAGAAAAAATATTTATTATTTAATTTGTAAATTACATTTATATAGTACAAATGTAAGTATACATCATGGTAATATTTGTTGAACTGAATTTATTCTGATTTAAATTTTTCTTAAAATCATAAAAATAGAACATAACATAAAAAATAAAAATAAAAAAAACATTGTGCCCAGCCAGGATGATTTTCATTACTGCATTACAGTAATGCAGTAATACATACAGTAATAATGGCATTTTCAAATTACAGTAATGAGAATGAGCCTTCTTTACAATACAGTGAGAATTTGGATGGAAATGTACATAATTGTATAAGGGTTTTAAAAAAAGGCTTGGTAAGATCTGTTGTAGTGAATTTAATTTTTTCTGGTTACAGAAACCAACAAACAATAAAACATTGAGTCCATTTAGGATGATTTACAATTCTGTATTACAGTACCGAGAATAAGAAATTTTTTCACAGACTTTTTTCATTACATTGGAAATTTTTTGATTTTGGGGCGAAACATGACCCAAAATAACTGGGCTACTTTTTCTGACTTCATATAAACTGGACTGAATGTGTCTGGGGACATTTAGTCTTACAGCACTTGATCTGGCTCAAGCAAATATAAAAGAGGGTGACAAATTAAAAAAAAGGACACCACGCTCAAGCAAAGGCACAACCAATCACACAAACAGAAAGAGACAAAAATCAGCAGAAAGAAACCAATTAAGATAAACAATCTGCTTGATCTCTGAGGGATAAATGGCAGATATTGTATTGGGACAAAGTGGAAGGAATTATCTTTGATATCTACATGAAAGAAAACACATACTGCACCTCAGAACTGATGACAGCGGGCCTGTGCGAGGTGGCGGCTGAGGGACACACCTATCAAACATGTCGATTAGATCAAATAATAATTTTTTTTTAAAATGAAAACAAAAGAGAATCCAAAATATTGTTTCCAGTTAAGCTAAAGACAAGAATGGTGAGGATTCTGAAATGCATGCAGCCAACACTTACAAACACATCTTTGCCATCCATCTCCAGGTGACAGGGCAACAGCTTGTCCCTCTCTCTGATTGAGAAGCCTGCCAACTGGACAACATCCAAAAGAGAAAACATTAAAGGTGATGGGTAATTATTTGATCCTTAAGTTGATAAGCAGAGACAACTAAGAGCAAGACATTTGTAGCTTGATTCCCCTAAAATGTATAAACAGTGTCTCCAGTGTTCCCCTACCATTATATAAGGGGGGGGCGCCCCACCCTCCTAACGGCTCGCCCCGCCCCCCTTGAAGGTCAAGTAAATTTGATTTGATTTTCTTTATAGCGCCAGATTACAATTTGTTATTTTATTAAACAAACTAAATAGCCCTTAAGTAATATGTTATTTATCTTATTTCCACGATGGCATGTCTTTTCTCACTCACACACAAACAAACACTTGCGTCACAAACAGATGAGCACTAGCGGACAGAGAGCGCACGGCGGGAAATATGTCGCGTCAACCAGATGAAAACCAGACAAAAATATTTGCGTTTTTTAAACGCTCACAGGGCAAACATCCGCAATAGTATGCAAGGAGACCATCTTGCAGCATGCATGCGGATCTCAATAAATGGGCCAGACGTTTCTGACTTCCCATATCAAGAGGCTCTGGAAATGTTCTTCCAGAAGCCCAGAAAGATACACACTTTGTGGATAAATTACATAAAAATAAATGTTCCAATGTTTAGTTTAATGTACAGTTCAAATAATAGTTCAGTTAATATATTCACTGCTGCCATTAAAAGAAACAAATGAACACAATGACTCCTTTAAGTGTTTGTGTCTGTGTCAATTTTCCCCAACCAACCACATTATAGCAAGCACGAGGTGACAAAACCCTCCCTAGCAACCAGGCCAATTTGGTTGCTTAGGAGACCTGACTGGAGTCACTCAGCACACCCTGGATGGTAGCCAAGCTACCCAGGCCCCCACTGAAGTATATTTTTTTAGACATTTTTCCCACAAGGATTTCATAATGTACTTCACAAAAGAGTTCTGAAGCTATAAACAAACCAGCTAGCTCTGAGACAAATCACAACTTTACAAACTTTGTTTTGAAGCAAAAAAAGTATTTGAAGTTCAGACAAAAAGACCAAGGTACAAAACTGTGGACTTCATGTGTTTTCTAAAGGAATTAACTATAATCCTGTGAAGCACTGCAGATTACGTAATCAAATAAAACATTATGTAAGAATATAACACTATCGATTCCAAGTAGTTGATTATAAGGAAAGAATCACAATTGTAGCATATTGCAAAATATTCAGAAATATGCAAATATACAAGAAGTTTGTGAGTGCATGGAGACCGACTCGACTGCCTTAGCAAGTATCAATAATTATTGACCTCGAGAATAATCATTCAAACAGCCACAGATCCTTTAATATTTAAAAACACCTAAAAACGTGCAATCATTTTCAAAAGTCTGCATCTGTATAAAACTGGAGGACTTGCAGAGTGACTAAGAGTTTAATCGTTGCTTGCAGATATTCAGAGATTTAACTGATATTGTTTCACACTAAAATTATACAGAAGCTGCCAAGTGTTAGGATAGCTCACCATACAAAGCTTTATCTTCTGCCACTGTTAAGAATCGCTGCGACCCAAGCCAAATGGCAGTTTTATAATCGGTCTTCCAAAAATGCTACTGGCAAAAACAAGCATGAATAGTGGAGGCTGTTTGTCACAAAAGTTGTTTTGCAGCACTTCACAAAGAACTTTTTTGTGGTGTTGCGCAATGGAATGTTCATAATGACTAAGACCATTGAAGATCACCAAGTTTGACCTTCAACTCTAAGAACAGGAAGATTCAGAGCCAAATTCTAGTGCATTACTGGACATAGGAGTGGTGAAGTGGGGCGTATTCATTCTGTAAGCAACAGATAATCTTGCCGGGTGACAGAAAGGAGGATCCTTGGGGAGAAAGAGTCTTTCTGGGCACTATTTGAGAGAGTAAACGTCAGAGTTTTGACTGAAGGCACGTCTCTGAAGGCTGATTTTCTCTCACAAAGCCATTGCCTGTCTGTGGGAGCTGTTCTGAGCTGCAACCATTGTCTTTCTGGAGGAGAAAGGTAAAGTAAAATACTGGCTGTGCAACCACAGTGCTTTTCTTTTATTTTTATTTTCTCCACAGATTGGAATGCCGAATTCCCAATGCACTCTAGGTCCTCATAGTGACGTAGACAATCAGGGTGGCGGAGGACGAATCTCAGTTGCCTCCACATCTGAGACTGTCAATCCACGCATCGTAACCCGTGGCTTGTTGAGAGCGTTACAGAGGAAAGATATCGTGTGTGGAGGCCACCGCTATTCTCCGCGGCATTAAAGCACAACTCACCACATGCCGCACTGAGAGCGAGAACCACATTATAGCGACCACAAGGAGGTTACCCCATGTGACTCTACCCTCCATTTGGTTGCTTAGTACACCTGGCTAGAGTCACTCAGCATGCCCTAGATTAAAACTCGCGACTCCAGGGGTGGTAGTCAGCGCATTTACTCGCTGAGCTACCCAGGCCTCCAACCACAATGCTTTTCACCTTCTTGCACCATCTTCACATAAATGAGGCTACTTCAGGAGACATGTTTCAAAGTTAGTGAACCAAGGAAGGGATATTTGGCACACAGGAAAAGATGGCTCATAAATTCTAACAAGCAACAGACAGTCCAACTTTGAAAAAAATTCTAGAGGAATCTCGAGACTCCTGCTTGATTAAAAAAATACAAGCTAAGCTCAATCGACAGCATTTGTGGCATAATGTTGATTACCACAAAAATTCAAGCTAAATCTGGGTTACAGTGAGGAAAAAAAGTGAATGGGGCCAATTGGTAAATGTAAAAAAAAACACATGATTTAAAAAAATACAGCCACAATAAAAAAAAAACATGCATGTTAAAATGATTTGTGAGATGAAATCGCTTGCTACCCTTTATTGTGTAAAGTTATAGCCAATTTTACAACTTGGTTGCCATGATGAGGTCAACAAATCCTAAACCACTGTAAAATGATGATTTAAACAACTTGAATGCAAGTACTTTTATCAAATTATAAGCTTCACATTTCTTTAACCCTCAAAAAATTCACTTCCATTGTAAGTGCATCACTGTAACCTCAATTTTTTTTAAAGAAAAGAACAGATGAGTCTAAATACATTTTTGCGGTAATTAACATTATGGCACAAATGCTGTCGACTGAACTTGAACTTTTATTGAACCCAGAATATTCCTTTAAGACTTCAGGCAGCTCACTAACTAGTTGATTTTTAGAAAATCTGTGGTTTTATCTAGGTAGTATCTATGAGAATATTTAGCATTTTTACTCAAATTTAACACACACACGGTCAAAAGTTTTGAAACACTTGACTGGAATGTTTCACACGATTTTAAAAATCTTTTGATCTGAAGGCGTATGAAATGTTTGAAATGTGTTTTGTAGACATACTTATAATTGTGCCACCATATTAATTTATTTCATTATAAAACTAAAATTCAATAAAAAAAGTTTTTGAAATGGATGAACTGGACCAAATAATAAAGAAAAGCAGCTAATAAGTGCCCAACATAGATGGGAACTACTTCAGTACCGTTTAAAAAAAAAACATCCTAGAGTGATACCTCAAGAAGTTGGTTGAGAAAATGTCAAGAGTGCATGTCTGCAAATTCTAGGCAAAGGGTGACTTTGAAGATGCTAAAATCTAACAAAGTTTTGATTTATTTTAGATTTTGTTTAGTCACAACATATTCCATGTATGTTAATCCATAGTTAAAAAAAAAAAAAATTAATTAAGAATGTCTAAGTGTTTCAAAACTTTTGACTGGTAGTGTGTATGTATGTATGTATGTATGTATGTGTGTGTGTGTGTGTGTGTGTGTATACCAGGAAAAATGATATGTTATCATTTGTATTTATACGCACCAATATGAGCAGGCAGAAAACAGCTAAAACGTCCGTGCCAAACACTGAAAAGCTTATATTTCCATATTGCTTTGGTGAATGCAAAGCTCAAAAAATCTAATGGATGCAAAGAAAAAGCTTGCACACAATTTCTATAGAAACAATATTCTAGAATATGTATTAAGATGCCAAAAACGTGCCAAAATACATGAAAAAGCCAGATTCTGATAATGATGTAAATAGAAAAGGTTTTTTTTTTGGCCTCTTTTTAAATATTCTGAAAGATTGTGTGCAAGATTTTTCTTTCCTTGTATATGCGCCAATACAACACGCAATAATAAACAGCAACATTTACCTTCAATAAATGTAACCATAATTTTACTAAAACATTTTTATTATGGCTGTCGATAAGCCAAATAATTTGAATCGAATTAATTACATAATATGCCGATTACTCAATCTAATTAATCGCATATCAATCCTTGCCAAGAAAGGCCCCCCCAAATAAAAAGCAATTATATAGTAATTTGTACACCTGGAGTTGTGCTTACTGCCCCCTAATGACCAAGACTCATCACATCTAGTCAGAACACTATTTCTCTGGCTACATTACTACAGCCTTTTAACCACTAATGTAGAGTTTACACAACACAATTTTAAGCCTGTTTTCGACCATGGACTCGCCGTCAAAAGCATGAAATTGTAGGCAAATCAGAGCTCGCTCCCGTGAGCAACGAACACAATGTATGAACTAAGACATGATTTGAGAGAAGCGCCGATGTGCCGCCGATGGCAGCGAGATATGAAAGATGTTAAATATCTGGACCCGTCTGCGATTCCAAATCGGGCAATGTGAAATGTGTTTTGACTGAAATCAACTGCAGCGTTGACCTACAGCCAATGAGAGAGCAAGAAACGGGGCACAGGTAGTTTCAGTGGGAGGAGTCCTGGTGTACCTGTAACAGAACATCAACTATTATTGGCTGAGGAATCAAGAAAGTCTCATTGGACTGAAGAAATGGGAGGAAAGATTTGTTGAACATTTGATGTTTTATCTGAACTGTAGCACAACCGGGTGGAGAAAGAGAAGAGTTGGAGAGAAATTGCCAATTCTCTTGGACAGTCAGGTAAGCAAATAGGTCGATTTTTCAGTAGGAGGTAGTTTTTCATATTGTAAACAATAAAATATATGATTAAAAACATACACATCATATTCTGAAATGCATAACATTTGATCATGCATTTGTTTTCGTATCTCGTATCACACTCGTATTCTGTTGTGAAACGTAATTTGGAGTCCAGACAGAGTCGTCGGGGATTCATCAATAGTGAAATGTTTTGTAATGTGTTCACCCATGTCGCCGATTTTTCATGTATTTGAAAAAGCTATGACTTCCATGACAAGACAGACAGTTGTGTAATATGAACAGTACCACGATCCAACATCTTTTAAAGTCATGTAGTGTGTAGGAGGCATAAGCTACACCACCCAAACCTTTACATTTGAAATGAAAAATTCTTCCAGTTTGGGGAAAAAAAACAAAAAAAAAAACATTTGTGAATTTATCCCTAATATTCATATAAATATTTGATGCGTTACAGAAGCTTGCCCCTTGCCTGACAGACTGGGTGAAGTCCTTGGCTAATGAGCCAAAGAGAATACTGTTGATTGATGTATGTTCAGTGGTGCTCTGAGGGGGGTCCTCCTGAGAGAGAGAGAGAGAGAGAGAGAGAGAGAGAGAGAGAGAGAGAGAGAGAGAGAGAGAGAGAGAGGAGGCAAAGTACAGCTTTCATTTGAAGATACACCCGAAAGCTTCAGGACTAAGATATAAGAATCATAGACTTGAGTAAGTTCTTATGCTTTGATGCCTCATCTGCCACCAGTTTGATGCCACATCAGGCAGTCATATTGCCCACCCCAAATTGTGGTTCTCTTTTTTCTCTCTCTCTCTCTCTCTCTCTCTCTCTATTAAGGCACAAAAAAATAGTAGTGTATTTTTTAAAAGTTTAAATGGACCAAAGCCATGTAGCCTGAATGACAGCCTACAAATCTTTCACAAAGAGATGGCAATATATCAAAAGTTTTGAATCACAATACACTAAATATAAAGAATTGCACCATTACCGTATCACAACCCAGAAAGCGATCTCGAAAATATTGTATCGGCAGGTTCTTGCTGATTCCCACCTCTATTTATAAGTTTACAGTTCCATGAAACTAGCCATGCTGCCTGGACAACAAAACCTACAACTCTTTTAAAACCCAAAGCACCAAAGCTACTTTAAAAAGGATGCAAGGCGTGACGGCCAGACAGATAGTGTCATTGCTGACAAAACAGATCAGCTTGATCTGCGCCAGCTTGTTCAAGATCTTTGTCTTTGCATTTAAATTCAAATGGGCAAACTCACCTCTGATCTTATCTTTAAGCATTTCTAGAACACCATTCTGCATGCAGTATATCACAGGACCTTTGTGAACCAATCTAGCCTATCCAGAGAAAAATAAGCACTTTAAAAGGGATAATTCTCTCAAAAATGACCATTCTGTCATAATTTGCTCATCCCCTTGTTGTTCCTTGTTGAACACAACAGGGAGTTTTAGGGGCCATTCACACAGAATGCTAAATAAAGCTACATGCAGCACAGAAAGTGTTTGTCCCAGAATGTGTTTTTACAGCTGAAGTTCTTTTTAACTTGACACAGCATCTGAAAATCGTGGTGCTCCTGCGCGAGACGCTGAGGAAAAAATTCTGGCTAGCACATGTTTACATACAAAATAAACAATCAACATAAACTGAGAACAGACACAAAAACATGTTAGGTGTTTGTATACCTCGGAAGAAAGTATGCTGGGTTTGGAATGACATTTAGATCATAATTTTTAGGTGAACAAAGTTTTTACTTAAGTCATAATGTACATACAACGATAGAGGAAACACCAACTGGAATTTGGTAGATGACCTGTGAGAGTTGATGAGCTTTATAGTTCCAGTCATGGTTAAAGAACATCTTACAAATGTTGTCTAGCTTCCTTTAATATTAAAGACGTAAAGAGAAAATTCTGTCATTCCAAACATGTATCACTTCTTTTTTTCCATGGAACACAAAAGTAAATGTTTTGATAATGTTATGTGGCTCTTTTCAATATGGACGCCATTGTTAAAAAACAAAACAAAAAACAAGAGACTGTCATAAGAACAGTCCATTTGACTTGTGTGCTATATTACAAGTCTTCTTAAGCCATTTGCTAACTACATTGGAAATCTGCCATGATTAAAATATACATGAACGCAAATTTCAGTCTGTTTATCAAACAAAGTTATATTATGACTTAAGAATACTTGAAATAGTGCAAATAAATGCAAATATTGCCAAGCAAAAGAAAAAAAAGCAAGCTCTGATGCAAAGAAATGCGTCATATTAAAATGCAGCGATACAGAGACTAAAGCATCATACTGTGGCAAAGTCGCATTGCCAAACCTCTCACAAACGATTAAGCCCATGTGGCATTGATCCACAAAAATAGATGTTTCGTACGGTTGACTAATTGAGAGTGAAGAATGGTGTGTACACATGTGTGCGTCCATGCATTTAAGCTCCCCCATACATAATCACACAATCTTGAGTAAAGAAAGGCAAATGGAAGAAAACGATGTGAATCACAAATCATAATTAATTCTGAAAGCGACTGCCGGTGTAGCTCGCCTACAAATCAATGCAAGCAAAAGCTGACATGAAAAAGATCTCAAGTGGCTCCATATGAACATGAGCGAGTACAAAAGCTCATCCTGCTTTTTCAAACTTGTCATGAAGAACGCAAACGTGTTTTCTTAATGTGGAGTTTTGTCTTATGGATTTGGGCACACAAAGAACCTCATCAAGACCTGAACATCTGGAAGAGAGTTCCATCAAGAGATTTAGACACCTGAGAAGCAGCATAAGATATTAAGACTTGCTTTTAGAGAACAT
Source organism: Moxostoma hubbsi (assembly GCA_032164185.1). Lineage (NCBI taxonomy): Eukaryota > Metazoa > Chordata > Actinopteri > Cypriniformes > Catostomidae > Moxostoma > Moxostoma hubbsi. Next base: position 16,397,026 of record JAVLUX010000040.1, read on the forward strand.
TAAGTCTTTACTGCACTCACAGAAGAATAGCCAAGAGAAAAAAAATACACTTATATTTGTCTCTTAAAGCAAGTCTAAATATCTTCTATGTTGCTTCTCAAGAAAATGTATTTTTAGACCATTTTAAATGGAAAAAACACTTGATAACAGAATTTTTTGCAGTGAATTTTTTACTGAATTAAACTTAATACAAAGCATTTTTTCCTTTAATTCATAGTGTCATTTAGAGGAATTTTTAAAAGATAATTTTGTTCAATTTATTGTTAGCAAGCACGGTTTACAACAGTTTAAGTCGAGGCAAAAGCTGAATACTCAGTTACAGTAATAATCGTTGCAATAATCGCCCAAATAGTCAAATAAACAAACTAATCGTCATTAGATTAGACGATTATCAAAATAATCGTTAGTTGCAGCCCTAATTTCATATCACAATTAAACGAGTTACTGGACATATTTCTGAGGGATATGTGGATGCTAATGGCAGCGGTAAAATTGGAAAACTGATAAATACACACAAAATAAATGGTGGTATATAGAGATGCTCTAATCTACAGCATGACCCTGCTAATGTGCATCCTGAGCTCAGTGATGTGCTTCAATGTAACCAGTGCTCTTCAAAAGTGTGTAACCATAATGTACAGTTGAAGTCAGAAGTTTACCCTTAAACATGCATTTAAACTCAGTTTTTCACAATTCCTGACATTTAATCGTAGAAACATTTCCTGTCCAAGTTAGGATCACTACTTTATTTTAAGAATTCGAAATGTCAGAATAATAGTAGAGAATGATTTATTTCAGCTTTTATTAATTTCATCACATTCCCAGTGGGTCAGAAGTTTACATGCACTTTGTTAGTATTTGGTAGCATTGCCTTTAAAATGTTTAACTTTGGTCAAATGTTTTGGGTAGCCTTCTACAAGCTTCTCGCAATAAGTTGCTGGAATTTTGGCCCATTCCTCCAGACAGAACTGGTGTAACGGAGTCAGGTTTGTAGGACTCCTTGCTCGCACCCGCTTTTTCAGTTCGGACTGGGCTTTATGATGGCCACTAAAATAATTTGACTTAAGTCATTTTGCCACAACTTTGGAGATATGCTTGGGGTCATGGTCCATTTGGAAGACCCATTTGTGACCAAGCTTTAACTTCATGGCTGATGTCTTGAGATGTTGCTTCAATATATCCACATAAATTTCCTTCCTCATGATGCCATCTATTTTGTGAAGTGCACAAGTCCCTCCTGCAGCAAAGCACCCCCACAACATGATGTACAACCCAATACTTCACAGTTGGGATGGTGTTCTTCATCTTGCAAGCCTCACCCTTTTTCCTACAAACATAATGATGGTGATTATGGCCAAACAGTTACATTTTTGTTTCACCAAACCATGATTTTTGTCCCCATGTGCACTTGCAAATTGTAGTCTGGCTTTTTATGGTGGTTTTAGAGCAGTGGTTTCTTCTTTGCGGAGCAACCTTTCAGGTTTTTTTTTTTTATGTAGGACACTTACTGTGGATATAGATAATAGTCTACCTGTTTCCTCCAGCATCTACACAAGATCCTTTGCTGTTGTTCTAGGATTGATTTGCACTTTTTGAACCAAACTACGTTCATCTCTAGGAGACAGAATGTGCCTCCTTCCTGAGCGGTATGATGGCTGCATGGTCCCATGGCCTTGTACTATTGTTTGTACAGATGAACGTGGTATCCTCAGGCATTTGGAAATTGCTCCCAAGGATGAACCAGACTTGTGAAGGTCCACAATATTTTTTTGCTTGACATCATGGGAAAATCAAGAGGCACTGAGTTTGAAGGTAGGCCTTAAAATACATCCACAAGTACACCTTCAATTGACTCCAATTAGCCTATAAGAAGCTGATTGGCTAATTGCCTAAAGGCTTGGCATCTTTTTTCTGGAATTTTCCAAGCAGCTTAAAAGGCACAGTTAACTGTACAACCTTCTGACCCACTGTAATTGTGATATATTTAATTAAAAGTAAAACAACCAGTCTGTAAACAGTTGTTGGAAGAATTACACTTGTCGTGCACAAAGTAGATGTCCTAAACAACTTGCAAAAACTATAGTTTGCTAATATGAAATCTGTGGAGTGGTTAAAAAAATTATTTTAATGACTTCAACCTAAGTGTATGTAAACTTCTGAATTCAACTGTCTCTCTTGTTTTGTTTTTAAATCAGAGGAATCATCATTTCATCTAAACAGCCATTGCAGCCAAGTAGAATTTATATTTCAATGGCATTAATTAAAAATCTATTTAAAAATTAGGTTTCCGACAGTTTTTCACTAAATTAACACAATGGAGAGTAAAATGTAATCATTTTAATTTATTTGCATAATTATATTTGCATTTACATGCAATCATATATGGAAGCTTAATAAAAATCTTATTTACCTTAATATACTTCTACTAAAATATTTTTCTTTGTGAATGAACAGGCCAGGGTGTGCAAAAAATACTTCACTTATTCTTTGGAAACCAGATGCATATTGCATAATGCTAAATTATTACTGTGGAACCTAGTTAAGTTTATTATTATTATTATTATTATTATTATACTGAATTATTATTATTTTCAGGACAAGATTATTTTAATGATGAATTGATATATTTCTGTCCTATTTACTTCATCCTATTCATAACCTGGGGTTTTTATTTTGACACTGCAAGTGCAGTCGTTTTTATTTCACCTTCACCAAGAGCTTTTATTAAACGGAAAGTGCAATGTTTGACAATGATGAGTTTCGCATCTTGTGAACCACTGTCGAACTCTCCTTACTGTTCCGCATTTGTAGATTTGACTAACTTTAACAAGTTAGTAATGTTTGGAATTGCACAAATGCTTGAACCTGCAGTACTTCACAATGCAGGTGAACTGCGCTAAAAACATTAGTCCATGAGCACTGTAGCCCAGGTGCGTGCACACAGATCAGCGCATCTCCGGTTCATTCTGAAGCGCACACAATGTTTATCTGTCTTTAAATCGCAGCCTTTGGCAGTTAAATAATCGCATATGTTCATTTCGCCATTTTGATGTTGTTTTGATTAATTATACAGCCCTGAAGGATCGTGAAACTAGTCTACTGATGCACTCTATGAAACTTTATAGCCAAATAAACGGCTCATTAAAATCATCGCAATATTCACACCATTGTTGAATTTGATATCATGTATTGCCCAACCCTAACAGACACACATAGATTTTTGCCCATTTTCCCAAGCATATTGGTGTGCATGTAAAGGCCAAAAATGTTTTAAGGGCTGTGTTGAGTAGAGCTGGCCTTATGTGTGCTATGCCTGCACAACAGTAGGCTAATGGGTCATTGTGTCAAAGAGAACAGATTTTGCGTCTCCATCTGCACTGACCTTGAAGAGCATTTTAAAATAAAACCAAAATGAAAAGCAAGGGTGAATGAAAAGGCTACCTCTGAAACGCTTCGAACCGACCTCTGATCTTGACGCACCGCCAATAAATCCAAGACTATACACTTAATTTACACTTCACTGACAGCATGTTCGATGAATCTCCGGGTTGTTTAAAAGGGTTGAAATTAACACTGTCATGTGTCTCCTCACCATCATTCAGAGCTAAAGAACCGTGACAATCTACGGTGACTACTGTTTGCATTCTCTGTTTGATGCTTTCATACCCATCCTTGGAAAAAAAGGAAGAAACCTTCTTGTTTTTTGAGGTGTCTTAGCACCACAGAGACTTTGTTTTTTGAACATTTTGATCTAGTTGCACTATTTGCTTCAGACTATGTATGTTAGACATCATTACACAGGGCATCAGGATAAACCGTAGTGATGTTGTTATTGCTTATGAATATTCCTTCGCATTGCTCCCAGGCACTCCAAAAAGGAAATGAAACCAACGACATGGAACGGAAAGGAACCAAGCCTTCACAAAGTGAATTAGGCTTTACCGTTAAAAACACAAAATTCAGGAAAAGAAAAATCAATACATGATGTGTCTAAAAAATTCCTGAAGGGATTTCTAAACTCCCAAAAATAATTAACCCAGTCAATAATGTATTATACCTTTCCAAAATCAGGAGAACAAAAGCTTCATGCTCACATTCAAAATGTGCCGTTTTAAAGGGGAGATCCACAAATAAGACCTAATCCACCTCAACAACATAGATTGATGATGACTGATTAAGAGACTCTTATAGTTTAATTCCAATTAATAAACCATTGTTATGTTTGAAATGAAATACTAAATTTTAGGCACTTACAAAGGAAGTGAATCGGGCCAATTTTTGGAGGGTTTAAAAGCAGAAATGTGAAGCCTATAATTTTATAAAAGCATTTACATTGACTCCTCTGTTAAAACTCATGTATTATTAGTTGTAAAGTAGCTTAAATCGTAAATTTTATGGTTGTTATAGGAGTTACAACATTGTTGACATGGCAGTAAACAACATTACTCCACAAATACTGTTGATTGTACTTAAAGGGATAGTTCACCCACAATGAAAATGATCTTATCGTTTACTCACCCTCATGCCATCTCAGATGTGTATGACCATTTCTTCTGCTGAACACAAAGATTTTTAGAAAAATATTTTAGCTCTGTAGGTCTGTGTTTCGAATGCCTATGCGATTACACGCACATACCGCTGCTGAACGGAAGCATGATTTAGAGTAGGAATGTGCACGAGTACTCGAGCACTCCGATGTGGCAGCAATGATTGATTATGAAAACGAAGATCGATGTTGATCATGCATAATGTGACTTTTCACTTAATTTGAAAATCAGTGACAATTACCTGACAATTAAACACAAACATGTCAAAGTGGGAGTTTTTTCTTAAGATTACCTTGTGGTTTTGAGAGGTACATTTATTGTCAGAGACGTCTCATAGCAACCAAATTGATAAACGACACTGCAATGCTATCATTACGATAATCGAAAGAGTGTAATAAACCATGTTTGCATCTCTGCAAAACATTTGCTAAACATGTTTTATTATCCTTTTATGTAAGAACTTTGACTCCATCTATCCATCCATCGTCAACCGCTTGTCTTGTACAGGGTCGCGGGGGAACTTTGACTCATTAATGAATATTATTTAATAAAAGTGAATGTTTGTCACTGACCGTAAACCTCCCTGCCCTGGAAGCCGAAATGTTTGTGTGACGTAACACCTGAAATCTCGACAAAATTGGAGTTGAAGATTTCCGCATGAATTTCCATGTTAGAAGTCCGACATAAAGTGTCATTCCGTTGCACTTACCCCAGTTGAAAGGTGGACATTCCGACTCACGGAGTTGAATGGAACGCTTCATGAATCATCACAGCAACAACAATACAGTGTATTGCAGCTTTCCCAACTCGAGCAAACACACACGCACATACACACACACCAGGCATGTGGCAGTGGACTCCATGTGCTGAAGCACATATGCAGCGCATATACAGCAGGCGAGTGTTTCAGCCAGACAGTGTGCAGCTAAATGGAAAAGAATGCAGCGTCTTCAAAACTGAACTTCAACATAACACATATATTAAAAACACGATGGTTGTGGCGTCTCCTGTTAAGCCAACTGTGATTTGAAAATAGATGGTTCAGACAATCACCTAAAAAAACTGCTGCACTTACTAAGATCACTACAGTAACCTGAAGGAAGAACAGACAGTTGCGCGTTGTGTCCATTCTTTCATCGAGTTGGGCAGACATCTTAACATGACAAAATATGATGCATAATATTTTTATGCAATCTTTTGTACATTTTATTCAGATTGGTAATCTGGCATACCAGGCATTTTTCCGGTGGGCCGACGCACTTTGGGGCAGATCAGGGGTGGACTGGCCAAAGGGAGAACTGGGCGAGCCGGTGGGCCGTCCGCAACAAGCTGAAAGGAGCCACCACATTATGCAGAACAGGCCACAAAAAAAGCACTGCGATATGCTGAAGGGGCAGCGATTGCAGAAAAGGACAGCGACAACCCCCCCTCAACAACTTTAGGGCCAGTTTCTATGTAAAATCCCGGACCAATTTCCCTTTCCAGTGCTCCCCTGTCAGTATCGCCCTCAAATTCCCTGAACGGTGCACCACTATCGACAAGTACGAGTAATTATTCGGAGTGCTCGAGTAGATGAAATGCCCATCACTCATTTAGAGTTTAAAAAAGTACTTAAATATGTATCTTTTTCACACCAAAAGCGATCGTGTCACTATAGAAGACATTCATTTAACAGCTGGTGTTGTCTGGATAAAGTTTATGCTGAATGTCTGTGATTTTTAGGGTTGCCCCCTAATAGTCAACCAAAACATAGTCGATGAGAAGTCTTGGTCAACCAAGTTTTGATTGGTCGGTTGGTCACAGGAAAAAAAACTCCACAGGAAGTAGCAAAGTCAGGCAGTCAGTGATGGACAGATATGATCGTTTACATGTCTGGTCCATGCGGAAATAAATATTCACGTTCAAACCGACGAACACCGGTATTATTGCTGGTTGGACGCCAGGTGGTACTATGGGGTAATTTCGTTAAGCAGGGTTAGGGTTAAACATACACAATAAAGCAAGACACCTTGATTTCAAACTTTTGAACTTTATTTTAACTAAAATGTCAAATGAAACTTGAAAAAAATTAAGTGCAATTAAAATGTGTATTGTTCACTTTTTCAAAGATGGCTTTACAACAGTTGTCAACATCTCTCTGGCAAAGAAGCTACTTCATCTGTCCATTCCCGACTGGTCGGGTATTTAGTTGTCCAGGAAAATACAGCATTTGTGTGTGAATACATTTGTTTTGTTCCCTCATTCACGATATATATATATCACACAATATCCAATTTCATCGGCAACAACTGGGCTGAGGGATCGATGTATATCTTTGCTTTAGTGATTTTGCATGAAAATTCAATTAATTTATTTTAAAAAACTTAAATACATTTCTAAATTCAAATCAAAACTAAACGAAAAATCTATTAAAATAATGAAGTGATCGAAAAAATTATATACAGTATATTATTAACCATTTTTCCATTTACCATCAGGCAAGTATCTGTCAAAACACACGGAAAATTTCTTAAACAAATGAAGACACAAATGAAAACCTAAAAACAATTATAAATGTCAAAATAATAATAACTATAATGATAATAATCCCTGAAATATAAATCATGGTTCAAGGTGAATGTGTTTTGTATTACATTGTTTTAATCACAGACGTATTGGCTTCAGAGTTGTGTTCACAATGAACTGCTCTGTGGAAATAAAGCGAACTGAACTCAAAGCACCTCCTGAACCGAGATGTCTGAGGTCATTTGCAGCACTCATAGATGATGCAGTTCTTGCAAATAAATACATTCAGAAACAAAGAAAGAGTGAAAACCGTTTACATATGTGTGTTCCATGAGACTGAACACCACGAAAAAACAGCATGTCATACATGTGCATAGACGGCTTTTCTGTCATCTGTTTTTAATAATATAATAAAGTGTGTTTCCTCAAGTGTGTGTTTGTGTCTCTATGGGTAAATATTTGTAATATTAATTTGATAATAATAATACCCTATAATAATTATAATAATAATTTAATACATTAATGGGAAAATGAGCCAAATATCTTCTTGACATCATCAAAGGCATCAGCTATTGGTGATCACTCTGGCCATCGTCGATCCCCAAGTTCATCGTCTGTCGGCACAATCCTAATGTGCACTCTATAAATTAACAAAATGTTCAGACAGTCTCCTTGCTGGTTTTTCAGACACATTCAGAATCATTACAACTTTTGTCGGTGTCGCTGCAGCTCGCTTCGTGCATGCACTTGTAAAAATGTATATTTTATATAATTAGTAATTATAATTTTATATTATTACGGTTTAGTATTTCTCTGTAACGTAGAACAGTGTTAGCAATGTTACTTATAATTTCCCAGCCCTGGAACACAAACCATTTTCTGATGCCCCCAAAATATCTATATTTAATTAATTAAATTAATATCATAAATGTGCAACAACTAGTCGATTAATGGCTTAAACTAACGACTACTAGTCAACTAGGAAAATCTTTGAACGGGCAGCCCACTGATTTTTTGAGCTTCAAAAGAAAAATCTCCATTCACTTGAATTTAAGGATGTACTGAGAGCAAAGCTATTTTTCTTCAAATGTGTTCTGGTGAAGTCAGTCAGTCATACACACCTGGGCTAAATAATGAGAACATTTTCATTTTTGGGTGAACCATCCCTTTAAATATTGATCTGTTTCTCACCCACACCTATTATATTGCTTCAGAAGACATGAGCTCCAACAAATGCAACCTCTGGAGCACAGTCTTTGAAACAAGACCAGCTTGTGAAATAAAGCACTGGCGTCGTATAGCTTACTTGTATGCTGCCTTAATGAGCTTTTTGAAGATTCAAAGTTCTGGCCACCATTTACTTGCTGAGATATTCTTCTAAAAATCTTTATGTTCAGCAGAGGACAGAAATGTGCTACATATCCTGGATGGCATAATGATGCGTTCACATACAATGCGAAGAAAATGTTCACCTTATATTGCTCACTTTCCTCCATGGGATGTCTTTTTTCGTCCGGTCTCTGTACATGTATGACGTTGTGTCTTATAATTCCGGGTGCCCACACACCTTACAATTTTTGCATTTTTCCAGATTTCTTCTGCTACTACGTCAGTGATATCCGGACAACCTCAATGCTCGCATTGTATGTGAACGCACCATAAGGGTGTGTAAATGATGACTGAGAGAATTTTTGTTTTTGGGTGAACTATTCTTTTAACATGTACTGAACCCAGAATATCCCTTTAACTCTTCCCAGTCAATTGAAAAATACCATAACAAAATATACATAGAACACCAAAGGCTGAAATTGTCCAATCAATGTTTTACCACAACTTTAAGCACTTGGACACTTGCAAGCTCACCGTAACAAATCAAAACAAAGTTTACATAGTGCAGATCTGACCATTGCAAACAGACCCTCCACACTTGGTGTATGTAATTTGTGTCACCTCACTGTCTTGCTCCTTTAAAAAGACTATGAAACGAGTCTAAAAAAGGCTCTAGTAAGATAACAATGTGTCCCTGTTAACAAAACGCTTCACTAATAACTCCAAAATCACAACAGCTACATAGCAAGAGGACACAGCGCCTCAGGCATATTAGCTAAAGATCAATGAACACAATTAATGATAATGAGAGAGACGCGGTCCACTATTTTCTCAGAAACTGTGACAAGACAAAGATTGTTTAGCTACAGTTACTGTTGGCCTTTATGTAATTGAGATTATGTATTGCCATTTATGCAGAACAGCGGCTGTCATTACGGTCAAATGTAGCGAGATAAGAGCACATCATTTTTAGATTACAGTAGCCTACATCTCTCCTGGAGCGCTTACTGGGTTTGACACCTGTTTAAATATCTCGCACATATAAGGATTTCGAACATTGCATTAGTATTTAATGCAACTTTATGTTTTAGATATGACTTTTCACGCAGGCGTAAACAACGCACCGTGCATTTCAGACAATTTTAATGACAAGCAAATGCCACATTTATCGCTGCAGCTGTGCAATTAAACTCACAACAACCTGCAAAGCAGTGTAACACTCTGGTAAAACACATGGCATGCAGAACCTCGGTAAACAACAAAGTTAGCTTTTGCTTCAGCTAACTTCCTACTACCAAGATACTTAATGCAAGCAACCCATCGTATTCAGTCTAAATATAGATTTGCATTCAGGTATATTGATATGTTTGCTTTGACAGCAGTGATTCGAGCGAGCAGATGCCTTCATCAACAACAACAAACTCACTGTGCTCTATGTGCTGATCGCATATACCGCGCTCCTGTTCCTCCTGCTGCTAGGTTTGAATGGGCGCTTACTGTACCGGATACTACGTCAACGAAGAGCGGAGAAAGCCCGCGAAAATCATATCGCCACAGAGCGCAAGTTCTGGAAACTCCTAATAATACTGCCGTTTATTAACACTGAAGTTAAGAAAACTAACTTTTGACAGATGAATTACTATGTAAATTAAAATAATATCGTTGTTAACATTAATAGTAATTATATGATCAGTGAAACAATTATGAAACAGCAAAACATCAAACCATTGTTTTGGCCTACAGAATTTGTAAATATTGAATTGTGTGATATTACAACATAGCCTATATTGTGACACATTCCATTTTGCCCCAATATCAATGTGACAACTTGCCCCAAAAGGACTGTGGCACGGTGGAGGGCGGGGCCGGGTCGTGACTCAACACGCCCCTATTAGGCTAAATAAGCCTCCGAGAGGGTTAAAGGCCGATTGCGGACGAGAGAGATCGTCCACTGAGATCTCTCCAGCACGTCATCCGCAATCGGCCTTTAACCCTCTCAGAGGCTTAATTGGCCTAATACGGGCGTGTTGAGTCACGACCCGGCCCCGCCCTCCACCGTGCCACAAGGACATTTATGAAAAATACTCTTGTATATGTTCACAGTTCAATCTTAATAGCTGAATCTGACTTAAATGTATCCCCGAGTGGTTTTATTGTGATCATTTTAGCTACAGCTATTACAAAAATATAATGACACAAGGGGTGGATCTCGAATTTTTTAAGGGGTGGCATGCAGACTATGAGGGGTGGCAACACCAAAGCAAGTGCCCATGCAACGTTCTTATGGATTAAGTTACCAAGCTTCAATTGCAACAAGTACTAGTTCATTAACTGGAGTCGCTATCAAATTACAAATGTCCATGAATTTGTGATACAACTGCATATTCCACAGGAACCACATAGTAATCATTTTACTACTGATTTGCCAACATGACATTTTTATTTATTTTTTTTATTTTTTTTATTTTTTTTGCAGAACATCAAGACATTGTCTATTAAACATGTCAACAAATTCTAAATGTTCCTTAGCTAGACATTCAGAACTGGTAATCTGAACTCAACTTGACTACCATTTTTAGTGTTCCCATGGATGGAAAATGCATGCATATCCCATGTTATTCAACTTATAAGTCCTGTAGGCCTATCACCTTTGTAACAGCTGGAATAATCAATTTGAAAGATTAACACAAAGTTAGTTCTAAATAAAAATAAACTACAGAAAATTGTACTGTGGGGGGCAGTGCTGCAAAACTCATGAATACTAATTATGTTGCACACAGTAAAAGATTAATTTAAATGACCTGTTTTGATCAACTGTCATTCTTAATGACTGTTACAACCACCCAAATAAATATTTCACATAAAATGGTAATTTAATTTCTACATCTGCCACTATCATTCTTGGGATTTTGTTAGTCAGTAAATGAATATATACAGTAGATCATGATTAAGAACATGACTGATTGATAGTGCACCCCATCAACAATCAGTTCACTTGGTTACCACACACCTGAGAGTGATTAAGAGTAAGGTGACTACATTCCTGTTTGTGGAAATTGGGACAGCCCCCTCCCACCAAAAATGTAATTGACGTATCCTTACCTATATGCAGATCAATGTGAAGTAGAGGGTGCATCTGCTTCTGTAACTGTAGCAGTTTTTCTCAGTGTTTCTCAGATTTTCGTAAAATGTAAAGCAGTCCAGTCCAAAATTAAGATATACGAAAAGCATTGCCTTCATGACTGTTACACTAAGTCGAGATTTATGCGGTGCAACATTCATTAATGAGAAAACACACTCCACAGATGCAGATGTCTCAGGCAGGCATAAAACAAACTACACAACCTTGGCTAAGACTCTGAAATTGATGGTCTTGGTCTCCAACTCACAAAATGGTCTGTCCATCTCTCAGACATGGCCGTTTTGTTCATGTTCCACTCAGTTATGCAATGAATGACAATGTTTTTTGTGCAAGCCCACTCATCAAAGTGCGTAGTCAATCAAACTGAAAGCGGGGATTCTGGATTAGAAGTGTTCGAGGCTGTTCTGAATGTCTTTCCACTCTGGGATGCCTCTCAGTAGGGCCCACTCAGGTGTGTTCTCCAATGAGCTTCTCCAATTGGAGGTAATCTACTGATGCTGAATAAAAGTTTCTCACTGCAAAAAAGAAATCATCCGCTCGCATGTCACCAGCTTCAACCTGGGCTTCCAACTGCTTTTTAATGTCATAGTGTATGAATGATTCCTCCAGCCTGGCCTGCAAAACTTTTCCCAGGTCATGAATCTGCAAAGCTATGGCCATGCACAGCAGAATGATTAGCAAAATGTCCTTCACTTGCATGCACCTTGTCAGATTCTGAGCTTTGCTTCACAAAAAATCGCTAACACTTGGTGTGGAACACTTTAACAGCATCCACATGCTTTTTTGTATGAACATACTACAAGATGTCACTTTGGCCTCCATGGGGGATGGAAAAGTGAGCTCCACAAATCTCACACTACACTTTACTAGGCTCTGTCTGTGACTCCTTTTTTATAAATGTAAACTCTTTTTGAAGCGATCTTTAAATGTACATGCACAATTCCTTGACATTTTTACAGCCACATTTTCATCTGTGAGCACTTTGAAAATGACTCTTCAATCAGTTCACTAAATGGACATCTATTGAAAGGGGATTGTGATTGGATAGTTTAATCCAATCATGTACTTCAAATAACACATGTCATTTTATTGGTTTTACAAGCCATATCCTTGGCTACCTTTGATTCAGTAAATATATAATCTTCAGATTTTGCACGCTTTAATGTGAATGTGTGAAGCTTGCTGCTCATACACTGAAAAAACCTCATCGTGATCACTCATGCTCCATGTGTGTTTTTAGCTTTTTAGGGTTTAATAATCACACTTGGCCATGTAGGGAACTGATTATCTGGAGGTCAAATATATTATTGTCAAAAATCACAGAAATTGACAAATTAAAGCTTGATTTAAATGGACAAATGAAATGGGGAATTGACAACAATGACTAATATTTAGTAATATAATAGGGTAAGGTTAAAAAATCTAGGCAAAAAAATACCACTCAATTAGAAAAAAAATAAATATTGCAATGCTATGTTGAAAAATAAATAAATAATATTATATTTGTATTTTATTTTATTAAAGTTTTACTTAATTTTATTAGACACCTTTTTGGTATTTTTCTTTTATTAAACTCTCTTAGATTTCAGAGAGAATAACCATCCAACAACCACAATATACTACATCATGCCCACTTGGGTGTTTTTGCTTAAATATTACACCCGTTGGGCACAAAATGTCCTGGAAACGTCCTGGAAAATTGTGTATTGAAAAGATTGTGAACACTGATCACTCAGACTCTATTTGTGTGGAAGACATATTTTTTTAGGTTGCTTGCTTTTCTGCATTACGTCTATACGACGTTTCCTCTGGGATATAAATAAGACATTCAGCAGATGTCTTTGAGACGTTTATGATTTAGAATATTTGTAAATCTGATCTTTTTAAGATGTTTACCAGAAGGTAATTAAAATACAATGCTTTCCAGATGAAAATATATAAAGCAGACATCTCGGAGATGTGATGTGCTATCTGGATGGCTTGTCGAAAAAGACAATTAAGATGCTTTAAAATGTTATACGCCAGCCAGGGAGTACCTGATACAGAATGAAGTGCATGTGGGGCCATGCCTCCCCACACTGGAATTAAGATCCTTGGATCAAATGACAGGACACCTGCCTGTGGGCAAAGATAGCCTGTGAGCCTGCCTGTTTCATAGATCGTACTCCAGGATGGCTGCCTGCTTAACACTAAATAAATATTATGTAAAATTCCACCACTACAAGATTCTTGACTTCCTGCTTGACTGACTCCAAGATCAGTCAGACCAAAATGGTATAGATGGTTGAACACAAGGGGCTTTCATTAACAAAGCACAACAATGTGTAAATCAGACACTTTTTCATCAATGTATGTATTCACCTATTTTTTTCATAGCTCAGTTGTCACAATAATTAACACATTTTCATGAGCCGTCATGTGCATGTTAAATGAAGAATGCTAGTTTTTTCCTCTATTTTAAATTGGATATTTGCAGTGGTATTCGCAAGAGAACATGAATGACAACTTAATCAAAATGCCTTAAATGAGACACATGCATTACATCTCATTGTAGACAGTGTTTTAGAGCAAATTCAAATTTAGGAAACATATCACTGCATTTGGAAGCTTTGGAATGTTGAAAAAAGAAGAAATATAAGGCATATTGTAATGAGAGAGTTGCACCTTTCAAGCTCACCCAAATTAATTTTAACAGTTGTCTCATTGCCTATGGCAATTTAATGCACAAAGACACAAAATGTATAGACCAATATATAGTTGGTGCATTTTTTGTATTTATTGTCTTGTAAGTAACAAACAAACTTCACCGAAACGTCTATTTGATGAGTGTCTTTACATTTAGACTTATTTTTTATGTTGTTTTCTCAGTAATACAAAGCAACATATGTTAATAAGACGTTTCCTCTCAGATGTAAATAAGACATTCAGCAGATGTCTTTGAGATGTTTATTAGAATGAGATGTTTACCAGATGAAAAGGTCTAAAATAGATATCCTGGAAATGTGTGTGTGCTATCTGGGAAGTGACTGTTAGAAATGTGTGCTGTGTATTGGGTTATACTGGACTGATTATTTGTTGATTCTCTTATGTGAAGTAATCCCTGTGGTTTGTTTCACGATAAAGTGTGTGAGAGAATAAGAATATAATTGCAAATAGTCCATGTCACTAGACCCAAAACCCTGTCTCAAAATATTACAAATGCTGCTTACTCATTTGGCTAAATAAATTTTAAATAAATAACCAGGAACATTTATTATGAAGATAAATAGAGTTAGATTTGATTTCATGTTGACTAAAGGCAAAGGGACTGTTTTAATTACAGCTTCTTAAATTATTACTACGTGCTATGAATGACATATGGAATGACAAAACTGACATATCAAAATTATAAACAGTGTCAGTTTTGACATCATGTTGGGTGTAATTGGCACAAGTTGTAGACACAAGCATCAAAATACACATGAAACAGGTTTTGCTTACAAAGACAGATGTAAACATTTCACATGGCTTTTAGCCCGCAGTGATGTACAGTTTGAAGATTAGTCCATCTCGGTAGCACTGGCTTACATAGGCTCTAAATTTAGTCATGTAGGCACCACTGAAAGGATCCATGTACAAAGAACACCCAGCAATTTCTTTGCAACACTGATTTAATATACAATTGTTAGCAGTCAGTTTGTCCGTGTATGTTGATTATAGGGCAGTGAGGGTTCATTGTTTGTGGAGCCATACATAAATGTGATATAGATGCTGCAATTAGCTTCACTGTCTCCAGTTGGCAATCAGCCTGATGAAGTATATCTATGTAGAATAACATAGCTTGGTAATTAATTGCTTCTAGCTACACAATCTGGAATTAGTTGCATTCCAAAATGTGTTGGGCCGCAATATATAACACAATGCAAGTAGATGTTGCATTCACAGCGTTGTCACAAGTGGCGTTATGGCGAACATTAGTGTGAACTGTGTGTTGCTACAGTGAGTTTTCTCTTTTAAGTTAACAACTGTCACGTTGAATCAACAATCTGAAGAGAAGTATTGCTGAGCAAATAAGGTCAAGTTAATTTATTTATATCAACTTACCTGAATAATAACACATCCAGATTAATGGCATAGACTTTTAAACTTAACTTTATCACCCCCTTGAGTACTGAGATTTCTTACCGCCACAGTAACGAACGTTAAGCATGTTCAACTGGACCAGTAACGCTGGACCACTACGATCTGCATACACAGTTAAATATTAAATAGATTGGAAAATAAAAAATTATTATCTATTATACTATTAATGGATTGTCACTAATACGGATCAGTCAGCTGTTAGCTCAAGGTTAGACTTCAGCAACAGTAAAATTGGTGGATATCTGCTTCCAATTAAATTTTTGTACAGGTGACCCTTCTACTGAAGAAGAATTTGCAAAATGTGGATGTAGTTTGAAACAGTATATTTTTCCAGAAAGTTTTAAATGGCTGAAAAATGTGTTGGACAGAAATGGAAACTTCCCAAGAGACTGATTCAACCCTTAAGAATTTGTGGAGCCAGATATAAATGTGTTTCAGCTGTTCCAATTTGTTTAATCTCCAGTTGACAATCAACTTTTCATGATTCACTATTGTTTGCCTTGTGTTTTGCCCCTGTCACCTTTTTCCCCAGACTACATTCCCCATAATTCACTGCCCTCATCACTATCAGCTGTTCCCAGTCGTTTTCACCTGTCTTCCATTACCTCATTTATCCTTGTGTATATAATCCCCTGATGTCTGCTCTGTCTTTGTCAGTTGTTATGTGTTTCTCTCCCATTCATTTACCTAGTTCCCATTGTGGGTGTTTTATTCCCCAGTTCTTTGTTCTGATGTTGTTAATTTATACCACACTTTGTTTCTTAATTAAACTTCTTAAGCCGAACCTAGATCCTGCTTTTGTGTTTCCCTTTGAAACGTTACACAACATGAGGCCACATCCACACTAACACCCTGTCTACACTGGGAGCATCTGTTGACAAAACGCACCACAACTGCTTGAGGTTGATTACACTTGACTCATTGACACACATGTTCTAAACCATTTCATTTTTGTAATAGCGCCAGTGCCGCAACGGATGCTTCCAATAGACAGCATCATTGATATAATGGGGTTCTTTTACTTTAGTTGCGATGCGGCACGACACTCACATCTGTCTACACATCTGGTGTAGACAGGGGGTATGCTTATTCATTTTGAAAACAAATTATTTTCGCTACGTTTACAACTCTTATCCATCCTGGAACAGCATTTTCCTCCAAAAAATGAGCATTTTGTAGACACTTTCCATTTTTGGCACTGCATACTTTGGAGATGAAGATGTTAGGAAACTGAAAACAGAGTTTTCAAACTACAATGGATTAGTGTGTATGTGGCCTGAGTTAGAATCTCCCAGTAGAATAACTCTGTATTATAAAAATGAGGAAACATAAAAGCTTGGCAGTTACATTAATATACCTGACATACCTCAGAACAAAACCTTGTCCTACTCTAAATCAGTATACATGAAGAGTTTGTCGTTTTGGGGTGATGGCGTGGCATGTCATGGGGTTCCTTACAGCATCAACATTAGAGCCGCTAAGAACCATTATGAGCAAACCCTGGACAGAGGCTCTGCTTCCAGCACTTTCCAAATGAAATGCCACATGTTTTATGGGAAGTAACTCAGTGGTGGACAGAGTCATAATGAGGTTGTGTGGAACAAGGCATCAGTCAGTGCTGTGCTTATGTGTTTGTATGTGACAAATATGAAAGAGAGAACAAAAGAAGGGCGAATTCACTAAACAGTTGAGCCACTTTTGTGTGTGGTTTTTGAGCACAAAATATCATCTTATTCACAAATTGCCTGCAATCTAGAGGGTAAATGCACTGAAATGCCAAATAGTGCCAAACGTTAACACTTAGGATAAGAGATTTGTTCAGCAAGGGTTTGTATGAGCAAACACAACTGATTCAGTAAAGTGAATCAAAATAAATTTACCTTATGATTTCACTTAGACTTTATTTCATACTGTAATTTTTCAGAGTAGTAGTAGTCTTGCTACTCTGTATCTTAAGATTTCAAATCAGTGGCTTTAAACACTACTCTCTACAGATCAATCTTTCATTTCCAATCTGTCAGTGGTAAGTATGGAAGATTCCCAGGGCAGACTGCTGGGCAGATTGCTTGAGATTTGGCTTGCCATAGCCTTTTATGCAACCTTTAAAGGCATAGTTGATGTGACTGGAGGCTGAAAATAAGACAAAAAGCACCATATATGAGACTGATCACACTGTGAATTCAGCGACAGAAGGTCGAAGGTTCTGCTGCTGAAATTGGTCTGTGCTTACTGAAATTCAAAGCACTGCCGAACCTGGAAGTGTTGTTGGGGATGGGGATATATGAGCTCCAGTTTCCAGGAGAAATGTCCACACAGTGGAGAAATGTACACCCAAAGCGAGCTGTATTTTTATTTCTAAATTATGTAATACAGTCAACAGAAATGCATTTTTTTTATATATATATATTGGGAAAATTCAATTGTACTCACCATTTTTTTGTGAATGTGATTACTTGCTGGTTCCCTTGGGACTAGATCTACCTAGTTCCCATTGTATTCCCATTGGACTAGACTAGGTCCCATAACTTGGAGGTTGCTTGGGGTTGCTAGCGCTAGAGGGGAATGTTCACACTTGAACTGATGCCAAAATGTCTGATGGAGGATGATGCTTAATTTGCCAGTATTTCATCAGGATGGTTTCAAGTTTATGGAGAGCTAAAATAACTTTCCGAATCAACATGTCGGTTTCCTGTGTGATCATGATGCATATAGTCCCCATGACTTCTGCGCTAATTTCCAAGTCTTTTAAAGTCTTACGACAGCTTTGAGAAGGGAAAAGACTTTTGTCTGAAAAGATGTTCACTGAAAATCGTGCTCTCCAACATAGCTTTCAAATCTAATTTACGCTTGCACATATTCAAACTTGGCAAATCACTACCGAAAACTAAAGCCAATGGTGCTTGGTATCACTGATATCAAACAAGGCACAATGGGTCTTCTCTTTCTCTTCTGGGAAAACAGATATATTGATGGCTCATCTTGCACTAAGCACATTTCTGCAAACAATTGTTCAATCAAAAGCTCTAGAATGAGAATGTCCTTCCCCCTAATACCACAACCACATTTAAATGTCTCAAGCATGTGCACTATCCATTGCAACAGGCCTCCTACTCCAGTTATATTGTAATACACATTATGAACTACGTTATGAAGTTATTAAGTATCATACAATTTTTTGTTAATGATTTAGATTAAGATCTAGAGGTTTTGGAAGCAAGATCTATCCACTCTCCCTAGTGGTTCTCCAATTTTTTTGCCAAAAGGGTAATTGATAGGCCTTCTTTCTGAAGAGGCACTGGAGAGATTTCCAAAAATCCTTTATAAGCTGGCCTCTAAAAGATAACCTCATTTATATTTAATTGGAGCTAAAAGTTTAACCACAGCAAAATATGTAACTCCACCCCCATTTACCTGAATTATTAATGTTACTTATGCCTGTAGAGACATACTCATCACACTGACCTTGATAACAGTCTTGAGAACAATGTATAGCTGACTGTTGTTTTCTCTTTCACATAACCTGCTTTTTCAAGAACACTATCATATATTTGTCTGAATATTCACCAAATGTTTGAACAAAGCCACCAGACGTTTATCATTACAGTGCTTGCAAGGCAGCACTGTCCTGATATTCCAAAAATAATTATGGTTTAGGGTTTGTTCTAAACCCCTAACCATATACACTGTATTAAACTTCTCTAAACAATTCAGCCCAAAAGTTTTAAAATAAATTTTATGTATTTAAGAAATGTAAGAATAAAGTTTTAAAATCTCTCATTGACTTGCAATGATGGAATATGCCGTATTCACACTTGATTTGTTCAGAATACACTTCAAGCTCCATTTACTTCCTTTCCTTATCATCAAAACACAGTAGAGTAGAAACACAAGCTCATGCCAATTTTTTTTTCTCTTCCGCTATGTACCGAAGTTTAGGTGAACTTTGACCTGCAAATTTGCCAAAAGATATTTTACCAAGAGTGGGGGATCTAAACACCAAAGATTGACCTCTTCACCCAATTTAAAGAACAAAAACTTCAAAGCTACATGGTTTTTAGTTTTGTAGGAAGTGGAATAAATGGTACATGAGAAGGGGTTCAGTGGAAGAACGGCAGCTGGCAGCAGAAAGTGCCTGCAAAATGTCTGATTTGCAGTCACCAATCATTAGCATCCAAACAGTGACAGCAGCCAATTGCTAAACTTGCAAAGTAACCAATGACAACAGTAAACAGACGTTTTTTCAGTGTTAGAGGTTGAGTTTGTATTATAATAGAATTATAACATATTTCTTCAATTGGATGTAGAAAGATTCGACTTAACATTGTTAGCATGGCTGTTATTATTACAAGTCTTGTATTCTAAATACTATAACTTGACATTACAATCCACTACACAATGTGAAACTGAACCTGGAATGTTCTCGTTCAGCAATAAAATATTATAAGGTCAAATAAATGTCTATGGACAACAAAATGCTGTCACCAGTCAAGGCTATTCCTATTTTTTATTATATAAATTACATGACAAGAAATACAAAGAATTTCTGCCCAATATTAATATATGTCATGATCTGATGAAAGGCAAATGTCAAGATTAGATGACAGAAAATGTCCATTTTTGATTTACGTTTCATTCACTGTATGCTTAAGCTTAATTAAGCTTACATTTACAACCTCCAAAAGGCAAAAAAAAACAAAAAAAACATTGTATTTCATACATTTGAATTTATTACCAAAATCAGGTCACTGTCTGTCTTGTAAAAGACGTGTTTGCTCAACTATGCATGAAGACTGTTTTAAAATTCAGTGTAAATACTTTAGTGTTGTGTATCATTTTGCTTTATATGGCAGTAAATAATTTGTTCCCTAAAATAAAAAAATTCATGGCAAATTTGCTTTGAACTTGCCGCAAATTTGCCACTGATCATTTTCACATGTAAACTACCTTTGCGTCAAATTGTCCATTGTTGCCAAAGGTTTGCAAGCTCATTTGCATGTGAAAATAATGAGTGGCAAATTTGTGATACGTCTGAGGCAAGGGATTGGTATGTTTAATGTTAATTTTTATTCTGTTGTTGTTCTTGTATTACTGTCAAAGTATTTGTGCATTTGAGTTGTATTAAAACTACACAAATTTGTGCCATTCGCATACAATATTTGTCAAAATCACAAACTATGTGCACATAAAATCTTTGTTTCTATCATTTCATCAAGGCTTACATTACTCCAAAGCAACTCTTTGGTATGCACATTATTCACCAAATCTAGGCTGTTATTGGCCAATGAAACAATGAATTTAGACGCTTAACTGTGAGTAGCTAAGAACTCTCAACTATGTGATGGCCGAAAATGAACCATTCATGCAAAAGACATTTAGAAATGTTTGAAACAATTAGAACACAAAAATTCCTGAAACCCTTCCGGTATCATTAACGGATTCTTTAAATAAGTCTCAGAGTTAACATATTATATCAAAGAACACCAAACATTTATCTTAAGTGACTTATCCAGACATGTTGTTGATACTGAGCAGCTAAGTTAGAAATGCAATGAAATTGTATCATAGTTCAGGTGCTCACAATTATTTCCCCAGCAGAGAGCTCAGGAATATTGAATCATTCCTGTTATATTGTAATCAATGAAACGTTCAATGAAGCTGTCTGCGATAAAGGTAAATATTTCTTGTTTTGTGTTCAGTATCACCGCTCCATATAAATGGTCTGCAATTGTATAGCGCTTTTTTAACCTTAGAGGTTACCAAAGTGCTTTACACTGTGTCCCAATCACCCATCCACATTCAAACTCCTACATCAATACAGGCGCTAGCCTGCCATTGGGAGCAACTTAGGTTTTCAGTGTCTTGCAAAAGGACACTTCGGCATGTTGAGTCATGTTGGCTGGGGATCGAACCACCAACCCTATGATTGGTAGCCGATCAGCTCTACCACCTGAGCTACAGTCTGCATAGGGCACCAACTCCCTAGGGGGCACCATCTTACCCTAGGAGGGCACCAGAATGTCCACCGGCTGCCCTTACTGATGTGAATATCACGTGAACCTCCCTCATATCACGTGAACTCTGCGTAGGGCATCAATTTGGCCAGTTGTGTTCCTAATATGTCATGTAGTATAAAAGTATCTGCTAAATTACTAAATGCAATGGTAAATAACTGCAGCTTCATTCATTATTATATATATATATATATATATATATATATATATATATATATAAACACTTTAATTTCCATTAGTTCCAGGCATCCAGGGAGCAACCAGCCATGAAACAACATGGTCCACAATTTAATGACATTTTATGTCAATCGAGTTAACGTTAGTGACATGCTGCTTCATGTTTTCTGACACGTGGCAATATAGTGATCGTGATGCATGCATGGCTCACAAACAAGTTCTATGTTTTTATGTAAGATCTATAAAAGACATAAGCCTTCTCAATTAAATTACCACAGATGAGAGACAAGACATCACTTGAATATACATTTGTGTCGAATTACGCCTATAATACATTTTACACAGAAATTATTCAGCATTTTCCCCAAGTGCTTTGGCTACTCAGGTTGCAGCCTCTTTAGAGTTTATTTGCTAAAATGCTGCACTGAGGTGGTTTCTTTGTGGTTTCTCTGATGTGTCTTATTTGCAGAAATATTAATTCAACCATTTCCCATCTCACGTCACCATATCACCAATTGAATCTTGTATCAAGGTCCCAAAAAATTACATGCTCTAAATGTGTAATGAAATTAAGTAATGATATCATGTCATGTCCCATTTCAAATGTATTTTATGTTTTCATAAATTATACACAGTACATAAACACAATGCATATAAAATTAACAATAACTTTAAATTAACAGAACACCAGAGAGCAATAAGGAACTGTGCAATGATTCATTTAAAATTTGGATCATTATATCTAACAATATTAACGTGTGCAAAGTGGCATAAGCACTACATTGTATCTTATGAGCAGCCATAAGAGCAAGATCATTAACTACAAACATCACTCAACAATTAGTAAAAATACGACAGGGATTTGTTTTTTGTTTTTTTCACATTTAACAATCAAGGTTTAAATATATTCTTTGTATGGACAATAAAAATTGCTATGGCTAAAATTTGAGCCATGTGCTATGTAAAAGAAATGTATGTATTTGAGTTGGTTTGATTTTTTTGTCACACTTTATCCATATGGTGAAATTCTTTATTTTGTATATCCCAGCTAAGCTTGGGTCAGATATGATTTGGTGTCTCTGGAGGAGATAAGGTCAAATGCTTTGCTCAGTGACATCTTGGCAGTGCTGTGGCATGAACCCATGACCTTCTGGTCAGTAACCTGGTGTTTTAACCACTTTCATTTTAATAAAAATGATCCCGAATATGAAACATTACAGCACTCAGTTTTACGATGATGACAAGAGCACGTGAATGAGATGAAATATCAGAGAGGGAGATGACAGAAGTGAACTCATGAAAGTGTCCATGGTGCAAGCAATCAGTTGTGTGAGAGAGAAGAGCTGCAGATAAAGATTTACTCTGAAGACAACAGGCTGGTTTTACTTGTGACAACAATGCAGAGCTGATCCAAACAGACATGGGAGAATGATGACAGAAAATTCTCTTGTTATTTATTACCGGTGTAGTCTGGGACTAGTCACAGGTTGTTTATCTCAGTGAATATGCTGGATTCAGTCTCATTACACCTTCCTTAAAGTTGTCAAAATGTTCTTGTCCCATAATTAAGATGTGAATTAAAGCTATAAACAGTCGCCAAGAAAGCATGAAGTCAGATCAAATATCTACACACTGTTTAATCTGTATGAAGACTTTGATTTCGGCAGATCTGGCTCACGTTTCAATGTCCGCTGTTATTACCAGAAGTAAGTTTTTTTGTATTTTTATTTTTTATTTGCTTTAATCAGTACAACATGGCAGTCAAACCAATTGAGAAAAAAGGCTAGAAATTTGACTAGAAATTCAGTATACAATACATGTAAAATTAAGATTCAAAAAAGGATATTCAAGGCTTTATAGAAACTCTATAAGGCTTTTATAGTTAACTCCTGTTAACGTATTAAAATAACAATTTATTTCTATTCTGAAGTGTGTGAAACTTGGTTTCTGTATATTACATTTATGAATACATTTTTTTCAGATAAATCAACAATAAATTTATAATATACCAAGCTTTATGTTCAGTTTTACTTTCTTTAAATGCATATCAATACCCATATTCATCCTAATAAAATATTCTAAATCACATCAGAACAATTTTGTATAGAGTCCAAAAAGAGGTGCACAATGCTTTCAAATAAAATTTTACAGAAAGCACATTTAAATCAGTTTCTTTCCTAAATCTTGCAATAAATTGTTTAACAAGGTAAATCATGTGAATAATCTTAAACGAGACTTCACAAATTTTATTGTTCACACAATATCATCTTGTAATTTGTAAAGTTTCTTCCCAATTAATATTTTGAAATTGTAAATTCCAAAACCTTTTGGCAGAGGGAATTATGCAGCTTCTGCTAAGATAGCTGTTATTCATTTTTTTTTATCTGTCATATTATACCTTCCAACTTAACACTGAAACAACATTTGGCCTTGAAATAAGTCTTTATCAGAAATCGCCTACTCCACCTTTATCAAGAAAACCACTTGAACCATAACACCGGCAATGTTATCGGACAAGCCGATTCCTCTGCAACGCTTTCTGTCCAACATGTTTATGTTATAGTGGTCTTGTTTATTATGACATTAAATGTTTATTATATTTTATTTAGAATGGCCTATTTGTTCATAGGGAATTAGAGGGTGCGAAAGGGACGTGATGAGTCTGAGGGGTGTTGGCAAATGTTATTTGAAAACATACTTTATTTTTGTAATTCCGTTTGGTGCTATTGCAGCCACATACACCTTCAAGGTGGATGGGAACAGCCGAATCAACTTCACTTCACTTGCTGAATCTGCACTTGGGGGTGGAGTCTCCACTCTCCCCTGAGCGTGACCTGCTGTGACAGCGTGTTTGCTGCACAGTTGAGGTCGCACAGGATGTGGGTGGCTCGAAACAACTTGAGTCGCTGCTGACTCCAGAAGAGGAGACGGCGGGCGAGTTGCGACATGTGACGTGAGCGTAAGCCACCTTGGCGGTTTATATACCCTACCGTTGCCGTGTTTTCAGTCTGGACCAACACATGCTTGCCCTGGATCAATGGCCAAAGCTTCCGCAGGGCAAGCAATACCACCAGCAACTCGAGGCAGTTGATATGCCAACACAGTAGTGGCCCTGTCCAGGAGCCCGCAGTTGCGTGCCAATTGCACATGGCACCCCAGAATCGCTTGGAGGCATCTGTCATAGCAACAACGCACCTGGACACTTGCACTAAGGGGAACTCTACCCGCAGAAATGTAATGTCCGTTCAAGGGCTGAACAAGTGGCGGCAGATCGGAGTGATAGCCACAAAATGTGTGCCTTGGCGCTATGCTCACTTGGGACTCGAGTCTGAAGCCAGTGCTGGAGCGGCCAGCCTAGGTCATGCCGCTGAGGATGCCAGATGATCCAGGAGCCTCTGAAATTGTTTGACTTCAGGCATTTCAGCACTGACTGTGTGCGCTCACTCGTGAGGCATGCTATCATAGAGACTGAGTCTAACTCGAGAAAAAAGATGCTCTGAACCGTGGAAAGCGTGCTCTTTTCCAAGTTGCCCAAAGCCCCAACCGGTCCATAAGATTAAGATTCAACTTTATTGTCATTGTGCAGAGCGCAGGGTCAGCCATGAAACAGCGCCCCTGGAGCAGATAGGGTCAAGGGCCTTGCTCAAGTGCTGGGGCTTGAACCCCTGAACCTTTCGGTCAGTAACCCAGAGCCTTAACCGCTGAGCCACCACTGGCACCACAGTGGCCAGGGCTGCCTCTGCGACTATCGCGAAGATGTGAGGCGACAGGGACAGACCGAAGGGGAGGACCTTGTACTGGCACACACAGCCCTCGAAGGCGAACCGAGAAGTACGCATCATTCAGGTCTACCACCGCGAACCAATCTCCAAAATGCGTTTCTGCATCAGCATCTTGAATGGAAGTCTGTGCAAGGTCAGAAAAAGCGTTATATAAATGCAACATTCATTCATTCAATAGTAGCGCAGAAATTACACATTTCACCTTTAACTGATAATGCAGAAAAGAATTCAACCTTGCCGTTTCTTTTTCTGTTTCTCTCTTTTGTTATTACTGGTATTTGTAACTTTTCTCTTGGTGTTGCTGGACGGTAATTGTGGAGAATTCCATTCATCCTGATTAAATGGATGTTGTTTCCACAGCAACAGGAGCCCATTAGACAGACACAATATGCAGCATCACTCCCAGGAACATGAGATCCCTGATTAGTTCATTATTTCGCACTTTATGAGGAAAATTACTCACACTTTGCTTTCTCAGCTAATGCAAGTTTGTTTGATCAGTCTGTAGTGATTAAATGTCATGCACTGTCTATAAAACAGTTTTATAACAAGATACCATTTCAGATCAGATTATTTTACTATGGTAAACGTGTATAGGAGGGCTGTGGTATGTCAAATATCACCAGTCAATGACTACTATCTTTAGCGAGTTGTGTTTAGAGACCCAGAAAGTGTTCTACCTTGATGATTGTCTCTTATGCATATTAAAGTCATTATGAAACAGCATTCAGAACAAGTGTTTAGCAAAGAAATCACATTAATAATTACTTTTTCTGTTACTTTCAAAAACAATTTTCATAGAAAATTTCTGCTCAACAAATTCAAAATAATGTCTATCGTCCATCGTCTTTGACATACGAAAGTCGTTCACTCAACCAAACGTTTCTTCCTTACAATGATCATTATGGGGCGCACACCCTTCAGCTGTAACCGAAATTATTATAGATGTTGCTTAATTCATATTTGTGGCACGTGGAGGGTAATGGTAATGTTAAATTTCAAGAATTAAAATTTCAAAAAATAAAAGTGTATAAATGTAGGGAAAAGTTTTCCCCCATATATATCTCTTCCACGCCCCAGTCCTTCTACCTACAGGTATGAGGCCCCTGGCTAGCACCCCTTTGAGGCCCCCAATTTGAAAAAAACCTGGTCTACTCGACATGGACTGCAGAAGGGAACATTATTGTAAATAAAAATGTGTATTTCAGGTCTGTTACTCACACAAAGCTACATATGTTTTCATAGTTTTATGGACTACTTTTAAGGTGTTTCCTATTTCATGTTTACTTTAAGTGAAGAGACATGTGATTGTTTTAAGTTTAGCTACATCAATTATTATTGTGAAGTATGAATAATATATGCATTGACAATGACTGATATATCATATGCTCCCTCTGCGTGAATAAATGAACAAGGCTTTTCATTTAAATAACGAAAAATTAATCAATCTCATTCAAATTAAAAGCATAACCATCACCTCCCACCCCCCCCACCCCACCCCACCCCACCACCCACTCCGCTTGCAGTGTAATATGTTTTGATCTCTAAAGATGTCCTCCAATTGTTTAATTTCATGCAAATATATTCTCCTCATGCACACAAAGATGGTTATTTGGTGCAGTACAAGCCAGACAAGCACAAGATATCTGTACCAGTGTGCAATAACAAAAGAACAGACACAGAACGTAGTCAAAGAGTAATTTATTTTAATCAAATATTCTAAAGTCTGGCGTGCGTTTCTGAGTATGTGATGACTGATCCAAAAACCCAGCAACTTGAACAAGCAGGCTGCACTAATTAATAATAGCATGCATCATTGTAGTATGTCTTCTTTTAAAAGGTGAATTGTAAGGAATAGTTCTCCCAAAATGAAAATTATGTAATAATTTAATCACCCTAATGTTCCAAACATTACAAGTCTTAAAGTCTGATGACTTTCTTTCTTATGCGGAACATAAAGCAGGCTGTCATTTAATACAATGGCAATTTGTAGTGCTTCACTTAACCTTTAAATGCATACCTCAGGTCTTTAGTGATTTCAGGAACTGCCGGTTATGTTCCGCTGTAAACGGTGCTTGAAGCATCCTCCTCATCCATTACAGTTGGCACCTGATCTACAGCTGCCATTCAAGTTTTTTAGGTGTGATTTGATTTGTCACAAGACTCTCCCTAGTCAATCACGTTGGTAGATAAAAATAATATTAGGAAAGAGAAGTCGCGAACACAGACTGTGGGAAAATAGTGCAGTAAAAGTACAGTTACAGCACTTAAAATGTACTCAAGTAATAGTAAAAGTATAACATTTTTAAACTACTTAAAAAAGTACAATTCTTGGGAAAAAGTAGTTAATTAAAGTAATGTGAGTATTTGTAATTTGTTACTTTACACCTCTGTTATTAACTACTATTAACAACAAGTTACTGTAGTAACTCCATGGTTAGGACATCAGAACTATATAGTTTCCACCAAATCATATGGTTAATACAATATTACTACAGAAAACCACAGTTAATTTTATCCAGATCAAATCCTCGGACCTTCACTGTGACCAAATAACTGCAAGGAATCTCTTTTATTTATTACTATAAGTAGTATTATAGGAAATATTAAGGGGTGGGATACAACCCCGGATCTTCTACTGTAATTACACCCATAGCTACTACAGCTCTATATGGGGGCATAATTTGTCATAAAATCCTGTGTTTCCACCAGACTATTGGAGCACGAATAGTCACTTAGTTATCGAATGATAAATTCATGTTTCTGCCCCATCACGAAACGTTCAAATGTGCCTTCAATCATTTGATCAGCAGTTGACCCCAAATAAATCTGTCGTGGCTGTCTTGAGTTTTGTCTGAGCAGTGGTGGTGGCATTGTGTAAAAAGCCTTTGCCAACAAGATGGGCTATTTGCACTTTTGATCTACTCACTGTGTGTGTGAGTTCTCATCAAAAAATCCTCCACATGCAGCAATGACAGCTTTACAGATCCTTGACATTCCAGCTGCCAGTTTGACCAGATACTCAGGTGACATTTCACCCCACACTTCCTGTAGCACTTGCCATAGATGTGACTGTCTTGTCGGGCACTTCTCACACGCATTACAGTCTAGCTGATCCCACAAAAGCTCAATGGGGTTAAGATCCATAACACTCTTTTCCAATTATCTGTTGTCCAATGTCTGTGTTTCTTTGCACATCCTAACTTTTCTTTTTGTTTTTCTGTTTCAAAAGTGGCTTTTTCTTTGCAGTTCTTCCCGTAAGGCCTGCACCCCTGAGTCTTCTCTTTACTGTTGTACATGAAACTGGTGTTGAGCGGGTAGAATTCAATGAAGCTGTCAGCTGATGACATGTGAGGCGTCTATTTCTCAAACTAGAGACTCTGATGTACTTATCCTCTTGTTTAGTTGTACATCTGGCCTTCCACATCTCTTTCTGTCCTTGTTAGAGACAGTTATCCTTTGTCTTTGAAGACTGTAGTGTACACCTTTGTATGAAATCTTCAGTTTTTTGGCGGTTTCAAGAATTGTATAACCTTCATTCCTCAAAGCAATGATTGATTGACGAGTTTATAGAGAAAGCTGTTTCTTGACCTAATATAGACCTGAAGATATGCCAGTCTATTGCATACTGTGACAACTTAAAAACAAACACAAAGACAACGTTAAGCTTCATTTAATGATCCAAATCGTTTTCAACTGTGTTTGATATAATGGCAAGTGATTTTCTAGAACCAAATTAGCTATTTAGCATGATTACTCAAGGATAATGTGTTGGAGTGATGGCTGCTGGAAATGGGGCCTGTCAAGATTTGATCAAAAATGCCTTTTTTTCAAATAGTGATGGAGCTGTTTTTTACATCAGTAATGTCCTGACTATACTTTGTGATCAGTTGAACCAATTTCCTTTTGAAACAGCAAAATCTATACATTACTCCAAACTTTTGGCCACCAGTGTATATATATTTTCTAGTAATTTAATTACCAAAATAGGGTCTTTACTGAGTCGTAGTGAAATAGCGTCACAATATACATTTACAACTCCAACTTTTACCCACATACGGGATAATGAATATGTGTGTACAGATACATATTATACATACTATTTGGTACTCAAGGTAGATGCTGATGTTTCAGTGATTGAAGCAGTGATTGCCTCTAGTGGTGAAGAAATGACAAAAAAGGCAAAACTGATTAACAGCTCACATAGTTTTTTCAATCATAGCACTGCTCCACTTGTTTTTGGCACTTGGTTCAGGTGCTCTCTCAGAGGGGAGTTGAAGCTCCGAGGAACCTTGAAGCAGCTGCATCAAACAACACAATGAACATCACACAGTGTGCTCTGGTTATTGAGGACACATTTGTAATTAACAGAGTCTCAATTTGTGAGTGACTCAAGCATATGTTTCAAGAATGATCTAACAGCAGGGTGACACTTGACTCAGAACTGACAATATTCCTTTGAAGCTCCTTTAAAGTTAAAGCTGCGTGCATATGTTTATGCTAAAATACTTTCTCTTATCCCAGTTTATTATGCAGAGTAAATCAGTAAATCAGATTTATATAAAGATAGTTTTTTTAAAGATATTTTCAATTCTGTATCTAAAATGTTCAACCCTTTTACACAAAAACCCAGATGATGTAGCAGTAAATGTTACAACTGCTTCCAACAATGCCCTTAGAATATAAGAGAGTATTATCTGTCTTGCCTCAAAAGGGGATTGGCCTTCCCTTCCCCTCTACCCTTTTGTCTACTTTTGCTAAATAATAGGTGTGGGTGAGCAACAGATCAAATTTAAGTACTTTTTTCTATAAATCTCCACTTTCAGTTTTACATCTAAAAGTCACATGTGGTGCCTATTTAGTTCACTTTCACA
The DNA here is from genome assembly GCA_032164185.1 of Moxostoma hubbsi. NCBI lineage: Eukaryota > Metazoa > Chordata > Actinopteri > Cypriniformes > Catostomidae > Moxostoma > Moxostoma hubbsi. The sequence continues at coordinate 16,427,515 of JAVLUX010000040.1, forward strand.
TCTTCATCTGTAGTCTGTGGTGTTCAGTGCTTGACAGGTCCATTTCATAATTTATTTTCAGTATATTCAGAGTCCTTTGTGGAAAAAGGTTGCACAGGTTTGAATGACAGGTAGAGAATGACAAAAAAAATAAATGTTTATGAGTGAATGTTTATCAGCTCTAAAGCTCAAAAGGCTAATTTTTGCTTGGTTTATCTAGACTGAAACCCTTTCATTTTCTTAACATAAGAGAGTATAATTATTTCCAAAAAAATTGTAAGCCTTATAAATCAGCAAAAGAAACTGCTGTAAAGATAAATTATGTCATATCAGAATGATGTTCACCGGGTAAAAAAGTAGGCAAATATTTCAAACAAACTTTAAGATTCATTAGTGTTGTGTATGGAATATACAGGACCCCTGCTATTAAAGGGATATATCACCCAAAAATGAAAATTCTCTCATAATTTACTCACTCTTATGCCATCTCAGATCTGTCATCAGCAGAACACAAACAAAGATTGTTAGAAGAATTTTAGCTCTGTAGGTCCATACAATGCAATTGAATGGTGACCTCCAAAAATCATATAAAGAAAACATAGAAGTAATCCACACGGCTCCAGTGGTTAAATCCATGTATTTGAAGCAATATAATAGGTGTGAGTGAGAAACAGATCAAATTTAAGTCCTTTTTCTCTAAATCTCCACTTTCACTTTTACATCTGAAAGTCACATGTGGTGCCTGTTTAGTTCACTTTTATATCTGAAAGTTAAAGTTAAAGTGGAGATTTAGAGTAAAAAAGAACTTCAATATTGTTCTGTTTCTCACCCACACCTATTATATTGCTTCTGAAGAAATGGATTTAAACACTGTCATGTGGGTTACTTTTATGTTTACTTAACGTTATTTTTGGTGCTAGAAAGGTCTGATCTCCATTCGCTTGCATTGAATGGACCTAAAGAGCTGAAATATTCTTTTTAGCAGAAAAATAAAGTCATACACATCTGGGATGGCGTGAGGGTGAGTAAAACATGAAAGAATTTTTGGGTGAACTGCCCTTTAAAGACGCCTGATAATATTTGCTCACTAAAGGAAAAATTGCGCTAGTTTTCAAGAAAGTCTTTAAATGTAATGTGTATAAGGAATAAAAGTGTGTAGTAATGACACATCTCTTGAGATCTTTTTATTTTGAATTATTTTACCTGACAATGTTTCAATATCACAAACACAGTTTCAGGTGTTTGGCAAGCTTTTACTAAAACTTAGTGAGAACTTTATAAGTTTAGTCGCCAATCCACCTCAGTTATGTAAAAAAGATGGATAAAAGTAACAGATGCACTCTATGAAATGTTTTGTGCTCTAATTTCTTTTAAACTCTTCTTGCAATGTCTTGCAACATCTTGTCTGCTTTGTCACTTTGGATTGCAGAAATTGTTTCATCTTTGAAGAATTCACAGTGTGTGATGCTGCCTAGAAAACTGGTAACATTTAGTGCATATTTGATACCAAAAATGCCACAAACATGACATTAAATAGGTCAAAGGTCATATTTTATATACAGATTACAAAGCTTTAGATATACATTTAGAAAAAAAAAAGTATTAGAAATTCTCAAGAAAATGACGTGAATGTGGTGACATTTTTGCTTAATGTAATTTACTTGGTTCCTTATATATTACAGCAGTTCCGAGACGTATTGTCCACAGTGTGGTGCTAAAAGCTAATACAATTTTCTCCCAAACAGAAACGTTTTTTTTAAGGTTAAATCCTTATCAAGTTTTAAATGAACAAAACCAACCTCCCTACCCTAAACCTTAAACCTAACTAATAGTGTCATCAAAGCAAATGAGCCTTAAAATGATTGTAATTTACATTTGGCAGACACTTTTATCCAAAGTGACTTACAGTGCACTTATTACAGGGACAATCCCCCCGGAGCAACCTGGAGTTAAGTGCCTTGCTCAAGGGCACAATGGTGGTGGCCGTGGGGTTTGAACCAGCAACCTTCTGATTAGCAGCCCTGTGCTCTAGCCACTACGCCACCACCACTCCATATGAATGAAAAATATGAAATGAAAAGACATGAAAAGACAGTGTACAACAATAATGTGACTTGCATTAAGGTCCATTTTTAACACATCAGTTATACCCATCAACAACAGGTGCAAAAGGTTTTAAAAAGCCCCAGCATCTTGAATATAATGTTTTTAGACCAGACTAAAGTCAAGCCACAATAACTCCCTGAGCCCCTTCTAACATATGCTCACTTTAAGATGAAAGCCCCTTTTCACCATTATAGATGCAAATTGATTAAATTATGCCGGCTAGCCTGAAATTTCCATGGAGGTTAGGAAATTCATTTTTAAAGGAATAGTTCACCCAAAAATGAAAATTTGCTGATGATTTACTCACCCTCAAGCCATCCAAGAGTTTCTTTCTTCATCAGAACTGAATTTAAGGTTTTTAGGAGTTCATTTCAGGCCTCCTCCTTTAAACAATTCAAGTGAATGTACTCCATTGTTTGACAGTCCAAAATGCATATATGAGGTGCATCAAAATATTCAACACGACTCTTGAGAAACAAAACAATAATTACATACTTTTTAACTACAAATATTCACTTCCGTACATCTCTGTGACATGCGCTCAATAGAGGGATGACGTAAGCTCGACGGTAAGGTCACACATGGAGGAGGAGACAGGAAGCTCCTGTCATTATTTACAAGCGCGTCATTATTTATAAGAGAAACTTGCTCGTTTGTTAGCTAGTGAAACCAAGTGCGAGAGAGATTACTGAGATTCACAGAATTTACAGGGTTTACACAGTGAGATCACACAGAAGAAAAGCTTCACAAACTGAAGAGGTAACAGGTAAAAGAGCAGAGTAAGCACTAAACAGATAATCGACAAAGATTAAGAGCAAATACAGACAGACAGACAGACAGACAGACACTGCGTGAGAGCAGCACGGTCAAACTAGAGTCCTTTGTGTGAGACTTAACAGTGAAGTGGCATGAAGGTGATTTATTTATGCAGGCAGTGATGAGTGCATGAATTGAGTGCAGGTGCAGTGAATTAGAAATCGTGTGATGAGGAGCAGAGAGCTGAGGGAAGCGTGACATTGACAAAGTTTTCACACATACCTGAGTTTGTTGGAAAAACAGCAAGAGAGAGAGAGAGAGAGAGAGAGAGAGAGAGAGAGAGAGAGAGCAAGTGAGAGACATAAATTCTCTGGTTCTCACATGAGTGACAAAGTGCTCTTAACATAAACAGTTTCCCTTTCTTCTCCTCCACAAACTACTTTTAGCATCATACTTAACAGCTCATCTGACTCTCACTGGCCAGTATGAAGCGACAGCAGCTTGCACTTCAAGAATTCTTCACACTTTAGTTAATGAGCCCTTATGCTATGTTGAACATCATAAAAATGGCAGAGAAACATTTCAGAATACCTCTGACTTTAGTTAAGTGCTTAATGGTAACATTTTGATATTATATGTATGGAAAAGCTGCATTATAAACACTCAAATGTGATTGGACAAATGTTAATTGGGTCTTGTGTTTGTTTGGAGTCTTTGGTGATTAAAGAACTCCCAATAAGATGTTGATGTAATAATGAAATAAATCATTTTGTTTCTGTGAATGTCCATTTGTAAAACACCTAAGAATCTGTGTTCTTTCCCATAATGTCTGAACAATGACCAATGACATCCTAAAATATAAAAGAGCAACTTTAAGGAGATAAAATTGCCTGGGGATACATTCAGATTCAAGTCTTTGATTATAAATAGTAATAATTTCAAAATAGTTGAGGATATATCTGTATATAAATGTGGTATGCTAACTGTGTAATTTGAGGAGGTTGGGGAATACAAGAAGAAATCATCACTCTAGTTCATGCATTGCCTACTGCTAATTTTGATGTCTATCCCCCCAGCTGTCTACTCCACTTCACATACCACTGTCAGCCTGTGTTCCTCCAGCCTATTTTTCTAAAGCCCAGCTGTTTGTCCAATTTGTCTCCCTCTCTGCAACAGTTTTGGGCCTTGTTACCCTGTCGTCTGGCAGGGAAGTGAGCTCAGCTCTGAAAGATTATCCTGCCTGATGCAGTTCCCAAGACCCTGCTGCGATCACAGACATGACAAGAATGAATAACATGACTACAGTTTTTGACCAGCTCCAATTACATGAGAAGAAACCATTAGAGAGTAAAAAAAAAAAAAGAATAATTGTTTAAACTATGACTTGTAGAATAAATGATATATGACTATAACTAATGATATGTAGAATGTATTCCACAGAACCAGTGGTCCTACAGTTCTGGGTGGTTGCTAGTGTGTTATTATACTGTTATAGTGTGTTGTTGGCTCTTTGCTGGACAGTTGCTAGTGTGCTCTGGGTGTTTGCCAGGGTGCTCCTATGTGGTTCTTAAAGGGATAGTTCACCCAAAAATGAAAATTCTCTCATCATTTCAACCTCATTCCATCACATATGTGAATGACTTTCTTTCTTCAGCAGAACACAAACTGTCTGTGATTTTGTAGCTTAAAAAATCAGATCACCATCCACCATCTGGTCTTTTTCAGTTGAAGTCTGTGGGATTTTTAGACAATATTTATTGTCTGCCAGGTGAGGCCTGACTGCATAGAAAATTAATAGCACACCTTTCCTCAATATGATATGCGATATCATAGATATTGAGATATAATAAATGTCCGTAGTACAAATAGTGCAGAGTTGCGCATCATAATTAATGCACTGTACTAGCCTACAAATTAAAAATGTAGTAACTACGGAAACAATCTCACTGAGAAAAATTGCTTAATTTTTTTTTTTCAGCCAAATGTGGATTATCAAATTTGCACACTTGTTTCTCTTAATCTGATATGAACCATATTTGTCTGTAACAGGACAAAATGTGTTGTTACTGCATTTCTCCTTTGCCAGGCAGAATATTAATAATGAATCCTGTCTTAACAAACATCACTAATTAGAAAATGGACTATGCGCTTTTCATACTGATGGACTGTGGAAGATCATAAGACATGTGGCATGATGGGACTGTCTTTTCCTTACAATATGTTCCCAATTAACATAGTAAATAATAAAGTATTTTGCTAAATGCATCCATCACTGTCCAATCACCAGTGATTGCATGCAATAACACCACAAGTTCAAACTGGCATGAAGAAACTTCTGTGAATTTAAACTCATAATTCAAAACATTTCCCTTGAGACATTCTGTCTATACTTCTGTTTGATGCATTAATGCACATTGACATTGAAGCAACGGAACAGCACATGTGGTTGTTAGGCATTATTTGCAAGAATCTGTGTTTTGCAAGCCATCTCCCTCATGACACAAACAACAGATGGCCACGTTTGTATGCAGTCGCGCCTCGCTTGTTTATTTACCATTGAACACACTCCCGATCATCAGGCTTTGCTTCCATGAAGTATTAATTCTCTCCTTAAAAGTACAGATGCATAACAAATTGTCCTCTAAAGACAAGAAGTTGGCATGTGGTGGCTCAAATGACACCTTGCTTATCTGTCTGCGGTGTAAGTGTGATGCTTAGGTTTTGGTGGAGAGGTAGTTGTAATTGAGGATAAAGAGACTGCATTGTACAGCCTTGGATACAGATGCATCATGCATATATATACACAAACACACACAAATGCTTCACAGTTTGCAACAATTTTTAAATTTGTTTTGTGTGCACATATTTAGCGTTGCACATCAGTGTGACCTATGTAACTTATAGTGTTAGGGATTGTTCAGTCCAAACTCATTCTTGTGGTAAATGCTAAATTTAGTGTAACAAATAAAACAGAATTAATCATTGACACAGTGTTTCAACGATCAGGAAAATGCACCAATCAAAGATGTTAGCATCCACTCCCTCCTATCACCGCCCCCCCAACCCATATTCAAGATCCAAATAGCTTGTCTCCACCCCAATACAGCTGCCAGCAATCTGTATTATCAATTACAAAGTCTGTCACATTGTCATTGGTGTATGTGACAGCGTGTGCCCAGGGCAATTACAGAGTGATCACTTTCCTCTTTTTCTATATTCTTCATTCTGTTGCATGTAACAATGGCAAATATAGGCTAAAACCAGTTGAAACATGTTGCTGATAATGCACAAGTTATCACAAAGACGTTATCTCAGTAATTGTATCAGCAACCCAGTGGGGTGAAATATTCACCGGAGTAAAATGTGAACAACACTTTCTGTATATTATTATTTGTATATTGTGTTGTGTGTAATTATGTGTATATTAGATGTGTAAATATGTTGTTTATTGTAAACTGGTATATGCATCATCACTGTCATGACTGCTATGTTGCTCAGAACTGCATCCAAGACTTTCACCCGCTGTTGCACTTGTCTATATGGTTAAGTGACAGTAAAGTGATTTGATTTTGATTTGATTTGAACTATCCTCAGACTTCCATATGCTTAAAATTATTTTAACTGTTAGGGTTCCTCAGTTTCACACTTCAGCCTCTACCTGTGATATCACAGCCTGTTGTTTTGAAAAGTTAACTTAATTGGCTCACAGTGTTGAAGGTCAACCTCTCTCCACATTATTAAAACCATGCATTTTCAATGCCAAAACCATATATATATTTTTTTAAAGATTCTTGATTATTGTTGGGAAAAAAATACTAAACCACACATCTTGCCAAACTAACTGATAAAATCACCAAATGTAAATGTCCTCTCCAAGAAGTACATGATTATTGGCACTCTGTACAACACTTTGGTAAAATAATACATCTGCCATAAAAAAAACTTCCAAATGTTTCAATCTACAGTAAATAAGGTCACCAGTTCCAAAAATGTTGAAATAGAAGTTGTACAAAAACATCCCAAGTGAAAGAAAGAGAAACTGCCCTAGTTCTATCACAGGTCCAGTTGCTGCATCAGCTTCTTATGCATAACCTAGATTGCATTTCCAAAGTCTCCTACATTTCCATTTCTGGATCAGTAGTGTGTTTATACACATCAAAGCAAGAAACAAACACCTCAGGTGTGTTAAAGAGGCTACTATGTCAGCGAGACTAACCTAAGATAAAAAAGGAAACATGCTAATATTTTTGATTCCGAATCTCATCGTTGCATGGAGCTAGAGTTGGTTATTACAGCTACATGTTCTTCAAAGCTTGAGTCTTCATTTCACCCTCATTTTACATCAAACAATATTTATTTCAAAATCTGCCCAAACTATGCATTGCTTGTGTTTTGATTAAACTTGTTCTATCAAGATGGAGGTAATGCAATCAAATATGCACTCAAGTGGAACTGAAATGGAAAACTTGATCCAATCAAGTCGTTTGACAGCACAGTAAGAAACAGAACAAAGGGGCGTATTTACAAAACATTTGTCCAACTTTCATGTGGTTCTGTATGTCAGAGCAAACTTTAGTCTTTTTTTACTTACTGTCCCGACATTCCGCTGAATGCACTGAAGTAGCACTGTGTCGTGATTTATTAAAAGTCACTTTCTTTTATGCACTAACACTCCTTTCTTTGTAAATAAGGCTCATTATAATATGCCTCATTCTCAAAAGTCAGCACAATTTGCAGCCTGATCTCAGGAAAAGTACATAAATGTGGCAAAATTTTTGATAAATCAAATTACGTGGTTCAATACATATATCGCTGCTGTTCTGAGGTGAAATGTCCACTGTGTGGCACTGAAAGCAAGTTATATTCTTAAACAGAGATGGACAATGAAAATATGGGTGTGACATTTTTAAGAATGATAGATTGGAAGCACTCGCCCTGGCAGGCCGATCAGAGCCCAATAACTCAGTCAACCACAGTTCGTCCGTTTAGTAACTTTAATCGCTTTTAGATGGCTTAAATGTACAGATGATGTACAGGTAGGATGAACATTGAGATAGGGATGTGTGGTCTATACAATATAAAGATTAAATAATAGTTACAGTGCAATTAGAATGAAGGAACAGCAATGCAGACTTCAAGTGTGAATACAAGAATGATTAACACTGTCAATAAGCAAATATATTATATATATTAAATATATATATCTGAATTGCCATACTGACATCTCACTAAGCCATTTAACATTAAACATCATCAGTTCACATCAAGTCTGGTAATTAACACCGAATAACTAACACATAAGACAATTCTCAAACAAAATGATAATGCGCAAACAGTATTATTAATGCAATCGTCTGTTCTAACGACTCTAACATCTGTCCAAACATGCTTGAAACGAGCACAAGCTAAACACACTCACTCACTCAAACAGAATTACCATAAACTCATGTAGATGTGAGTTTCCAACATGCAACTGAATCATAATTGTGTATTAACGATCAGGTGCGGACTGAGAAGTTAAATTGGCCCAGGATTTTACATAGAAACTGGCCCAAAAGTTGTCCTTTGCTGCATATCGCTGCCCACTTTGGCATATTGTAGCACCGGTTTGTGGCCCATTCTGCATAACACGGTGGCCCAAAAGTTCTGGTTCTCCCAATAGCCAGTCCACCCCTGTTAACGATGAAAAACTCTCTTTATAAGATGCACGCACACATATAACTCTCCAACTTGTTTGTCACTTGAAATGCCTGAAGTAAAGTCTTAAAGAGACTGTAACACGCAAGCCATTTACACAGATGAGGTTTTTAAGGTTATACTAGATCAAGTTTTAAAACAACAAAACTTAACCTCCCAACCCTAAATCTTAAACCTAACCGATAGTCTCAAAAAAGCAAATTTGAGATGAAAAACGCAATTGCTGAAGCAAAAACATAATTTTGTGGTGCTTCAAATAAACTTTCGGCTCATGTGTCAGCTCGCTCTATTAGTTGAGCTACTGTGCAATTTGAACAAGCTTGTAAATGTAGTTGGTTATGTAATTCAAATGTTAAAATGTATCGCCTTACAAGTCATGCACTATAGTAAAATTGTTAAGATGTCTTAATAATAATAATAATAAGATTTATTTATATAGTGCTTTTCCACAAGCTCAAGGACACTTTACACTCCATATGCATTTAACATGAAAAAGTACATTAATATGCATTTCAGCAGAAATTACAATCTCAATTACAAATGGGGAAAGAAAACCAATCAGAAACAGATATATAATGCGCTGAGAAAAAAAAAATTGTTTTAAGTTGAGATTTAAAGATAGAAATAGAGGCTCTGAGGTTCCACAGTTTATGTGCAATTACACTGAAGGAACTCCCACAAAAAGTGGATAGATGAAATCTGGGGATAGACAACAATTTGGAATCAGAAGAATGAAGAGTGCATGCTGGTGTGTATGGATGTAGCAAGTCACATATATAACGAGTTGCCAGACCATTGAGAGCCATTTGTATGTCAGGAGAAGAATTTTAAACTTTATACGGCATGAGACAGTGAAGACTAAACAAAATGGGTGCAGAGTGCTTGGTGTTAGTGAGAACTGTAGCTGCAGAGTTTTGGATGTAATGTAATCAGGCAATAGTTTTAGCTGATAGGCCAGTAAAGAGGCAGTTACATTAGTCAAGACATGATGTTATGAAAGCATGAACTAGTGATTCTGCATCCTTCAAACTGCAAATGGGGCGAAGTCGTGCAATGTGATGTAGATGGAAAAAGCAGTTTAATGGTGGTTCTGATGTGGGCTTCAAAAGTAAGAGATGGATCGAAAGTGATACCCAGATTCTTAATGGTTTTAGAGGGTTTGGTCAGATTTCCATCAATATTTACACAAATGTCAATATTTCTTAAAAGTGTTTGTGGCCCAGAAATCATGATCTCAGTTTTGTCAGAATTGAATTTGAGGAAATTACTGTTTAACCAATATTTTACATCATTGATACAGGCAGTTAATGAGCTGATGGCATGTGTTTCATCACAAGGTGCAGATTCATAAATCAGGTTCTCATCAGCATAGCAGTGATCATGACGACGGATGATCTGACCTAGTGGAGAGCATAACTTATGAACAGTAGTGGACCCAGTACAGAACCCTGGGGAATACCCTGAGTGAGAGGAGCAGTAGGGGATTTCGAGATGAAATATTGTCTGTTAGTGAGGTAGGAAGAAAACCAGGATAGAGCAGTACCAGTAGTACCAATATCTGAAAGTCAGGAAAGGAGTGTTTTGTGGCATACAGTGTCAAAAACAGAGCTCAGGTCAAGAAAGATCAGAATACTGAGAAATCCAGAGTCAGCAGAGAGGAGGAGACCATTAATAACCTTCAAAAGAGTAGTTTCAGTGCTGTGGAATAGGCAAAAAACAGATTGGAAAGGGTCATAGAGATTATTAGCTGCAAGATGTGATTGTAACTGGGAGGCTACAACTTTTTTTCCAGAAGTTTAGATATAAAAGGCATGTTAGAAATAAGACAATAGCTGCAGAGGGAAGATGGATCTCAGTTAGAACCTTTAAGGACTTGTGAAACAGTGGCAATTTTAAGATCAATAGGAACAATGGCAGATGCAAGAGATGTGTGATCATATGCGAAATAGGTGCCGAAATGACTGACTCACGTTGTTTAAGAAGGGAGATTGGGGCAGGGTCCAACTGACAGAATGAAGAGTTGGGATGTAAAATTAGATCACTGACTGATGATGGGCTAGTGGGAGTGAAGGAAGAGAAAGTGTGGATAGGGTATTCAGACAGATATTCATTCAGAGGATCTTCAGAAATGGTTGATGTGAATGTTTGGCAAATGGAAACAATTTTATCTTGAAAGAGTGCAGAAATGAGTCACAAAGTTCATCAGAGCTGTGTAAGTTCTGAGCCGACAGGTTAATTCGTTTGTACACCGTTGCAAAGAGGGCTCAAGGACTACAACTTGCTTTTTGGATGATAGAGGAGAAGTACATTAAGCGTGCAGTGTTGAGTGCTGCACTGTACTTCAGCTGATGTTCTGTAAGAGCTAAGAAATGAACAGTGAGGCTGGTTTTTCTGTTTTTCTTAAGATAGCATTGTGTGAGGAACAGGTTGTTAAGTAAGTGTATGAACTGAAAATCTGTTGTTTTCCTTGTAATTTGTGTGAATGTGAATAAAAGTAAACACAATTTTATTTTAAAAAGACGTTTGTATACATTTTCTATTGGCAGCAGTAATTCATCAAATAATGATAAAATGACAGAGAGAAGTGGTATAATGGGGAATATATCCACACAGTTTTGTCGAGAACACTTTCGGCATTTTAAAAAGTCCATTCAGGTGTCTGGAACATAGTGGTGGAGTGATGCCGTACAGTCCCGGCAATGATCACTAGATTGCGTTACTCTGCCATGTCCTCCACAAGCAATGCTCAGAACCAGCCTGCAAGATGAGGAATTATGCCCTGCCAAAAAAATTGCATGCTAATTTGTGCACACAGTTGCCCCATTGTTTGATGCAAGAGTCCTTTAATCAACTGGGAGCTAAAAGAACGCAGACAGTGCATGAAAATCAACAGTGCTATCTGCATACCCTATTACTAAAAGAAGAACAAGGATTGTACTGATCCACACCACTCTCAGAACACTATTGAGGGCCTGCAATGGCATACAAACATGCTGAGTGGGACTTATGGCTTTTTGACATATTGTTGATTAGTTAAACTCTTGAGATAAACTGTTCTTAAGTCAATATCATCCTAAATTGAACTATTCATAATATTAAAGAACATTAAATGAACTCTGCTTTTTAAATAATTTGTACTGCACAGTCAAAGCTTTATGATAAAATCCATCCATCCATGTTCTATAGCCTCTTGTCCTGTGCAGGGTTGCAGATAGAGCTGGAGCCTACCCCAGCTGTCTTGGGCTGAAGGCAGGGAAACAATCTGGACAGGTGGCCAGTCCATCACAGGGCAACACACGCAGACATACACATTCTCAGTCTCACTCACACCTACAGGCAATTTAGGGTCTCCGATTAACTTAACCTGCATGTTTTTTTGGACTGTGGGGGAAATTATGCAATTGTGAATTAAGTGTATTTTATTAAAGACGTCTTTAAAAAAAAATTGAAGAGATGTTTTAAGTAAATGTAATATAAAAAAATAACAAAATTAACATTTAAAAAACTACAACAAAATAAAACAGAGTCAAATCAGAGTGTTTTATTTAATTGTTTTACTTGCAACTAGTACTATGCAGTAATATTATTATACAAATATTTTTATTTGATCAGATTTTAGTGCAAAAGACAGTGTATGTCATATAATTGCTATTCAATATGCAAATTATAGTGTTAATTGAGTGCATTTATATGAGGTGTACTGACACCAGTTCATTCATACTGTATTTCATGGCGACCTCAGCTGTAATTAGTCCCTGCATGTGATGTAGTTAGCTTTGAACTGGCATCCAGGCAGCTTGGCTGACTCTGGCTGGGGAAGCATGGCAATTTTAAATAGATAGGCAAAAAGGGCTGTTTTAGCAACAGCAGTAATTTTACTCACTGCTCATGCAGTGATAGATTGCTGTATATTGTCACTGTAACATCAAGCCTGTACAAAACAAAGACTTCGGTAACAAGACAGATTTCCAGAATTTCTAATGTACTGCTTTTAATGAAAGAGGTCAATACATTGATATTAGCCAGTAATGCAAAATATTGGATTCCAGGCATCACCACATGAGGATTGCAGTTCTAAGTGACATGAATGTAAATTTTCTGTGGACATATAGCACTTTAGTTATTCGCATACTCAAATGTAAAAATAAAACAAAATATACCTATATCACTTTTTTAATGGAAAATAAAACTCATTTGAAAAAACAACATGATTACACAGGAAATATACATGTTAGGTCTGAATATTTGCCACACATATTTAGATAGACTATTGGGATGAATTCTGGTCAAGCACCAATTATGAGGTGAATGTTCATGCCCCGAAAATTGTCCACACTGTGAGTTTGACGTCACATCCCAGATACAATATTTGGATAAAAGTAAGTGAAATAATGCTGTTGTGGTCTCATGAGTACTGTTAGGTTTAGAGTTTAAATTACCAGGGGTGTAAATTAGTGACTCCCGACAAATCAAATCATACGTAAAGAACTTGAACGGCAGCTGCAGATCTTGCGCCAACTGTTTTGGATGTAGAGGATGTCTCAAATATTCAACACCTGAACATCACAGCAGCACCTAAAAGGGCTTTTTGCAGTGAAAATGGCCACTTGCCTGACCGTGTCATGTGAGTTTAACTTGCTCAAGCCATATATCAGCATTAATCCTGCCTCTAATTTGAAGAAACATATCGGGGTACATTTCATATTTTTGCTTACTAGATTCTGCGTGTCTATCTATGTGTCTTTTCTTTGCTTAGCCTATGATTTACATTCTAGAACAGTGGTGTTCATTACATCAATCACAATAGCAAGAGGACCACTGGTTGGTTGATCTAGATAAAATATAAAAGATTGACTTTTTATTTCCTGACGTCTGTAGCTGAGTGCTGTTTGATTAACAGGTGGCTAATGTTTGAGCGGCTAATGCGGTTACGGGCCTAAATGATCAAATACACTTTATAATTCCGCTAATGCCTGTCTTTATGAGGCATTAATGTAAACACAGTCGGTTTGGTCGAAAATTAACATATGTTGTTGGACATATCAAATGTTGGACTTGAAGTGTATATGTAACCAAATTGAGCACTGTCTAGTAGGCTATGTCATATAAAGGCTATCAATCAAACAACCATAACAAGGAAACGATAAAGCCACTCACTACTTTTGGCTGAATAACTTGAGTATCTTTAAAAGTATTAATGTAATTTAATACATTTAATAATACTATTTTGCATAATATTGATAGTTTTTTTTTTTTATATATAATACTAACCCCTGATGTAGAAAGAGTGTTAATTTGTATAATAAACTACCAGGAAAGTAGAGATGATAAAATAATATATAATTATGCTCAGCCTTTATAAAGATAGAAAAGTATCAACATTTGCAGAGCAATACTTCAGCAGAACATCCTACCAGTCAAAAAATACAAAGAACTAAATCAATGTGGCACACAGTGTCTCAAAAGGAGGACAATGTGGCCCCCAATGTGCTTCTTAAAGAAATAATTCACACAAAAATGAAAATTCTCTTTTCATTTACTCACACTAACGCCATCCAGATGTGTATGACTTTCTTTCTTCAGAAGAACACAAATTAAGATTTTTAGAAGAAGAATTCAGCTCTGTAGGTCCATATAATGCAAGTGAATGGATGCCAAAACATGACAAAAATTATGCTCTAAAAAGCACAAAAAGGCAGCATAAAAGTGTCCTAATCCATGTCTTCAGAAGTGATATGACAGGTGTGGGTGAGAAACTATTCAACATTTTAGTCCATTTTTGCTACAAGTTCTTCATCTTGCCCAGTTGATGGCGATATGCATGAAGAATGTGAATCACCAAAAAACAAAAGAAGAAGAAAGTGAAAGTGGAGATTGACTGAGCAGGGAGGAGAATTATAGAACAAATTTACTTAATTATTGATCTGTTTCTCACCACATCTATCGTATCTCTTCAGAAGACATGGATTTAACCACTGGAGTCACATGGATTAGACTACTTTTGTGCTGACTAATGTGATTATTGGAGCTACAAAACTTTGGCACCCATTCACTTGTGTAGTGTATTTAGGTGTTTCAATGAAAGTTCGCTAACTGGTTAGTTTAGCGGTGTTGTGTTATGCTATTAGCTTAGCTGTACTGTGTTTACTATATCGTGTCGGCAGGTTGCGCATGCGCAGTAAATTGCTCCAGAAGAGTCTCTTTAGGACTTCCCGTGAACTTTCGTTGTCATAGCAACCAACACCAGTGATTTACGATCTGGGTCCACACTAATGAAAACACCGTTTCATCGATGCATATGAATTCCAGCGCGCTCCACAATGCACAAATAAACAGTAATCAGTTAAAGTGCCCATATTCTCACCAATATATGTAGCAAATTTGGTATGATAAATGTACACTACACAGGTTAAAGTGTCATGTACATTACCACTATTTGTAAGGGAAACAGTATGTGTGAACTAGGAATTAAATTAAGCGGTCCTATTTCTACATTACTATGTAAGGAAATGTATAATGGAATCAGTCACATTTGATAACCGTTATAATTTAGATAAATGACAAATATCTAGATTATTTGTCTGAATGAAATTCTCCACCATTAAAATCGTAATACAACGTCTCACAATTTCAACTGTAGGGAATTAGCTTTAATAAGAAAATAATGATTAATTCTCTTATTGGAGTAATAATATTCTCATGGCGTTTTGACAATAATATTACTCATATAGGTATAGCTTTGAAGTGAAATCTATTAGAAACAGGGATGTTATTATTTATCAAAATATACCACAGTCAAAATATCCTTAAAAGGAAACATGAATAATTAATCATATTACGTTATAATTAATTATGAACATTTGGATCGGTTAATAGAATCAACTTGACGTAGCTGAATCAACATTACAATCTATTTATCTATTCGTCCAGTGAACACTCATCATAGTCTATCAATTCTCAGAAAGGATATTTTCGTGGCCACAAAAAAAATAACTTCTTAGCATGTAGCTGTGATCGAATCACTAAATTTACATTGATTTACAAGCAGACCAGAATCAACTTGCAAGAATGTACACAAAAGTTTATTTACCTAAAATACGAAAAACATAACTAATCTAAACAAAGACATACACACTCATACATGGGAAAGGGAAAAGTGAAAATAAAATGAAACCGGAACAGAATAGGGGAAATGAGGTTATGGAAAAAGTAATTTTTGATCATCAGAGAGGACCATCCGCTTCTTAATTTAAAAGCACCTTGTGCTACAAAGGGTTTTACCTTTTATACTAAATTTAAGTTCAGTTAGTTACTGGTACGATACTTGCAATTGTCTTGGCTATTGAGAGAGCCCAGATGCAGTCCCAGGAGTACGTCTTGATTGTTCCTCGAGTCGATGGTGTTCAAGTTGCAATCAATGTCATCCGTGTTGAATGAAGAAATTATGATGAACTGTGGTGTTCATTGACTCTATAGTTGAGGTAGTTACACATAGCTTGATGTGTTGAGTTCTGCCGGCCTGCGACCTCGGACCAGATGGTCTCAGTCCCACATGAACAGCAGCAGAGGGAAGAAATAACTCTCTCAGTCGGCATTAAGGGTAATTTATATCCTGCTTATAAACTGATTTTAATGTAATTGTTTCATACATTATGATATTGAAAAAAACTTTTTATCTTTTAATTTCTGTAATCATGTCGCCCTTTTATTGATGTATTTTTAAATCAGATTAATGCAGTGTTTACAGTATCATAGATAATTAATGTATTTTAAATGTTGTCAGTCAAAAACACCTATAAAAGTCCTATATTTTTTATTCTTTTTGGCAAACAGCCATGAAAGGGAATGTAAATTATGGTATGTGTGCTACATTTTTAAATTATAGCATACAGTTTTTATTGTAAAGGGGCATAGCTTTCGCAACTCTGTACTCAATACTCACTACTCATGAGTTCTTTTAAATGAGCTACTATTTTACTCTTACTTGAGCAGTTTTTAGGACAGCTACTTTTACTCTTCTCACACTCACACTACATTTTTTAGGAAGTAACATTACTTCTGCTTGAGTATGATTTTTCAGTACTCTTTCCACCCCTGTTAATTACTAAGGCTGTAGATTTAATGGGTTAATTAAGCGCAATATAAGAAAAAAATGGGTTACACTTTAGATTACAATGTTCATGTTACTGTGTAATTGCACATGTAATTACTGAGTAATACTAATGAGCTACATGTAATTGATATGTAATTGAGCTGCTTGTACTTAGATATTGTTGTTGTTATTACTATGGTAATTAACAATAGTAACATGTAATATGTGTAACAGACACTGTTGTGATACCAAAAAATGTGTAAAGCAATTAACACGATTTATCGAACCTATGGAGCAATTCAAGCTTGAAATGCCACCTCCGTGTTTATGCGACTCTCAGTCAGCAAGGTGCAGTAAGCACAGGTCAGACTGAACAGACAACACACAGCAGTACAGACAATAAACCGACAGCTGATCAAAAACAGCTGGATGGAGCAGAGTGCAGGGGTCTTGAAATGCATTTTTTTGAAAGTTTCAAACTACATTTATCTTGACACAGCATCCTGAAAACGTGGCATTTTAATGGTACGGAAATAAAATACAACAATAAATGTACTTCTAAAGCCACTATTTGTATTGTCTAATCAATGCTTTACTCGTCTGCCATAGTGCCAACGAATGATCTAAATTACTATATTATAAAATAATCATTATATTTTTGTTTAGATTAATATGTGAAACTTTCCTTACTCGGGGCCTTTTAAACAAATACTGATATATGTAATTAATTATCTGAATATCATGTAATTCATTTAATTAAAAAAAATCAGCCCTAGTAATTACAACTAAAATGTTACCAAAAATCTAATGTGCTGTGTGTTTCATGTTTCACATCCATTCAAAGAAGTTCTTGTGGTTGCGTAATGCTTTTCAACTGTAGTTCTAGCTTTGGCCACTGGTAGGGGCAGTTTGAATATTCGGTATAAAACACATACCGATTTTATCAGAGAAAACATTCAACCTCCTGTCGTCAATTTTCTGCGAGATCATTCTGGACAAAAACAGGCATTTTATCAACCTCAGAGCTGATCGTTCTGTCTTTAGGTTTATATACGGTAGGTTATCATTCAATTTTAAGTCCTCAATAGGGTAAATTAATGGTGTTTATACTTCCGGAACCCTGTCTGTAGTAACCAATCACATGTTGCTTATGCAACATTTCCAGAGGACTAAGCCTGACATATCCACAAGCTGCTGATCAGGCCTTCATTGATTCTGACAAGTCTGTAAGGAAAACGCTCTCTCAAGATCATGCCTGGGTAAGGGCTAGATAATTCATTGATTAAGATGACCTTGGTCCCAACCTCTTGAAAGTGCATGTGTTTTTACAAAACTTGCCACATCTACATCGATCCAATTGGAGCTGGGGAGTTTCCTCCCAGAGATTCAAAGAAGATATCAAGCCAATGAAAAGAAAGGGTACACAACTGACTTAAAGTTAATTACTTTCACCTAAGTGATAATTGAGCCAGGCGCTGAAATAACCAGAGCATGTGCTGAATGATGATAACAGTGTGCATTCAGGAATGCCTACTTGAAAGTGCCCTGGGACTCATAGTAAAATGATAACAGAAATGAAAAGATTAAAAAGGGATTTTAATACATTGATCACCATTTTAAATCATAATGTATGAAACAATTACATTAAAATCAGTTTATGTGTAGGGACTAAATTTCCATTAATGCGACAGAGCGTTATTTTTGTGCATAAAACATGTTCAAACAATGCAAGGAATGCAAAAAATGCTAAATAAGCAGAATCACTTAGCACGTCATGTCCTGCACAATAGAGGAGGTAGAGCAGGCATGGAAAAGTTATTTGGTACAGGGGCTACATCATGCTTAAAAAGGAATAATTCACCAAAAAATGAAAATTCTCTCATCATTTACACACCCTCATGCCATCCTGGATGTGTATGACTTTCTTTCTCCTGCAGAACACAAATGATGATTTTTTTAGTAGAATATTTCGGCTCTTTTTGGTCCATACAATGAAAATGAATCAGTGCTAAAATATTGAAGCTCCACAAATCACATAAATCAACATAATAGAAGTCTAGTCCATGTGCCTCCAGTGGTTTAATCCATGTCTTCAGAAGAGATGATAGATGAGATGGGAAACACATCAATGTTTAATTCCTTTTTTACTTATTCTCCTCCCTGCTCAGTCAATCTCCACTTTAAATTTCACTTTCTTGTGATTCACATTCTTTGTGCATATCGCCACCTAATGGGCAGAGAGAAGAATTTCTAGCAAAAAGTACTTAAATATTGATCTGTTTCTCACCCACACCTATCATATCACTTCTGAAGACATGGATTAAACCACTGGAGTTGTATGCATTACTTTTATGCTGCTTTCATGTTCTTTTTGGAGCATCAAAATGTTGGCACCCCTTCACTTACATTGAATGGACCTACAGAGCTGAAATATATTTCTAAAAATATTAATTTGTGTTCTGAAGAAAGTCAGTCATAGACAGATGGCATGAGGGTGAGTAAATGACAAGACATTTTTCATTTTTGTGTGAATTATTTCTTTAAGAAGCACATTGGGGTCCACATTGTCCTCCTTCTGAGACACAATGTTCCAAATTGATTTAGTTCTTGTATCTATTAAGCCCAGAAATGGTTGTGTTCTCATTCTAATGCATGATGCACAATTTTCTAAAGTTTGTGACTGGTGGGATGTTCTGCTGAACTATCGCTCTGCAAATGTTTATACTTTATATTTATAAAGGCTGAGCATAATAAATAATTTGACCATCTCTACTTTCCTGGTAATTTATTATACAAATTAACACACTCACTACATCAAGGGTTGGTATTATTAAAAATTGAACAACATTAAAAAATATATATTATTACTATACTTATTATATTACATTAATACTTTTAAAGCTACTCAAGTTATTTAAAGGTTAATAAGTGCACTAAAATCACATAAACCTGTACAATGTTTACCTCTTGTGGACATACTTTTAAAACAGAGTGTGTTTTAACATTTTGACAGATCTCCTTCTCAGTATTCTAAAATCTGCACATTTATTTAATGAAAAATCAAGTATAATAAAGTTATCTATGACTGGGTATAACTCTGTAGAAAATTGTATCATAAATATGTCACTTCCTACTATGACACATACGAACAGGCAATTATGTATAGTCCAAATGACACTGTCAAATACACCTGTTAAATACTCTTTCATATATGTTGCGTGACCTCCCCCTGCCACATCTATTGCCATTTCATGTTCTGGGACCTCATAATTTACAAATTAAGCAATGATTGTGCCACTGAGCAAATTATTATGCCCAGGGTGCTCCAGTGGGACTGCATCTGTAACGTAATGGTTGCAGTTCTATGGCAATGTCTTGAAATTGGTAGCAACAAATTCCACTGGTCTTAATTGTGTGCCGTGTGACAATTACAATTGTAAACACTGCATGGTTAATTTTGCCATGGGTATTTGAGATTAGTGAGTGTGGGTGTGTGTGTTGGGAACTGATAAAGCCCAGCATTATTTCAAGCCATTAAAAACGAACAGACTCCAAAATAAAGTTTCAAAAGTCACTACACATTCAGCATTCCAAAGTGAGTCAGATATTTAAAGGACATTTCATTAGGACTGTAAAGATTATGCTGCAAAAACAGATCTAGCCCTGACACCAGATTGAGAATCATTTATTCAAGCATAGACTGTTCTCTGTAGTCTGCCTTTACTGTCAGTCTAGGGACTACATTGGATAATTGCAGTCCTAACTCAAATGGGTAAAAACAGACAGTGGCCTACGTGTGTTTGTGCAGGCTTTGTTTACGCCTAGTAGATGTTTGTGCATATCAGCTTATGATGCAGGCTTATCTATGTTATATTGCTATTCATTTGCACTTGCATAAGTTTGAGTATGTGTGAATACATGAACGTGAGTTTTGCAGACTTATCTCATAGTGTACTCAGAAACATTGGTTTGACAATTCTTTAGCTAAAATCGGTCTGTGCTTACTGAATCGAAACACTGCCCCCAGTGCTCAAATCGGTAAGTGTTGTTGGGTGTATGGGAAAAATCTTTGAATATCTCTCATCACTAATTATGTGATCACGATTACTGCCTTGTGTTGAAGGTAAACACACTAGAGCTGATGCAAAAATGCCTGATAAGAGATTTGTGCTTATCAGTGAGTCAGCATAATGTGGCTGATCCTAGGGTAGCCTTTCAGAACTTGGAAACAACCATGTGATCATGTTAGTTGAAGATATATGTTAGCTTTGAGGTTAACTACATGATATACATCCAAAACACAACATATGCTGTATTTTCAAATTATAAATACATCCAAATCTGAGAATTGGTAAAATAAATAAAACAGTTATTCCTTGTAGAACTTAAAGTAATTGGAACAACAAACTTTACATTTGCATTTTCTGCAGCTCCACTCACAGTGGGACCATTAGTCCAGAGGTGGTTGTGTCTGATACTCTGCGCCCTACATCAATTACTTATGGTCCAATTAGTATTTTCAGGTCTTGACAAGGATGGATTCTTGGGCCAGTACAAAAATGAAAGTGTAGGCCAGGTCCCCTGAACATAATAAAGATATATTGCCCATGGTGGGAGAACTTGAGAGGACAGCCCATCATTGTATCACTTCTGTCAAAGGATCCTTCAGATACACAACTGGACAGTATTGCTCAGTACCAAAACCTAGTTGGCTGCCTTACTGCCTACACAGGCAGCTACATTCTAGAGCAGTATCAAGCCCAAACTTAAGCTCATAAGTGACTGTTGTGGAAAACACTATATAGGCAGTGACTCAAGAGCACCAAGCAAATCCTCACAGTTCATTTTTTTGGTGTTTGACATCAGCACCCCCTCTGAAAAAAAAGGAAACCGCTTAAACCAACATAAGGTGGCTTGCTGGTCTTAACTGTCTACCAAGCTAGTCAGGTTGGTCTGGTTTGTCTGGGTAAGTAAGGGCAATCAGAGGTCATGTTTGTAACCATTCCGGGCAGCTTTATACAAGCGTGATGCAAGTACCATTTCTATCTACTCCATAGGGGAAAGTCCAAAATCTCAAAAATAGTTGGTCAGGATTATGACAAGTTAACATATTTCAAATTGGCTATAAAGTCTGAAAACAATGGTGTCATAAATTGTGCTTCTTTAGCTCATATCATACATAAAAAAACTAGATTGTTCACCCCCTAAACTTCACTCCGATCCGGGTCACGGCACCAGTGGTCCTTCTCGACCTGCCCCAAGCAAGATTCAACATTGGAGCCGGACGTGCAGCAAGGAGGCTAAAAAAGCCATGGCCTTCTAGCTTCGGTCACTAGTGCATGTCTTAAGGCCAGGAGAGTGAGGTTTCCACATTGCACAGCTATCTACCGTTGCACATGTTCTCAAGTAAACTGAAAGACAATGTCTCTATCTAAAAGAAGACTGGCTCTTTCAACTGAAAGGTGGGTCTTCTACTTAAGGCCCTATTTTGAGCATTACAGTTTCTCCCATTCATAAGTATACAGTGATGCATCTCATCTTATGTCTGGGAGACAAGCTAGACCAGGTGAACACCAGCCTGAAAAGCTGGAAGACCATACAAACCAGCTTAAACCAGCTAAGACCAGTAAACTATCTTAGACTGGTTTTTAGCATGGATGTTGCTCAGCTAATGATATGATAATCTAATAACAATCTAATACATAGTGGCACAGTGGTAGAGTGGGTCGGCCACGAATTGTAGGGTTGGTGGTTCGAATCCTGGCCTATACAACTCCAGGTGCCGAAGTGTCCTTGGGCAAGACACTGAACCCCAAGTTGTTCCCGATGGCAGGCTAGTGCCTTGGTGTGTGTGTGTGTGTGAATGAGTCAGTGTAAAGCGCTTTGAATACTGATAAGGTTAAAAAGGTGCTATATAAGTACAGACCATTTACCATTCCCAATATTCTGCTATGTCCTCCATGGATGATTTTGTTTTTCTGAACTTGTCCCAATATATCTGGATTACCTTATCTGCAAAGAATACATGCAATGCTGTCTTAGAATTTGGCCACAATGGGGTACCTTGGAAGGCAGCAAAATGTTTTCTTCCTTTTGGAACAGCCTCCTTGCCTGCAGTGCTCCTATGAAGCCTTAAAGGATGTATAGGGAGGCAGCTCACTAGGTTTTGGAACCAAGCTAAAAGAAGAACTGGCTCAAGCAGTCAACACCACAGGAAGTTATTTAGTCAGCACTGTAGGTGGGTGTCCATACATGTATGATTACGGAGAGTGTGAATACAATCATGTAAACATGCACATAAAAGTCAAGCACGCATGCACAATCCATCTTGTGAAGGCTTTCAGAGGCAGGTGAAGACAAACACGTAAACATGTGCACATTAAAAGGCAAGCAACTTCTGAATGGATGGCAAGACCTGTGATGTACTAAAGCCAGGGCAGACAGACAAGATTAGACCACCATTTGTCTGGCATCCAAAAACCTCAAAGGAGATGACTGTCTCTGAGTATTATATTACACGACTGCACTGTGGCAAGAAACCGTTGCCAGCAGTTGATGTGTGGCTGGCTATTGTAAGTCACTCAGTGGGGAAGAAATGAATGTGATTTGCTGATATTTCACACATATTAAACACAGTTTCACATCTCTTGTACATTGAAAAACCTGCATCCTGTCACATCACAATATAAGGGAAATTTGTATGGTTGTATTTTATTAGGTCTTACACTCTTCAACACAATACATTTGTGTTTTTTTCAAATTAGGCATTTAATGTCACAGTAAATTTTACTAAGAAAGCACCACTTGTTTTAATTCTGCTGTCTAATTCTCTGTGGCCTTTTGCTAATGCATTTAATTTTTTATTAAATCACTAAATTCCTTGTATGCATATATTATAAATGGATTGTGGCTGCAGGTACTCAACAGTTCAATTACAGGTGCATGCTATGTTGAGCATAACTACAATTTTACTATATAAGTATTAAACTATAATGCATTGAACTTCGGCATGTAACTCATTCCACACCATTTGTCCTGCAGACATGAATATACCTTAAATCTTGTGGATGGTTTAGAAGAGGTGTGCTATTAATTTTCAATGCTTGCAGACTTATGATGTTAACCTGGCAGACAATGAAAAAGATGACAAAAAAAAAAAAAAATCCCATATACTTACATTGGACTATTTTGACTTGGGCCATAAAGCAACCTCCCAAACACCCTAGCAAAAACAAATCAACATGCTAAAAACCACCCGGAACACCCTTGCAGCCGCATCCACATGTTAAAAAAAACCTCAGAACACCATAGCAACCTCATGGAAATATGCTAATAGTGTGTTCTAGACAACTCTATATTCACCTACTTGAAAATAATGACTGGAACATGCTCAAAGTCAGACATTGGTGTCAGCCAATGAGCATAACATGGAGGAGGGTTTTGTGAAACGTAAAAACAAACATGAAATGAAATGCATGAACATGCAATATACAAGAGGATATTAAGAAGAAATGTTTGTGTACAAATCAATGCCTACATTTCCAGCTATTTTGCTCATTAAATAGCTTCTAGATAGCTAGCTAGCTAGCATCTGGAAGCATGCTATTTAATTTGACATGTAATCGTGACATGTGAATGACTGGAATGCATTGAGGTCAGTATTAGACTCAGAACATCTTAGGCTACGTCTACATTAATCCGGATACATTTGAAAATGGCGTTTTCATTTAAAAATGCTCTCCGTCTACTCTAACGCTTTCAAGCATTTATCAAAAGATGCTCGTCCAAACTGAAACGTATGAAAATGCTTAAATCATGTCACTACACATGCGGAAAATCTCCACTGCAGGTCCTCGTGTTCCGTCGCCGGACACCAATTCTGAGTAAACGTCCCTTCGCCTTTGAAGGAATGCAATGTGAAGGTTGTACAAAGTGACATTTATTTTTTAACATCACTATCAAATTGAGTATCAGGCACAACAGCACCGTTATAACAGAGGCCGCCAACTTGATTGTGTAAACGAAAAAACTAATTAGTGTGGACTAGGCCTTAGCAACCACATAGCAAGAAGCTAAAACCACTTAACGCACCTAAGAAACCTCATAGCAACATGCTAAAGACATTCATAATACCCTAGCAACTTCATAGCAAAATGCTATAAAACCAAACAGAACACCCTAGCAACTGCATTGTTACATGCTAAAACCACACAGAACACCTTAGCAACCACATAACAACATGCTCAAACCACTCAGAACACCCTAGCAACCACATAATAACATGCTAAAACTCCTCAGAACGCCTTAGTAACCACATAACAACATGCTAAAAACCACTTAGAACATCCTAGCAATGAATAGTAACATAAAATAACTCAGAACACCTTTGCAACCACACATCAATGACCTGGCAACCTCTAACAACCCCTAGCATTGTGGTCACGACTTTTGCACAGACAAGCATCACTCACATTTTCTTTGGAAAATCTACTTAATGTTGTAAAGTGGAAGCTTGCATGTCTCTGTATTGTCTACATAAAGTACACTAACTATGCACCACCAACCTCCATTTTATAATGGTGGTTCACATTTTAACCTTTAGCTGATTGCAAATTACAGAGAGAAGGCATGTCTGCAGAACGAAACAAAATTACAAATAATTGCACTGACCTCAAAAAGTATTAGCAAGCCTTAAAAGATTGAGAGACATTTTTCCTAAAGAGCACAATACTTTTCAAAAGACTATTGTGTTTATGTGTACACACCTTAAGGGCATGTTTGGTACTTCAGACATCAAACTTAATGTTCTAACCAATGTGACAGAAGTCAGTGAACTTGTGACATTACTCTGTGAAAAAAAGAAGCTTGCTCTCTCCAAGGCAAAAATGTTCATTTCAGATTTGACCTCATTATGATTACATTGTGAAATTAGTTAAAAAGCCAAATTATCAGATACTTTGTTTTCTAGATTCTTAGAAAATTTGCCATTGACAGCATTCACACTTTTCATGAGAGTCAACCGACAAATGGCTTATAGTATACTTACATCTGTCTCTGCATATTAAGATGGGATAGGATAAGTATTTTCACATGGACAAAAGGGCACACTTCAGCTTTACGACATAATACTGCAGTTGGAAGATTTTGCTAAAAACGCACTTTAAAATGTAAAAGTTTCAAAACTATGTTAGTTTATTTTGGTGTGTAAATCTGACCCTGAAAAGACCTGTTGATTCATTCAAAATCAATGCAGAATCTGTTAATGGGATCAGTGAAGGAGATAACTCCAGTGCCGTGATATAGAGAGAAAATTTTGAAAGATATTTTAAGGGTAAGGTCACCAAAACAGACAAATGCACCCTCCAAGTTTTGTTTTGGTGAAAGCCTATACAGTGAAGGTTGAGAAAGATTCCCTTGGCTCACAACTTTAGCCCTGTGATCAAACATACTTTTCATTGTGGATTTAAATGATTTATTGAATATAAACTTATGTAAAAACTTTCTGAAGACATTGTGCCTATATAAAGTAATGGTCTGTGTCCCACAACTAAATATGTCACATTTTTGAACATTCTAGTGAAATCATTAGTTCTGCTTCATCTGCATCTAATTTGTTTTCACAGACAAATTTATGTCACTGGTAAAACATCTACTCTAATGAAAATATATATCATTTTTTTTTAGGTTTACTTGCAAAAAATGTATTTAATCAGAATGCATGTGAAAGCATGGTGGCTTGGTGGTCAAGTCTGCAGGTTACTGACCAGAAGCTCAGGGGTTCAAGCCCCAACACCAACATGATGGCGCTGTTGGGCCCTTGAGCAAGGCCCTTTACCCCATCTGCTCCAGGTGTGCCGTACCATCTCTGACCCCAGCTTAGTTGGGATATGTGAAAACAAATATATTTCACTGTATATATATGCAAAAATGTATGTATAATATGTGACCAAATTAAAGGCTTCTAAATAATGAGTGGCAAATTGATTTGTTAATGCATTTTGCCTAAAAGTGAATGTTTATTTTTAAGTG